>RCWM02000336.1:660000-1236000 GCA_003667255.2 Euschistus heros | reverse complement strand
TTCCCTATAAGCCAACTTTTTTTCTATTTGTTTTTAACTTTTGATAATCAGGAGTTAACATCAATGTAATAGTTGGGTAGAGTAAAAAAATAGTTGGGGAAAGTGACCATCACAGCTGGCTAAAGTCCCCACTAAAACTACCTAATAACCTCCCCACTTTAGCCAACTGGAAACATAATAGAAAATATGGCATCGTTTAGTGAATAAGAAAGATATGAATGTAAAAACAAGTGGAAATACAGATAAAAATAAACGGTGGTCGAAAAAGGCGACTATAGCCAAGTTTTACGAACAACCGTTGTGATGTTTTTAGCATTTATTTCAGCGCAATTGCCTCTCCACTAACCCGGTTCCATCCAATTACTTCCACGTTATTTTCGATCTAAGTAAACCAATTGTCCTCAAATTTACATACATCTTGTGGTACTACTGAAGACAAACCGATCAATATCCGGTCTTTACTGATGTCCATGAAGCAAAGTTATATAAATTTGAACATAGACTTTTTTTTTATAGATTGTTGTGTTGCTGTTCTTGTCAGACAGAAATATTGTTACAGACGTAACGAAAAGAGCTGAAATTTTGAAAACTGTTTCACTATTCCCCGGCGGAGTGCTTTGATTTTGCTTTGTTCGAGTCTCCTTGGTAAAAAAGTATACACAGAAGCGAAAAAGGTGGATTTAGGATTTTACGAACTTGCACAGCCTAATGAGTTGAAACCTTGATTAAAAGGCCAATTTTGGCAGGCCGATCCGTACTGTATAATATAATACATAATCTGCAATGATAAGACACTAAATATTGGAAAACCCATAAGCGAAAGTGGTCGAAACTGGTTGGAAGAATAGGAGTCTTGTGCCTTAGAGCTAAGAAAAAATAATACATTCAAATTACTAAAACTACCTCTCATTACTACATTGAAAAGAAAGAAACAAAGAAAATTTTGTAAATATAAAGAAATACTTTAAGAATCTAATATAAAAATTAATCATTTTAGAAAACTGGTGAAGGTAGTAAGTATTATTTTAACATAAACGATTTTTAAAGTCATCATAAAGATTCAATTTTTAGTAGTTCTAATTTGACCTTTGTTGAATGATGTTTGGACAGTTCTCTTGACAGAATTCAACCAGTGTAATTAGTTACAAATCCTCTGCATTCATTGGACAACTCGAAACTCGGGGGTTTTTTCGAGCCGCTGCGCGTTCCTTCTATCACAGGGAAGAACGGAACAGAAAAGGATTGCAAACACTCGACCAATGATCCAATATTGTTTATTTATTAGGAGTAATTCATCTTCGTTTCAAGACATGTTGGAATAAAATGAACTGATTTTTTCACAATTTTCTGAAATTAAATCAGGAAAAAAACAGCTGAAACTAGTTTTAATAGCTTACCCAGGGTTAAATAAACCCCTTAATAATTTTAATTGCTTTCTGGCGCACGTTGGCACAAATTAGTTATACTCTTTTGACCATGTCAAAATTCTAAATATAGCATTTAGCGTTGTAAAATATTACAACTATTGAAAACGTATTTCAACATATTCAAACAAAGCACTTCCAGAACAAGGTGGCAGACGCCGATAAAACAATTAAATCTACTGACTTCTAAGAATGCTAAGAATTGTTGACGTGAGAATAGGCTGTTTATTGTTTGACTCATTCAGTAGTTATACACGGATTAATATTTGTCTTTTTAAAACCTATTCGTGAAACATGTTTGTTAATTAACTCATTCATCAAAAATATAGTAAATTTAGATTTTGTGTCCACCCCGAAAATAGGGGATTTTTCCGCTCCCAAAACACTTTGCGGTGGGTTTTTAACAAATTTATAAACAAAACATTCTAAAGATATGGCACTTAGTAACATCATTATAGGTAGCCAAAACATTGATGAAATATTCTTCAAAGTAGATGTAATGATGTTTAAAGGCACAAGGCCTTGATATCTAAAAAAACATGTGTTATTATTAATTAATATTTTGTTTGTTAATTTTAAATCATGGACATAACAACATACTCATTAATGACATGGCCACGACTGACATACCTGGAAATACTCTCAGAAGGCTTAAAAGAAGCTGGATGAGAGATTTGCTCAAATAAATCTCTTTAACCCATGCCAGGAGGAGGGTACTATTGAGTGCTAGTCTCCCACACGCATACAAGGCCTGTAGTATTCAATTTCACATCACATTCACTAATTGTTACCCTAATAACAGGTGTGAATTAAAATCTGAAAGAGAAAAAAAAAAAAAAAAAAAAAATTTAAAAGGTTATATTTTTGTGTAATTGCTTATACAACAAAAGACTATAAAAAACTGATTTTGTAAGTAGGTATAGATTTGGCTATTGGTGGTTTGTGCTGTTTATAAAGGGCGTAAAACATCTATGGTCCTCTACGCCCGTAGGTTATTTTAAAATTATTTAATAAAAAAAAAAAAATATATATATATATATATATATATATATATATATATATATATATATAAGTCAAGGTCCGAAGCAGGCTAGTATTAGCCTTAATCCTATCTCTAGTCACAACAAACAATGTACTTGTATAAATAGAGCTGCATCAGAGCAATAAACCAGTTATTCTTTAACAGTCATTACGTGCGTTTCATTATCCCTTTTATTTCTTTTTTTTAAAGTTTAGTTCTTCAGTCTATTTAACTGGTGCCGAAACCCGGGACTACGAGGAGCAGAGGACCGAGGTAGGAGAATTTTTTCTTTTTCTTCTTTTCCGGTCAGAAGAGTGCGGATGGAAGAAAACAGCATCCTGAGGCCACCCATTCTACAGGTGAACAACGGATTACCACCACTTCCAAGAGAGACGATGGCTGAGGCCCATGCCAACACACTCGCCTGGCTTAAGGTCAGAACAGCCACTGCTCAGGACCTCAGAAAAGCGGTCTCTGACATAGAGAGGTTCACCGGGGAAACAGGTGAGCTCAATCACTTTATTAAGAGTGTTGATAGAGTGCTAGCGAGGATAGAGGCCAAGAGAGCAGAAGATTTATTGGACGGCCACGACGCGGAATCACTGCGGGCGGACCTCATTTGCAGGGTGAAGAGGAGCGTCCTGAATTTAATTCAGGCGGATGAGGAGACACCCTGGGAGGTGATAAAGGAGCGGCTCAAAAAAGCATATGGTGGCGGCAGATGGACTCCTGAAGAGGACTTGTTCCAGCTCTTCAGGGAGATGAAGCACCCACGCCAGAGCTGTGGCAAATATGCAGGAGAGCTTCTAGCAAAATTCAACAGGGTCACGGACAAGCTGCGTGAAACAGCAGGTGCGGCGGAAGTAGAGGCAAAGGTGGCGTTCGTCAGCACGATCCTGAAAGTCCAGCTAGCCAGGGAGATGGGGAAAAAGGAAAATTTTCCCCGGGAAAAGAACTTCGTTGAGTGCGCTCAGGAGTTGATGGATTCGAGCGCCCGGGAGGAGGAGTTCAGGGCTGAGAAGGAGGACGTGGGCTGGACCAGGGTGGAATACAGGAGATCTGGTGGTGCGCCATGGAAAAGAAGGGAGATGGAGCCACGGTCAAGGCCAGCAGAGCAGAGAGGGCGAGGTCCAAGGAAAGCAGCGCCTAACAGGAAAGAAGACCGGCGTTGCCATGGATGTGGCAAACCGGGACACCTTGTGGCAAATTGTCCCCGCACCAAATGCTTTGAGTGCGGGAACGAGGGGCACATAGGAAGGCAGTGCCCCTACATACATCGGAGATTTCCAAAGGGAGAGCCAATGGAAATAAACCGAGTATGGAGAGGACACAGGAGGCCATCCGAGTCTTCCTCGAGAATGTCAGAGGAGTCTGCAACATCAGAGACGGAGAGGGACGAACCAGGAGGTAACGGAGAGGAAGTAGCCGGAGCCGCTGGGAGCCGGAGGAGAAGCAGCGGACGGAGACGAGCAGGGACGACCGGACGTGTGGCAGCCTGAGGAGGGTGTCAGCAGAGAGGCGACCGCATCATTGAGGTACACAACGTGAGGGCGAGAAGCGGCGGTCTGCCTATTATCCGAGTGGAGCGAGGAGTGAGGTGCCTGGTGGACACCGGGAGCTCCAGCACCATCCTGAGTCGGCGAGCGGCGGAGCAATTCAGTGGCTGCAACGGAGCACTCCAGGTAAGGGCATGTTCCTGTAAGTTGATTACCCTGGGTGGCCCTTGTACCATTGAGGGGGAGGTAGAGATGAGTTTGGGGAAAATGGTCGGACAGGGGGGAGAAAAAACTAGTATGCCATGTAATAGGGGAAATGGCCAAGTCGTATAATGGTATTATAGGCTGTGATCTATTGGAAAAGGTAGGAGCCAGGGTGAGCAATAAAAAGGGGAGGTGGAGTATTAGGATTGGGGAAAAAAAAAGCGGTATAGGTGTTGCTCGGTGTTAAAAGGGGAAAAAGGGCAAATTGGAGTAGTGAACAGGGCGGAAGACTGGAGGGGGAGAATTTTAAAAGAGTTCAACGACATCTTTTTCAAGGAGGGTGATAAGTTGGACGTCACCGGTAGGGCGGAGCACGAGATACCGTTGAAGGAGGAGCGGGTCACGTACGTCAAGGAGAGGAGATACCCACAAGCGCTCCGTAGGCATATCCGGGAAGAGATAGAGGACTTGAAACGTCAAGGGATCGTGGTTGATAGCACTTCCCCCTACAATAGTCCGCTCTGGGCCGTGAGGAAAAAGAGTGCCCCCGGGGAGGAAAAGTACAGGGTAGTCATTGACTATCGCAAACTCAATGAGAACACCCGGGACGAAAAATACCCTATCCCCAGATTCGAGGACATTCTGGACAGGCTAAGTGGGGCTAGGATATTTAGCACGCTAGACTTAAAAGCCGGGTACCACCAGATCCGAATGAACCCCAGGGACCAGTGTAAGACGGCCTTCACCTTCGAGCGAGGTCACTACGAGTTACACCCGAATGCCGTTCGGGCTTAAGAACGCGCCCATTACGTTCCAAAGAATAATGGACGAGCTCCTTAGGGGTTTGGATGAAAGTATGTGCCAGATTTATATGGATGACCTCTTGGTTTTCAGTAAGTCGGAGGGCGAGCATCTGGCACATCTTAGGGCGGTATTCGGGAGAATTCGGGAGTTTGGCTTAAAACTATCGGCGGAAAAGTCGCGTCTGGGGGAAAGCGAGATAAATTTCCTGGGGCACACAATATCGGAGGACGGGGTGAAGCCGGATAAAGGGAAAGTAGAGGCCATTGCGAGAATGGAAATCCCGCGGGACGTTAAGGGCATACGGCGGCTGTTGGGTTCCCTGAATTATTATCGTAGATTCATCCCCGAAATGGCACGGTTCTTAGTTCCGTTAAACAACTTATTGAAGAAGGGCAGGAAAATTTTTATCACACCGGAAATGGAAAACAACATCAGGCGCTGCATGGAGGAGCTGCAGAGGGAGCCGGTATTAGCCTTCCCGGACTTTAATAAGGTGTTTACCGTAACTACGGATGCGAGTGAATACGCGTTGGGGGCGGTATTATCGCAGGAGAACGAGAAAGGGGAGAGGCCGGTAGCGTATGCGAGCCGAAGGTTAACGGACGCGGAGACGCGGTATAGTGCGTTAGAGAGGGAACTACTCGGGATTGTGTGGGCTGTGGATCACTTCCGTCCGTATATCTTTGGAAGGAGATTTAGGGTCCACACAGACCATAGACCGTTACAGTGGATTGGTAAGTTAAAGGAATCTTCCGCAAGAGTTACGCGATGGAAGGAGTTCCTCAGCCAATACAATCTCGAGATAGTGTACAAGCCTGGGAAAGAGAACGTGGTTGCGGATTGGTTATCGCGCGCACTTATGATAAATGCCGTTGAGGGGGACGAACCGGGACCGTCGGGGGATGTACAACAGTTTCTTAGGGAGTGGACACCGGAGGGAGAAGGTGAGGATGAGACGCGCAGTGGTATAGAGGATCCCCAAGAAGACGAAAGCTCCGCTGATGAGAGGCCCTCAGACATGGAAGAAGTAGATGAGATAGTAAATGATAAGAGAGACCAGATCATCTGGAAAACCAGGACTGAGGGTCTCCCAAAGGCGGACTTTTCGAAATATGGGAAGAGCACGGTCGTCACCATTTGGACGGAGCCTGGGATTAGGGAGGAGTCAATGGTGAGACTACTGCGCGGGGTGACTAAGGCGGGAAGGACATATCACCTCTATATCGGGAATGCCACTATATGGGACAGGGTTAAGAGGCTGTGGAAGGAGGAGAAGATAGGGATCGACCGAACTTTTATTAGGTGCCTGAGGTCGGTAGAGGTGGTACAGGACGTCGAGAGGCAGAAGGAGGTCACCCTGTCATACCACCAGGGGAAGACGAACCACCGTGGGACACAGGGTATTTCTGGTGGGGCATGAAGCGGACGATCCAAGAGGTCATTGGGTCGTGCGAGGTATGCCTCACCACGAAATACGACCGGCATCCCCAGGGTGGGTACAGGAAGAGACACCTACGGTAGCGTTCCCCTTATCGGACCTCCAAGTGGATACGTTTAAGTGGCGGGGATACCAGTGGGTTACTATCTTCGACGTATTCAGTAAATATGCCCTAGCTCATCTCGTGCAGGCCAAATCGGCGGAGGCGGTATTGGGGGCGTTGAGAGGCTGGTTTAGATCATACGGGATCCCGGATCGTATCACGTCGGACGGGGGTCTAGAATTCGACAACGCGTTGGTCAGGGCGGAGGCCAAAGAGTTAGATATTAAGTGGCATATCAATACCCCAGGGCATCCCAAGGGCAGAGGGGGGATTGAGAGGCTTCATGGGACCCTTAGTGACCACCTGCGAATATATCAGGTTGAGAAGGGGCTAGAGCCGGACATCGCGATGGAAAAGGCGGTTGCGGCGTATAACGGTTCCATCCACAGCTCGACGGGATATTCGCCGGTGGAGATCGTCTTTGGGCTCCGGGAGCGACGCCGGGACTTCCGCGACACCGTAGTAGGGGAGGAAATGGTAAATTTTATTACCAACCGTCGTTGGGCATTCGGTAAGCTATGGGGGAAGGCGCGTGAGCGCATACTCAAAGAAAAGAGACAAAGGGTTGAGAGGGAAAACGTAAAGGTAAGGGATGTAGCGGGGAAAATCAAGATCGGGATGGTCGTCTATAGGAAAAAGAGTACAAATCGAGGGAAAGAGATTTGTAGGTATGAAGGGCCATTCCGGGTAGTTTGCATTAGAGAGCACAACGTGGTGACGCTGGAGAGCGTCAAAGAGCCGCGGAAGCGGAGAAATGTGCATGTGGAACAATTGAGAATTCCTATTGAGGAACAAGTTATACCCTGATCTGTGAGTGGTCCGTTGCCAGCAACGGAAGAAGAATTTTATTTTTGTAAATTTTTTTTTTTTTTGTTTGTTTGTAGAAAAATGTTTTTTTAAATTTTGAGAAAATTTTGTTCATGTGAAATTAATTTTATTGTATATAGTAGGGGTAATGTGGAGTTGTAAATAAGAGGAAAGAGATTTATTATTTTTGTACAGAGGAAATTTTTGTTTTGTGTGTGTGTGTGAGTGTGCGTGTGTTTTATTTTAAAAGGAGTTCATTTTAGTTTTGGATGAATGTTTAGTTGTAAGTTAAGTTTAAGTATTGTTTTTATAATGTAAATAAAGTTTTACTTTTGTACTATGGTAGGTTAAGGATTATGGTGTAAAGTTTTCTTTTATTGTACTTGTATCATAGAGAATTAAGATAGTAGTTTTAATATGTGTAGAGAATTAGTTGGTAGAACTATGGACAGGATAGGATTAGGTTGTTTATGTATCGCTATCTGCTTCGGCCTTTGACCATGAGGGGATTAGTCTCTGGACTCCTTAATACCGTATTGGTATTAAGTGCCCAAAGTTAAAGTTTATGAAGGATGGTCATAAACTGGCGGGGGGAAGTCAAGGTCCGAAGCAGGCTAGTATTAGCCTTAATCCTATCTCTAGTCACAACAAACAATGTACTTGTATAAATAGAGCTGCATCAGAGCAATAAACCAGTTAAATAAAATAAATAGATAAAATTATATAAATTATATATAAAGTAGTAAATCCTATAGGTTAGATAGTATCAATCAACCGACTTCTTAAGAGAAATTCTATGATCTTATTTAAAGTATTCTCATAGTCTTTGAGTGCTATTGATATTTCTAATGGTATGTTAAGTTGTCGAAGCACTTGCTGGTAACGGCGGCATTCCTCAAAAATGTGCTTAATGGTTAGGTTACTATTGCATGTATGGGGATTTTTTGCGGGGGTGTTTCTTTGGTTATGAGGTGGAGATGAGTCATTCGACTGTGTCCAATTCTGAGTCGAGTGATGGCGACTTCTTCTCGGCGTTTGCATCGATTGGAGGTATTCCACGGCTTCACTGTTCGTTTTATATTTTTCTACTTGCTTGAAGGACCCATATCGATTGCCAGATGTTATTTATTCGATCTTTTAATGGTCGGGCAAGTTCGGAGGCAGTTAGAACTGCAGTTCCCCTCCCTGGGAGCGATAATGCCTCACCAGCAGCTTTATCCGCCATCTAGTTCCCGGTGATGCCTATATGTCCCGGAACCCAGACAAAGTGAACCGACTTTCCTATCCCCTCTAACATTTTTACGTAGTCGTGGATCCGTATAGCAAGAGAGTGGTTCGAGTACATTTTATTTATTCCGCGAAGTGCACTAATTGGATCCATCTGTGTAGATGGCCATGTGTTGTGGTAGACATCGGAGTAGTTTTTGAAATTTATCATGATATTTTGAGGGGTTGGTTTTATTTTTGTGATATATTGATAAGTCTAGCCATAGTTTCGGTGGCTGATAGGTCCATGGTGGTGTACTTGCGTCTGGAATGGTAATGGGTATGGTCTTTAGATCTCTAATAGCCGATGCGTATCTTTCAGTGAAGGGAAGAGTTGTATTTTGTTTTTGTTGAAACTGTGCCGTGAATTTAGGTCGGAAAAGGTATTTATAGGTGGGATTTGAGGGTTGTAAGTATAACCGGGAAAGAAAATTTGCTGCCAATTTATGTCTTCTGAATAATAAAGGTGGAAGTCCGGATTCGGCGCATAAGCTTAAGATGGGACTAGTTCTGAGGGCGCCAGTAGCAATTCGGATTCCAGTATTGTGGACGGTATCGAGTCTGGATATACTTTTGAATCGGGCTGATCCATAAGCAAAGCTTCCGTAATCTAATTTGGAGCGTATTAGAGCTTGGTATGTTTTGATCATTGTGGTCCTATCTGCGCCCCATTTGGTTCCAATAAGTGTTCTCAATGTCTGAAGCTTTCTCGTACATGTATCCTTCAATGATTTTATGTGACGATCCCAAGATAGACGTCTGTCGAAATACAGTCCTAGGAATTTATAAGTATTAACGTATGGTAAGAGAGAATCTCCTAGAAAAAGTTCCGGTGATTGGGGAGTGTTTCGTTTTCTAGTAAAATGGACGCATTTAGTTTTTTCAGTCGAAAAACGGAGCCCTGATGATTCAGACCAGCGGTGGATACGATTTAATGCATTTTGGAGTTTTTCTGTTAGAAAAAATTAATTTTTCGCATGGCATATAATTGCTAGATCGTCGACAAATAGCATTGCCTTAACTCCTCGTGGTAGGTTTTTTCCCAGGTCGCTGATAGCCCGGTTGAAAAGTACTGTGCTTAAAACACAGCCTTGTGGTACTCTGGTTATTTGTTTACATTGATTAGATAATACTGTTCCAATTCGGACCTGAAATGAACGATCTGAGATGAACCCCTGAATATTTCTGGGTAAATTACCACTGCAACCTAACGTATGCAGTATTTTAAAGCAGATAATTTGTCTGTCTTATCGAAGGCCTTGAACATGTCAAAGTAAACCGCAATAGCTTGTTCGCCCTGGATAAAAACATATTGTATTTTAGTTTCCATTTGTATGAGGTGGTCGGCGGTTGATCTGCCTTTCCGGAAGCCACTTTGGAAATTTTGAATTACCTGGTATTTTTCTAGGACCCACGAAAGTCTTTTGGTTACCATTCTTTCCATTATTTTACAAAGGCAGCTAGTTAAAAAAATTGATCGGTAATTGGATGGGTATCATTTATCTTGCTGACTTTTTAGGATCGGAATAACTGTAGCTTGGTGCCAGCTACTAGGAAATTTGCCACTTTCCCATATGTAATTATAGAAATTTAAAAGCCAGGTCATTGTGGCTATTGGAAGGTGTTGGATCATGGAATAATGTAATAATGTAATATCTGGTCCTGGTGAAGATCCTTTGACGGTTTGGAGTATTGATTGTAGCTCCCACATTGTGAAGGGTATATTGTAGTCTTTATAAGTATTGTTTTCGGAAAAATCTATTTTTCATTGGTATTCAAAGTGATGGAGGTAGAGTATATTTCAGAATAATAAACGGAATTTTTTTTTCCAATCATTTCTGGGTCATCGCATAACTTCCCTTCGCATAGTAGTGTGTATCTGTAGGAAGAGCCAGTTCCTCTTATCTTCCGTATTTTTTCCCATACCACTTTGCATGGGGTGGGGAGTTAAGTGTCCCGATGAATGATTTCTATTATTCCTTTTTTTTGTTTAATATTATTCTTCTGCAGAGAGCTTTTTTTTTTATATTCGATGTGATTTTCTATAGACATATTTTTTGTAAATTTCTTCAGTGCTTTTCTTCGGAGTCGTATGGCTTTCCTGCAATCGTTATCAAACCAAGGAACGGGTGGTCTTTTAATACTGCTCTTTGTTTTTGGGATTGAGGCTTCTGCAGCTGTTAGTATGGTCTCGGTCATGGTTTCCATTGCATCATCTACAATTAAGTTATTTGGTGGGTTTTGTGGTGGGTTTGCTTGTGAAGAAAAAAGAGTCCAATCTGCTTTTTATATTATCCATCTTGGTACTCTTTGATATCGTTTTTTTTGGTATTCTTAAATTTTAAACTGATGTGGAAATGGTCACTGCCGTATGGTTAGGGTGAATGATATCAAAAAGTGAGCTGCTGCACAAAGATAGGTCGATAGAGGAGAGTGTACCAAAGCTGGAGCTTATTTAGGTTGGTTCACCAGAATTTAGTCTTAATAATTTAGTCTGTATAAAACGGGTTTTGTCAGTTGTCGATAAACATGGAGAAGGTGCTCTATTTCTATGGTATTGTCCTGGGGAAGATAAATATTGCAGACTGTGAAAGTGAAGTTTAAATGAAGTGTTGCTGCTACAACTTGAAGTGGCGAATATATTTCGACCTCATCAGAGTAGACAGAATTTTTAACGGCTATGGCTACTCCTCTACTCGCTCGTTCATGGTTATCATCATCTGTTCTATAGATTTCGAAGCCTTTGAAGGTAAATTGGTCTGACGGTCTTAGGTGTGTTTAAATAGGTCTTAGGTAAGCATATACAGAAAGGGTCTTCATCATCTATTAGTATTTTAAGGTCGTTAAAATGGCTTCTAATGCCGTTGCAGTTCCATTGGACGAGGGTCATAGTTTATGAACGGTGAAATATTAAAAAAATAATTTTTGGGATCCATATAATAATAGTCATAGAGTGTAGATATGTAGAAACAACACACAAACAATATATACATACATACATATACACACATACACACACGCACAAAAACAGATACACATATATGTATACACAAATAAAAAAAATATATAAATAAATAAAAAAAAATAAAAAATAAAATAAAAATAATAATAATAATAATAATAATAAAGATATCAATAATATTATAATAATTATAATAAAGATATAAAGAAATCAATGACATAAAGATTGACATTGGAAAAATTATGAATGATGTGGTCGACAATTCCCAGGAAAGTGGCTGCGAAGTAGAAGTAACGGTTGATGTTTCGGAGCAAATATTACAGTTGCAAGACGATCCACAGGCTCAATTGATTGCTGAAATGAAAATGAGAATACAAGAAGAGCATATGAAATATGAAGGTGTACCACTATGCCATAGACCAAATATCGTCCGAGTTCCTTATAGTAAACAAAAACTATGTATATGGTCAAAGTTGTCGACCAGGTTTTGGCGGACATAGTTAAGGACGATATGACTCTTCAAGAGATATCTCATTGGATATATGTAGCAGCCAGAACAGTGGGATTGCAGCTGGGCCTATATCGCCTTAAGCGAGAAGAATTTAAATCTTTGAAGCGGGATAAAGATAAAGATACGCCACCATGGAAGAGAAGGCTGATAACTAAGGTAGAGGCCTTTAGAAGAAAAATTGGTGTAATATCAAATTACTTACGAGGTCCGGAGAAAGCGTCACTCAAGCTTAAAACTAAAATTGATGAAATAATTGTCTTCCATATAGGTGATGTACAAAAATCAAAATTAAACCAAGAGCTGGCTACCCTTATGGAAACAATGAAGCAGAAGCTAGCAATATATGCCAATCGGATAAGGAGATATACTGAGGCAGCTGAAAGAAGAAAACAAAACGCATCCTTCAACACAATGGAGAAAATGTTTTACAAGAAGTTAACCAATGAAAGGAAAAACAAAAATGCCATTCACCCAAGTAAGGATTCGTTGGTTGATTTTTGGAGAGGGGTATGGGGAAAAGCCGAATATTTTAAAAAAGATGCTTACTGGCTAAAACAGGTTGACGACAGTGTTGTTCATGTTCCTTTAATGGAAGCTGCTTCGATTAGTACAAATGATGTAATCCAAGCGCTTAGAAAGATGAGAAATTGGAAGGCAACAGGCCCAGACAAGTTACATAACTACTGGCTAAAGAACTTTAAAAGCGTCCATCGGTCACTAGCATCCTGTTACCAGAAGTTCTTAGAAAATAATATTGACCTTCCAAATGAGTTTTGTACTGGTATTACCTATCTGATTCCAAAAGGAGACAAGGAACAACTAGAGTCAAAAGATTATAGACCAATAGTATGTCTAAATGGTGTGTACAAACTATTGACATCAGTGATAAATCAGAAACTGAAAGAGCATATCAACCTTCATAAATTAATAGCTGACGAACAGTTAGGGACAAAAGAAAATTTTAGGGGGTGTAAAGAACTACTGCTGATTGACAGTTTCATAGCTTCACAAGTGAAAAAAAGACATCGTGATATATCAATATCATGGATTGATTATCAAAAAGCGTTTCATTCAGTACCGCATGACTGGCTCCTTCAAGTGATGAAGATCTATAAAGTGGACCAGAACATAATAAATTTACTGGAACGTCTCATGAAGCTGTGGAAAGTGTTCCTGACAATGCCCGACGATAAAAGAGAACGTTCCGAGGAAGCAATATCAATTAAAAGAGGAATATTTCAAGGCGACTCCTTGAGCCCTTTATGGTTTTGCATGGCAATCAACCCTCTTAGTACAATGCTCAATAGTTCAGGTAAAGGCTATCACCTCAACACGGAAACAGTGCTGTCCCACTCAATGTACATGGATGACATTAAGTTGTATGCCAGGAATGAACAAGACCTTAGAAGCCTCCTTGAATTAGTGAGAGCCTTCAGTAGCGATATACACATGAGCCTGGGCATTGATAAGTGTGCATTGCTTCATTTAAAAAGAGGGACGGTTATAGAAGTAAGAAATATGGAACTGTCAAATAGTATTGTACTTAATCATCTTGATGAACGGGACTCATATAAGTACCTGGGGATTTATCAACTTCTAGAGTTTAAGAAGGATGTGAAGAGACAATTCGAAGATGTGTTTAAAAAGCGTTCAAAGCTCATCCTAAAGACACTTCTTTCAGGAAAGAATTTGATAAAAAGTTTGAACACTTGGGTTATCCCTTCGTTGGCTTACTCTTTTGGGATTGTCAATTGGTCTACTACGGAGTTAAAATTAATGGACCAATACCTTCGAATTTAGATGGTAAATGCCCGAAACCGCCATCCTAAATCCTCCGTGGCGAGATTGTATCTTCCCAGAAAAATTGGAGGTCGAGGTCTAACCAGCATTTTTAAGGCATGCCGCGAGCAAGAAGAAAATCTCCGCGGTTACTTCAAATCTAAGGTTTCCAGAGTTGCCTCCACCATTGTAGAATTAGATAAAAAATTTACTGCTTTGAATTTGGCATCAACAGAAAACCCTCTTGTACCAACCCAAGAAAATCTTCTAGATTCTTGGAAAACTAAAGAATTACATGGAAGGTTCTACCACTCCATTACAACCACTGGAACTGACGTTGATGCCTCTCTTATGTGGCTGCGTAATGGAACCCTATTTCCAGAGACTGAAGGATTCCTATTAGCGATCCAGGACCAGGTGATTGCTACAAACGTTTATAGACGTCGAATATGTGGCGAACAAATTAATGAACTATGCCGGTTGTGCAAAGCTGCAGCGGAATCGATCCAGCATATATCCTCTGGCTGTCAGGCTTTGGCAGGTAAAGAATATTTGCTGAGGCATAACTGCTTTGCCAAAATAGTTCACCAAGCTGTGGCCAATAAATACGGGATTTTGGAAAAAGCGGAAGTACCTTATTACAGGTATAACCCAAAGCCTATAATTGAAACAAAGCATATAAAACTATATTGGGACCAAGCTATTTTGACAGATCACACTATCCCTCACAACAGACCCGATATTTTACTTGTTAACAAAGATAATAAATCAGCAACTATAATAGAAATAGGAGTGCCAACGGATGATAATGTTCATCGCACGGCTGCTGAGAAAATGAGGAAATATTTGGATCTTGGCGAAGAGCTGAAACACCTGTACCGTCTTGAAAATGTGAGGGTGTTTCCATTGATCATTTCTAGTAATGGCTTGATCCCGGAGATCACAGTCAACTCAATCAAAGAACTGGATCTCACGAATAAAATTCTACAAGATCCGCAGAAGGCAGTCCTTCTGGGAACAGTCAGTATCATCAGAAAATTTTTAAACATAAAAAAATAAATAAATTCCGTGCCTAACCCTTGACTTTGATCGATGGAATATTTGGGTATTACGACCTTGAGAGACCTTCGGAAGGTGTATCCTGATCTATGGAGGGGATCGATATTGGTATTCAATCTTGAGAGGCCTTTGGAAGGTATATCCGGACCTTCGGAATGGCTCGATGGAGAGTATTCGACCTTGAGAGGCCTTCGGGAGGTGTATTCTGACCTTCGGAGGGGCTCGATGGAGGGTATTCGACCTTGAGAGGCCTTCGGAAGGTGTATCCTGACCTTCGGAGGGGCTCGATGGAGGGTATTCGACCTTGAGAGGCACGATGGAGGGTATTCGACCTTGACCTTCGAGAGGACCTTCGGAGGTGTATCGACCTTGACCTTCGGAAGGGGACCTTCGATGGAGGGTATTCGACCTTGAGAGGCCTTCGGAAGGTGTATCCTGACCTTCGGAGGGGCTCGATGGAGGGTATTCGACCTTGAGAGGCCTTCGGAAGGTGTATCCTGACCTTCGGAGGGGATCGATGGAGGGTATTCGACCTTGAGAGGCCTTCGGAAGGTGTATCCTGACCTTCGGAGGGGCTCGATGGAGGGTATTCGACCTTGAGAGGCCTTCGGAAGGTGTATGAAGGTGACATTTTAGAGGGGCTCGATGGAGGGTATTCGACCTTGAAAGGCTTTAGGAAGGTGTAACCTGACCTTCAGAGGGGCTCGATGGAGAGTATTCGACGTTTAGAGGCCTTCAGAAGGTGTATACTGACCATCGGAGGGGCTCGATTAAAAGTATTCGACCTTGAGGGGCCTTCGGAAGGTGTATTCTGACCTTCGGAGGGGCCTGATAGAGGGTATTTGACCTTGAGAAGGCCTTTAGAAGGTGTATCTCCTTCGACCTTCGGAGGGGTTTTGATTGAAGTTATTTGACCTTGAGAGGCCTTTGGAAAGTGTATCTTGACTTTCAGAGAGGCTCCATAGAGGGTATTCGACCTTGAGAGGCCTTCGGAAGGTGTATCTTGACCTTCGGAGGGAATCGATGGAGTGTATTCGACCTTGAGAGGCACGATGGAGGGTATTTGACCTTGAGAGGCCTTCGGAAGGTCTATCCTGACCTTTAGAGGGGATCGAAGGAGAGTATTCGACCTTGAGAGGCCTTCGGAAGGTGTATCCTGACCTTCGGAGGGGCTCGATGGAGGGTATTCGACCTTGCGAGGCCATCGGAAGGTGTACGTTGACCTTCAGAGGGTCCGATGGAGGCTTTTTGACCTTGAGAGGCCTTCGGAATGTGTATGTTAACCTTCAGAGGTCCCTGATGAAGGCTATTCGACCTTGAGAGGCGTTTGGAAGGTGTATGTTGAATTTCAGGGGGCCTGATGGAGGCTAATAAGGGTTCGATTGAAGTTAATCGACCTTGAGAGGCCTTCGGAAAATGTATGTTGACCTTCAGAGGGATTCGATAGAGGTTATTTGACCTTGAGAGGCCTTTGGAAGGTTTGTTGACCATTAGAGGGGCCCGATGAAGGTGTATGTTGACCTTCGAGGGGCCCGATGGAGGGGGATCGTATTCGACCTGAGAGGCCTCGGAAGGTGTATCCTGACCTTCGGAGGGGGAGATCGATGGAGGGTATTCGACCTTGAGAGGCCTTCGGAAGGTGTATCCTGACCTTCGGAGGGGCTCGATGGAGGGTATTCGACCTTGAGAGGCCTTCGGATTTGACCTTGGAGGCCTTCGGAAGGTGTATCCTGACCTTTGGAGGGGCTCGATGGAGGGTATTCGACCTTGAGAGGCCTTCGGAAGGTGTATCCTGACCTTCGGAGGGGCTCGATGGAGGGTATTCGACCTTGAGAGGCCTTCGGAAGGTGTATACTGACCTTCGGAGGGGCTCGATGGAGGGTATTCGACCTTGAGAGGCCTTCGGAAGGTGTATCCTGACCTTCGGAGGGGCTCGATGGAGAGTATTCGACCCTTTCGAGGGCTCGATGGAGGGAGAGGCCTTCGGAAGGTGTATCCTGACCTTCGGAGGGGCTCGATGGAGGGTATTCGACCTTGAGAGGCCTTCGGAAGGTGTATCCTGACCTTCGGAGGGGCTCGATGGAGGGTATTCGACCTTGAGAGGCCTTCGGAAGGTGTATCCTGGCCTTCGGAGGGGCTCGATGGTGGGTATTCGACCTTGAGAGGCCTTCGGAAGGTGTATCCTGACCTTCGGAGGGGATCGATGGTGGGTATTCGACCTTGAGAGGCCTTCGGAAGGTGTATCCTGACCTTCGGAGGGGATCGATGGAGGGTATTCGACCTTGAGAGGCCTTCGGAAGGTGTATCCTGACCTTCGGAGGGGCTCGATGGAGGGTATTCGACCTTGAGAGGATGGAGGGTATTTGACCTTGAGACCTTGAGAGGACCTTGAGAGGCGGAAGGTGTATGTTGACATTTAGAGGCTCGATGGAGGGTATTCGACCTTGAAAGGCTTTAGGAAGGTGTAACCTGACCTTCAGAGGGGCTCGATGGAGAGTATTCGACGTTTAGAGGCCTTCAGAAGGTGTATACTGACCATCGGAGGGGCTCGATTAAAAGTATTCGACCTTGAGGGGCCTTCGGAAGGTGTATTCTGACCTTCGGAGGGGCTTGATAGAGGGTATTTGACCTTGAAAGGCCTTTAGAAGGTGTATCTCGACCTTCGGAGGGGTTTGATTGAAGTTATTTGACCTTGATAGGCCTTTGGAAGGTGTATCTTGACTATTAGAGAGGCTCCATAGAGGGTATTCGACCTTGAGAGGCCTTCGGAAGGTGTATCTTGACCTTCGGAGGGAATCGTATCGACCTGGAGTGTATTCGACCTTGAGAGGAGGGTATTTGAGAGGCCGATGGAGGGTATTCGGCCTTGAGAGGCCTTCGGGAGGTGTATCCTGACCTTTAGAGGGGATCGAAGGAGAGTATTCGACCTTGAGAGGCCTTCGGAAGGTGTATCCTGACCTTCGGAGGGGCTCGATGGAGGGTATTCGACCTTGCGAGGCCATCGGAAGGTGTATCCTGACCTTCGGAGGGGATCGATGGAGGGTATTCGACCTTGAGAGGCTTTCGGAGCCGTATCATGACCTTCGGATGGGCTCTATGGAGGGTATTCGACCTTGAGAGGCGTTTGGAAGGTGTATGTTGAATTTCAGGGGGCCTGATGGAGGGTATTCGACCTTGAGAGGCCTTCGGAAAATGTGTTCGATTGAAGGGGCCTTAGGGTCGACCTTGAGAGGCCTTCGGAAAATGTATGTTGACCTTCGAGAGGGGCTCGATGAGGTTATTTTACCTTGAGAGGCCTTCGGAAGGTGTATCCTGACCTTCGGAGGGGCCGATGGAGGGTATTTGACCTTGAGAGGCCTTCGGAAGGTGTATCCTGACCTTCGGAGGGGCTCGATGGAGAGTATTCAACCTTGAGAGGCACGCTGCAGGGTATTTGACCTTGAGAGCCCTTCGGAAGGTGTATCCTGACCTTTGGAGGGGCTCGATGGAGGGTATTCGACCTTGAGAGGCCTTCGGAAGGTGTATCCTGACCTTCGGAGGGGCTCGATGGAGGGTATTCGACCTTGAGAGGCCTTCGGAAGGTGTATCCTGACCTTCGGAGGGGCTCGATTAAGGGTATTCGACCTTGAGGGGCCTTCGGAAGGTGTATTCTGACCTTCGGAGGGGCTTGATAGAGGGTATTTGACCTTGAAAGGCCTTTAGAAGGTGTATCCTGACCTTCGGAGGGGCCCTGATGGAGGCTATTCGACCTTGAGAGGCGTTTGGAAGGTGTATCTTGACCTTAGAGAGGGGCTCCATGGAGGGGCCGTTGGAAGGTGTATTCGACCTTGAGAGGCCTTCGGAAGGTGTATCTTGACCTTCGAGGGGGGCTCGATGGAGGGTATTCGACCTTGAGAGGCCTTCGGAAGGTGTATCCTGACCTTCGGAGGGGCTCGATGGAGGGTATTCGACCTTAAGAGGCCTTCGGAAGGTCTATTCTGACCTTGAGGGGCTCGATGGAGGGTATTCGACCTTGAGAGGCCTTCGAAAGGTGTATCCTTACCTTCGGAGGGGCTCGATGCAGGGTATTCGACCTTGAGAGGCCTTCGGAGGCGTATCCTGACCTTCGGAGGGGCTCTATGTAGGGTATTCGACCTTGAGAGGCCTCGGAAGGTGTATCCTGACCTTCGGAGGGGCTCGATGGAGGGTATTCGACCTTGAGGGGCCTTGGAGGGGCGATGGAGGGTATTTGACCTTGAGAGGCCTTCGGAAGGTGTATTCGACCTTGAGAGGCCTTCGAAGGGTATCCCTTCGGAGGGGCTCGATGGAGGGTATTCGACCTTGAGAGGCCTTCGGAAGGTGTATCCTGACCTTCGGAGGGGCTCGATGGAGGGTATTCGACCTTGAGAGGCCTTCGGAAGGTGTATCCTGACCTTCGGAGGGGCTCGATGGAGGGTATTCGACCTTGAGAGGCCTTCGGAAGGTATATCCTGACCTTCGGAGGGGCTCGATAGAGGGTATTCGACCTTGAGAGGCCTTCGGAAGGTGTATCCTGACCTTCGGAGGGGCTCGATGGAGGGTATTCGACCTTTAGAGGCCTTCGGGAGGTGTATCCTGACCTTCAGAGGGGCTCGATGGAGGGTATTCGACCTTGAGAGGCCTTCGAAAGGTGTATCTTGACCTTCAGAGGGGCTCGATGGAGAGGTATTCGACCTTGAGAGGCCTTCGGAAGGTGTATCCTGGGTTATTCGACCTTGAGAGGCCTTCGGAGGTGTATCTGACCTTCGAGGGGCTCGATGGAGGGTATTCGACCTTGAGAGGCCTTCGGAAGGTGTATCCTGACCTTCGGAGGGGCTCGATGGAGGGTATTCGACCTTGAGAGGCCTTTAGGAAGGTGTATCCTGACCTTCAGAGGGGCTCGATGGGAGGGTATTCGACCTTGAGAGGCCTTCGGAAGGTGTATCCTGACCTTCGGAGGGGCTCGATGGAGGGTATTCGACCTTGAGAGGCCTTCGGAAGGTGTATTCTGACCTTCGGAGGGGCTCGATGGAGGGTATTTGACCTTGAAAGGCCTTTAGAAGGTGTATTTCGACCTTCGGAGGGGTTTGATGGAGGGTATTCGACATTGAGAGGCCTTCGGAAGGTGTATTCTGACCTTGAGAGGGTCTCGATGGAGAGTATTCGACCTTGAGAGGCCTTCGGAAGGTGTATCCTGACCTTCGGAGGGGCTCGATGGAGGGTATTCGACCTTGAGAGGCCTTCGGAAGGTATTCGTATTCTGACCTTCGGAGGGGGCTCGATGGAGGGTATTCGACCTTGAGAGGCCTTCGGAAGGTGTATCCTGACCTTCGAGAGGGGCTCGATGGAGGGTATTCGACCTTGAGAGGCCTTCGGAAGGTGTATCCTGACCTTCGAGAGGGCCCTTCGAGGGGTTCGATGGAGGGATGGAGGGTATCGACCTTGAGAGGCCTTCGGAAGGTGTATCCTTACCTTCGGAGGGGATCGATGGAGGGTATTCGACCTTGAGAGGCCTTCGGAAGGTGTATCCTGACCTTCGGAGGGGCTCGATGGAGGGTATTCGACCTTGAGAGGCCTTCGGAAGGTGTATTCTGACCTTCGGAGGGGCTCGATGGAGGGTATTCGACCTTGAGAGGCCTTCGAAGGTGTATCATGACCTTCGAATGGGCTCAATAGAGGGTGTTCGACCTTGAGAGGCTTTGGGAAGGTGTATCCTGACCTTTGGAGGGGCTCCTTGGAGGGTATTTGACCTTGAGAGGGCTTCGGAAGGTGTATCATGACCTTCGGAGGGGCTCGATGGAGGGGTATTCGACCTTGAGAAGCCTTCGGAAGGTGTATCTTGACCTTCGGAGGGGCTCGATGAAGAATATTCGACCTTGAGAGGCACGATGGAGGGTATTCGACCTTGAGAGGCCTTCGGAAGGTGTATCCTGACCTTCGGAGGGGCTCGATGGAGGGTATTCGACCTTGAGAGGCCTTCGGAAGGTGTATCCTGACCTTCAGAGGGGCTCGATGGAGGGGCACGATTCGACCTTGAGAGGCCTTCGGAAGGTGTATTGACCTTCGGAGGGCTCGATGGAGGGTATTCGACCTTGAGAGGCCTTCGGAAGGTGTATCCTGACCTTCGGAGGGGGCTTCGATGAGAGGGTATTCGACCTTGAGAGGCCTTCGGAAGGTGTATCCTTGACCTTCGGAGGGGCTCGATGGAGGGTATTCGACCTTGAGAGGCCATCGGAAGGTGTATCCTGACCTTCGGAGGGGATCGATGGAGGGTATCCGACCTTGAGAGGCCTTCGGAAGGTGTATCCAGACCTTGAAAGGGGCTCGATGGAGAGTATTCGACCTTGAGACGCCTTCGGAAGGTGTATATTGACCTTCGGAAGGGCTCTATGAAGAGTATTCGACCTTGAGAGGCCTTCGGAAGGTGTATCTTGACATTCGGAGGGGCTCGATGGAGGGTATTCGACCTTGAGAGGCCTTCGGAAGGTGTATCCTGACCTTCGGAAGGGCTGTATAGAGGGTATTCGGCCTTGAGAGGCCTTCGGAAGGTGTATCCTGACCTCCGGAGGGGCTCTATGCAGGGTATTCGACCTTGAGAGGCCTTAGGAAGGTGAATCCTGACCTTGAGAGGGCTCGATGGAGGGTATTCGACCTTGAGAGGCCTTCGGAAGGTGTATCCTGACCTTCGGAGGGGCTCGATGGAGGGTATTCGACCTTGAGAGGCCTTCGGAAGGTGTATCCTGACCTTCGGAGGGGCTCGATGGAGGGTATTCGACCTTGAGAGGCCTTCGGAAGGTGTATGAGGGTATTCGACCTTGACCTTCGGAGGGGTATCTCGATGGAGGGCTCGATGGAGGGTATTCGACCTTGAGAGGCCTTCGGAAGGTGTATCTGACCTTCGAGGGGCTCGATGGAGGTATTCGACCTTGAGAGGCCTTCGGAAGGTGTATTCTGACCTTCGGAGGGGCTCGATGAGGGGCTTGATTGGAGGGTATTCGACCTTGAGGGCTTTCGGAAGGTGTATACTGACCTTCGGAGGGGTTTGATTGAGGGTATTCGACCTTGAGAGGCCTTCGGAAGGTGTATCCCCTTTCGAGGGGCTCGATAGAGGGTATTCGACCTTGAGAGGCTATCGGAAGGTGTATCCTGACCTTCGGAGGGGCTCGATGGAGAGTATTCGACCTTGAGAGGCCTTCGGAAGGTGTATCCAGACCTTGAGAGGGGCTCGATGGAGGGTATTCGACCTTGAGAGGCCTTCGGAAGGTGTATCCTGACCTTCGGAGGGGATCGATGGAGGGTATTCGACCTTGAGAGGCCTTCGGAAGGTGTATCCTTACCTTCGAGGGGCTCGATGGAGGGTATTCGACCTTGAGAGGCCTTCGGAAGGTGTATCGTGACCTTCAGAGGGGGCTCGATGGAGGGTATTCGACCTTGAGAGGCCTTGGAAGGTGTATGTTGACCTTCAGGGGGCCTGATGAGAGGGAATAAGGGTCGATGGAGGTTATTCGACCTTGAGAGGCCTTCGGAAGGTGTATCCTGACCTTCGGAGGGGCTCGATGGAGGTATTCGACCTTGAGAAGCCTTCAGAAGGTGTATCTTGACCTTGAGAGGGGCTCGATGGAGGGTATTCGACATTGAGAGGCCTTTGGAGCTGTATCCTGACCTTCGGAGGGGCTGTATAGAGGGTATTCGACCTTGAGAGGCCTTCGGAAGGTGTATCATGACCTTCGGAGGGGCTCGATGGAGGGTATTCGACCTTGAGAGGCCTTCGGAAGGTGTATCCTGACCTTCGGAGGGGCTCGATGGAGGGTATTCGACCTTGAGAGGCCTTCGGAAGGTGTATCCTGACCTTCGGAGGGGCTCGATGGAGGGTATTCGACCTTGAGAGGCCTTCGAAAGGTGTATCCTTACCTTCGGAGGGGCTCGATGCAGGGTATTCGACCTTGAGAGGCCTTCGGAGGCGTATCATGACCTTCGAAGGGGCTCTATGTAGGGTATTCGACCTTGAGAGGCCTTCGGAAGGTGTATCCTGACCTACGGAGGGGCTCGATGGAGGGTATTCGACCTTGAGAGGCCTTCGGAAGGTGTATCCTGACCTACGGAGGGGCTCGATGGAGGGTATTCGACCTTGAGAGGCCTTCGGAAGGTGTATCCTGACCTTCGGAGGGGCTCGATGGAGGGTATTCGACCTTGAGAGGCCTTCGGAAGGTGTATCCTGACCTTCGGAGGGGCTCGATGGAGGGTATTCGACCTTGAGAGGCCTTCGGAAGGTGTATCCTGACCTTCGGAGGGGCTCGATGGAGGGTATTCGACCTTGAGAGGCCTTCGGAAGGTGTATCCTGACCTTCGGAGGGGCTCCTTCGATGGAGGGTATTCGACCTTGAGAGGCCTTCGGAAGGTGTATCCTGACCTTCGAGGGGCTCGATGGAGGGTATTCGACCTTGAGAGGCCTTCGGAAGGTGTATCCTGACCTTCGGAGGGGCTCGATGGAGGGTATTCGACCTTGAGAGGCCTTCGGAAGGTGTATCCTGACCTTCGGAGGGGCTCGATGGAGGGTATTCGACCTTGAGAGGCCTTCGGAAGGTGTATCCTGACCTTCCTTCGGAGGGGCTCGATAGGGGGTATTCGACCTTGAGAGGCCTTCGGAAGGTGTATCCTGACCTACGAGGGGGCTCGATGGAGGGTATTCGACCTTGAGAGGCCTTCGGAAGGTGTATCCTGACCTTCGGAGGGGCTCGATGGGGGGGAGGGTATTCGACCTTGAGAGGCCATCGGAAGGTGTATCCTGACCTTCGGAGGGGCTCGATGGAGGGTATTCGACCTTGAGAGGCCTTCGGAAGGTGTATACTGACCTTCGGAGGGGCTCGATGGAGGGTATTCGACCTTGAGAGGCCTTCGGAAGGTGTATTCTGACCTTCGGAGGGGCTCGATAGAGGGTATTTGACCTTGAGAGGCCGATGGAAGGTATTTGACCTTGAGGGGCCTTCGGAAGGTGTATACTGACCTTCAGAGGGGCTCGATGGAGGGTATTCGACCTTAAGAGGCCTTCGGAAGGTGTATCTTGACCTTCGAGAGGGCTCGATGGAGGGTATTCGACCTTGAGAGGCCTTCGGAAGGTGTATCCTGACCTTCGGAGGGGCTCGATGGAGGGTATTCGCCTTGGCCTTCGAGGGTATTTGACCTTCGGAAGGTGTATCCTGACCTTCGAGAGGGGCTCGATGGAGGGGGTTTCGACCTTGAGAGGCCTTCGGAAGGTGTATCCTGACCTTCGGAGGGGCTCGATGGAGGGTATTCGACCTTGAGAGGCCTTCGGAAGGTGTATCCTGACCTTCGGGGGGGGTGGTATTCGACCTTCGAGGCCTCGATATTCGACCTTGAGAGGCCATTCGGAAGGTGTATCCTGACCTTCGAGGGGCTCGATGGAGGGTATTCGACCTTGAGAGGCCTTCGGAAGGTGTATCCTGACCTTCGGAGGGGCTCGATGGAGGGTATTCGACCTTGAGAGGCCTTCGGAAGGTGTATCCTGACCTTCGGAGGGGCTCGATGGAGGGTATTCGACCTTGAGAGGCCATCGGAAGGTATCCTGACCTTCGGAGGGGCCGATGGAGGGTATTCGACCTTGAGAGGATTTGACCTTGAGAGGCCTTCGGAAGGTGTATCCTGACCTTCGGAGGGGCTCGATGGAGGGTATTCGACCTTGAGAGGCCTTCGGAAGGTGTATCCTGACCTTCGGAGGGGCTCGATGGAGGGTATTCGACCTTGAGAGGCCTTCGGAAGGTGTATCCTGACCTTCGGAGGGGCTCGATGGAGGGTATTCGACCTTGAGAGGCCTTCGGAAGGTGTATCCTGACCTTCGGAGGGGCTCGATGGAGGGTATTCGACCTTGAGAGGCCTTCGGAAGGTGTATCTGACCTTCGGAGGGGCTCGATGGAGGGACCTTTGAGGTATTTGACCTTGAGAGACCTTCGGAAGGTGTATCCTGGCCTTCGGAGGGGCTCGATGGTGGGTATTCGACCTTGAGAGACCTTCGGAAGGTGTATCATGACCATCGGAGGGACGCGATGGAGGGTATTCGACCTTGAGAGGCCTTCAGAAGGTGTATCCTGACCTTCGAGGGGCTCGATGGAGGGTATTCGACCTTGAGAGGCTTTCGAAGGTGTATCCTGACCTTCGAGGGGCTCGATGATGGAGGTATTATTCGACCTTGAGAGGCCTTCGGAAGGTGTATCTGACCTTCGGAGGGGCTCGGTGGAGGGTATTCGACCTTGAGAGGCCTTCGGAAGGCGTATCATGACCTTCGGAGGGGCCCGATAGAGGGTATTCGACCTTGAGAGGCTTTCGGAAGGTGTATCCTGACCTTCGGAGGGGTTCGATTGAGGGTATTCGACCTTGAGAGGCCTTCGGAAGGTGTATCTTGACCTTCGGAGGGGATCGATGGAGGTTATTCGACCTTGAGAGGCCTTCGGAAGGTGTATCCTGACCTTCGGGGGGGCTCTATGGAGGGTATTTGACCTTGAGGCGCCTTCAGGAGGTGTATCCTGAGGGGCCTTCGAGGAGGGGCTCGATGGAGGGTATTCGACCTTGAGAGGCCTTCGGAAGGTGTATCCTGACCTTCGGAGGGGCTCGATGGAGGGTATTCGACCTTGAGAGGCCTTCGGAAGGTGTATCCTGACCTTCGAGGGGCCGATTATTCGACCTTGAGAGGCCTTCGGAAGGTGTATCCTGACCTTCGGAGGGGCTCGATGGAGGGTATTCGACCTTGAGAGGCCTTCGGAAGGTGTATCCTGACCTTCGGAGGGGCTCGATGGAGGGTATTCGACCTTGAGAGGCCTTCGGAAGGTGTATCCTGACCTTCGGAGGGGCTCGATGGAGGGTATTCGACCTTGAGAGGCCTTCGGAAGGTGTATCCTGACCTTCGGAGGGGGCTCGATGGAGGTATTCGACCTTGAGAGGCACGATGGAGGGTATTTTGACCTTGAGAGGCTTCGGAAGGTGTATCCTGACCTTCGAGGGGCTCGATGGAGGGTATTCGACCTTGAGAGGCCTTCGGAAGGTGTATCCTGACCTTCGGAGGGGCTCGATGAGGGTATTCGACCTTGAGAGGCCTTCGGAAGGTATATCGACCTTGAGAGGCCTTCGGAAGGTTCGACCTTGATCCTTCGAAGGTGTTCGACCTTCGAGGGGGCTCGATGGAGGGTATTCGACCTTGAGAGGCCTTCGGAAGGTGTATCCCGACCTTCGTAGGGGCTCGATGGAAGGTATTCGTCCTTGAGAGGCCTTCGGAAGGTGTATCCTGGCCTTCGGAGGGGCTTGATGGAGGGTATTCGACCTTGAGAGGCCTTCGGAAGGTGTATCCTGACCTTCGGAGGGGCTCGATGGAGGGTATTCGACCTTGAGAGGCCTTCGGAAGGTGTATCCTGACCTTCGGAGGGGCTCGATGGAGGTATTCGACCTTGAGAGGCCTTCGGAAGGTGTATCCTGACCTTCGGAGGGGCTCGATGGAGGGTATTCGACCTTGAAAGGCCTTCGGAAGGTGTATCCTGACCTTCGGAGGGGTTCGATTGAGGGTATTCGACCTTGAGAGGCCTTCGGAAGGTGTATCCTGACCTTCGGAGGGGCTCGATGGAGGGTATTCGACCTTGAGAGGCCTTCGGAAGGTGTATCCTGACCTTCGGAGAGGGGCTCGATGGAGGGTATTCGACCTTGAGAGGCCTTCGGAAGGTGTATCCTGACCTTCGAAGGGGATCGATGGAGGGTATTCGACCTTGAGAGGCCTTCGGAAGGTGTATCCTGACCTTCGGAGGGGCTCGATGGAGGGTATTCGACCTTGAGAGGCCTTCGGAAGGTGTATCCTGACCTTCGGAGGGGCTCGATGGAGGGTATTCGACCTTGAGAGGCCTTCGGAAGGTGTATCTGAACTTTCGGAGGGGCTCGATGGAGGGTATTCGACCTTGAGAGGCCTTCGGAAGGTGTATTTGACCTTCGAGAGGGGCTCGATGGAGGGTATTCGACCTTGAGAGGCCTTCGGAAGGTGTATCGACCTTGAGAGGGTATTCGGAAGGGTTCGATCCTGTATCCTTTCGAGGGGCTCGATGGAGGGTATTCGACCTTGAGAGGCCTTCGGAAGGTGTATCCTGACCTTCGGAGGGGCTCGATGGAGGGTATTCGACCTTGAGAGGCCTTCGGAAGGTGTATCCTGACCTTCAGAGGGGCTCGATGGAGGGTATTCGACCTTGAGAGGCCTTCGGAAAGTGTATCCTGACTTTCGGAGGGGCTCGGTGCAGGGTATTCGACCTTGAGAGGCCTTCGGAAGGTGTATCTGACCTTCGGAGGGGCTCGATGGAGGGTATTCGACCTTGAGAGGCCTTCGGAAGGAGTATCCTGACCTTCGGAGGGGCTCGATGGAGGGTATTCGACCTTGAGAGGCCTTCGGAAGGTGTATCTGACCTTCGAGGGGCTCGATGGAGGGTATTCGACCTTGAAAGGCCTTCAGAAGGTGTAATCTGACCTTCGGAGGGGCTCGATGGAGGGTATTCGACCTTGAGAGGCCTTCGGAAGGTGTATCCTGACCTTCGGAGGGGCTCGATGGAGGGTTTTCGACCTTGAGAGGCCTTCGGAGGGTATATCATGACCTTCGAGGGGGGTCGATGGAGGGTATTCGACCTTGAGAGGCCTTCGGAAGGTGTATCCTGACCTTCGGAGGGGCTCGATGGAGGGTATTCGACCTTGAGAGGCCTTCGGAAGGTGTATCCTGACCTTCGGAGGGGCTCGATGGAGGGTATTCGACCTTGAGAGGCCTTCGGAAGGTGTATCCTGACCTTCGGAGGGGCTCGATGGAGGGTATTCGACCTTGAGAGGCCTTCGATGGAGGGTATTTGACCTTGAGAGGCCTTCGGAAGGTGTATCGACCTTCGAGGGGCTCGATGGAGGTATTTGACCTTGAGAGGCCTTCGGAAGGTGTATCCTGACCTTCGGAGGGGCTCGATGGAGGGTATTCGACCTTGAGAGGCCTTCGGAAGGTGTATCCTGACCTTCGGAGGGGCTCGATGGAGGGTATTCGACCTTGAGAGGCCTTCGGAAGGTGTATCCTGACCTTCGGAGGGGCTCGATGGAGGGTATTCGACCTTGAGAGGCCTTCGGAAGGTGTATCCTGACCTTCGGAGGGGCTCGATGGAGGGTATTCGACCTTGAGAGGCCTTCGGAAGGTGTATCCTGACCTTCGGAGGGGCTCGATGGAGGGTATTCGACCTTGAGAGGCCTTCGGAAGGTGTATCCTGACCTTCGGAGGGGCTCGATGGAGAGTATTCGACCTTGAGAGGCACGATGGAGGGTATTTGACCTTGAGAGCCCTTCGGAAGGTGTATCCTGACCTTCGGAGGGGCTCGATGGAGGGTATTCGACCTTGAGAGGCCTTCGGAAGGTGTATCCTGACCTTCGGAGGGGCTCGATGGAGGGTATTCGACCTTGAGAGGCCTTCGGAAGGTGTATCCTGACCTTCGGAGGGGCTCGATGGAGGGTATTCGACCTTGAGAGGCCTTCGGAAGGTGTATCCTGACCTTCGGAGGGGCTCGATGGAGGGTATTCGACCTTGAGAGGCCTTCGGAAGGTGTATCCTGACCTTCGGAGGGGCTCGATGGAGGGTATTCGTCCTTGAGAGGCCTTCGGAAGGTGTATCCTGACCTTCGAGGGGGCTCGATGGAGGGGTATTCGAACTTGAGAGGCCTTCGGAAGGTGTATTGACCTTCGAGGGGGAAGGTGTATCCTGACCTCGATGGAGGGTATTCGACCTTGAGAGGCCTTCGGAAGGTGTTCCTGACCTTCGGAGGGGCTCGATGGAGGGTATTCGACCTTGAGAGGCCTTCGGAAGGTGTATCCTGACCTTCGGAGGGGCTCGATGGAGGGTATTCGACCTTGAGAGGCCTTCGGAAGGTGTATCCTGACCTTCGAGAGGGCTCGATGGAGGGTATTCGACCTTGGAGAGGCCTTGAGGAAGGTGTATCCTGACCTTCGGAGGGGCTCGATGGAGGGTATTCGACCTTGAGAGGCCTTCGGAAGGTGTATCCTGACCTTCGGAGGGGCTCGATGGAGGGTATTCGACCTTGAGAGGCCTTCGGAAGGTGTATCCTGACCTTCGAGGGGCTCGATGGAGAGGCACGAGGGGGTATTCGACCTTGAGAGGCCTTCGGAAGGTGTATCCTGACCTACGAGGGGGCTCGATGGAGGGTATTCGACCTTGAGAGGCCTTCGGAAGGTGTATCCTGACCTTCGGAGGGGCTCGATGGAGGGTATTCGACCTTGAGAGGCCTTCGGAAGGTGTATCCTGACCTTCGGAGGGGCTCGATGGAGGGTATTCGACCTTGAGAGGCCTTCGGAAGGTGTATCCTGACCTTCGGAGGGGCTCGATGGAGGGTATATTCGACCTTGAGAGGCCTTCGGAAGGTGTATCCTGACCTTCGGAGGGGCTCGATGGAGGGTATTCGACCTTGAGAGGCCTTCGGAAGGTGTATCCTGACCTTCGGAGGGGCTCGATGGAGGGTATTCGACCTTGAGAGGCCTTCGGAAGGTGTATCCTGACCTTCGGAGGGGCTCGATGGAGGGTATTTGACCTTGAGAGGCACGATGGAGGGTATTCGACCTTGAGAGGCCTTCGGAAGGTGTATCCTGACCTTCGGAGGGGCTCGATGGAGGGTATTCGACCTTGAGAGGCCTTCGGAAGGTGTATCCTGACCTTCGGAGGGGCTCGATGGAGGGTATTCGACCTTGAGAGGCCTTCGGAAGGTGTATCCTGACCTTCGGAGGGGCTCGATGGAGGGTATTCGACCTTGAGAGGCCTTCGGAAGGTGTATCCTGACCTTCGGAGGGGCTCGATGGAGGGTATTCGACCTTGAGAGGCCTTCGGAAGGTGTATCCTGACCTTCGGAGGGGATCGATGGAGGGTATTCGACCTTGAGAGGCCTTCGGAAGGTGTATCCTGACCTTCGGAGGGGCTCGATGAAGGGGTATTCGAACTTGAGAGGCCTTATTCGGAAGGTGTATCCTGACCTTCGGAGGGGCTCGATGGAGGGTATTCGACCTTGAGAGGCCTTCGGAAGGTGTATCTGACCTTCGAGGGGCTCGATGGAGGGTATTCGACCTTGAAAGGCCTTCGGAAGGTGTAATCTGACCTTCGGAGGGGCTCGGTGGAGGATATTCGACCTTGAGAGGCCTTCCGAAGGCGTATCATGACCTTCGAATGGGCTCAATAGAGGGTGTTCGACCTTGAGAGGCTTTGGGAAGGTGTATCCTGACCTTTGGAGGGGCTCCTTGGAGGGTATTTGACCTTGAGAGGGCTTCGGAGGTGTATCCTGACCTTCGGAGGGGCTCGATGGAGGTATATCGTTGAGAGGCACGATGGAGGGAGGTATCGACCTTGAGAGGCCTTCGGAAGGTGTATCCTGACCTTCGGAGGGGCTCGATGGAGGGTATTCGACCTTGAGAGGCCTTCGGAAGGTGTATCCTGACCTTCGAGGGGCTCGATGGAGGGTATTCGACCTTGAGAGGCCTTCGGAAGGTGTATCCTGACCTTCGGAGGGGCTCGATGGAGGGTATTCGACCTTGAGAGGCCTTCGGAAGGTGTATCGATGACCTTCGAGAGGGCTCGATGGAGGGTATTCGACCTTGAGAGGCCTTCGGAAGGTGTATCCTGACCTTCGGAGGGGCTCGATGGAGGGTATTCGACCTTGAGAGGCCTTCGGAAGGTGTATCCTGACCTTCGGAGGGGCTCGATGGAGGGTATTCGACCTTGAGAGGCCTTCGGAAGGTGTATCCTGACCTTCGGAGGGGGCTCGATGGAGGTATTCGACCTTGAGAGGCCTTCGGAAGGTGTATCCTGACCTTCGGAGGGGCTCGATGGAGGGCTATTCGACCTTGACCGGAAGGTTATCCTGACCTTCGGAGGGGCTCGATGGAGGGTATTCGACCTTGATGAGGCCTTCCTTTGGAAGGTGTATCCTGACCTTCGGAGGGGCTCGATGGAGGGTATTCGACCTTGAGAGGCCTTCGGAAGGTGTATCCTGACTTTCGGAGGGGCACGCTGGAGGGTATTTGATCTTGAGAGCCCTTCGGAAGGTGTATCCTGACCTTCGGAGGGGCTCGATAAGGGTATTCGACCTTGAGAGGCCTTCGAGGCCTTGAGAGCCCTTCGGAAGGTGTATCCTGACCTTCGGAGGGGCTCGATGGAGGGTATTCGACCTTGAGAGGCCTTCGGAAGGTGTATCCTGACCTTCGGAGGGGCTCGATGGAGGGTATTCGACCTTGAGAGGCCTTCGGAAGGTGTATCCTGACCTTCGGAGGGGCTCGATGGAGGGTATTCGACCTTGAGAGGCCTTCGGAAGGTGTATCCTGACCTTCGGAGGGGCTCGATGGAGGGTATTCGACCTTGAGAGGCCTTCGGAAGGTGTATTGATCCTGACCTTCGGAGGGGGCTCGATGGAGGTATTCGACCTTGAGAGGCCTTCGGAAGGTGTATCTGACCTTCGGAGGGGCTCGATGGAGGGTATTCGACCTTGAGAGGCCTTCGGAAGGTGTATCCTGACCTTCGGAGGGGCTCGATGGAGGGTATTCGACCTTGAGAGGCCTTCGGAAGGTGTATCCTGACCTTCGGAGGGGCTCGATGGAGGGTATTCGACCTTGAGAGGCCTTCGGAAGGTGTATCCTGACCTTCGGAGGGGCTCGATGGAGGGTATTCGACCTTGAGAGGCCTTCGGAAGGTGTATCTGACCTTCGGAGGGGCTCGATGGAGGGTATTCGACCTTGAGAGGCCTTCGGAAGGTGTATCCGACCTTCGGAGGGGCTCGATGGAGGGTATTCGACCTTGAGAGGCCTTCGGAAGGTGTATCCTGACCTTCGGAGGGGCTCGATGGAGGGTATTCGACCTTGAGAGGCCTTCGGAAGGTGTATCTGACCTTCGGAGGGGCTCGATGGGGGTATTCGACCTTGAGGGGCCTTCGGAAGGTGTATCCTGACCTTCGGAGGGGCTCGATGGAGGGTATTCGACCTTGAGAGGCCTTCGGAAGGTGTATCCTGACCTTCGGAGGGGCTCGATGGAGGGTATTCGACCTTGAGAGGCCTTCGGAAGGTGTATCCTGACCTTCGGAGGGGGCTCGATGGAGGGTATTCGACCTTGAGAGGCCTTCGGAAGGTGTATCCTGACCTTCGGAGGGGCTCGATGGAGGGTATTCGACCTTGAGAGGCCTTCGGAAGGTGTATCCTGACCTTCGAGGGGCTCGATGGAGAGTATTCGACTCGATGGAGAGTATTCGACCTTGAGAGGCCTTCGGAAGGTGTATCCTGACCTTCGGAGGGGCTCGATGGAGGGTATTCGACCTTGAGAGGCCTTCGGGAGGTGTATCCTGACCTTCGGAGGGGCTCGATGGAGGGTATTCGACCTTGAGAGGCCTTCAGGAAGGTGTATCTGACGGAAGGTGTATATCCTGACCTTCGGAGGGGCTCGATGGAGGGTATTCGACCTTGAGAGGCCTTCGGAAGGTGTATCTGACCTTCGGAGGGGCTCGATGGTAGGGTATTCGACCTTGAGAGGCCTTCGGAAGGTGTATCTGACCTTCGGAGGGGCTCGATGTTGGGTATTCGTACTTGAGAGGCCTTCGAAAGGTGTATCTTGACCTTTGGAGGGGCTCGATGGAGGGTATTCGACCTTGAGAGGCCTTCGGAAGGTGTATCCTGACCTTCGGAGGGGCTCGATGGAGGGTATTCGACCTTGAGAGGCCTTCGGAAGGTGTATCCTGACCTTCGGAGGGGCTCGATGGAGGGTATTCGACCTTCAGAGGCCATCGGAAGGTGTATCCTGACCTTCGGAGGGGCTCGATGGAGGGTATTCGACCATAAGAGGCCTTCGGAAGGTGTATCTGACCTTCGGAGGGGCTCGATGGAGGGTATTCGACCTTGAGAGGCCTTCGGAAGGTGTATCCTGACCTTCGGAGGGGCTCGATGGAGGGTATTCGACCTTGAGAGGCCTTCGGAAGGTGTATTGACCTTCGAGAGCCTTCGGAAGGTGTATGTATTGACCTTCGGAGGGGCTCGATGGAGGGTATTCGACCTTGAGAGGCTTCGGAAGGTGTATATCCTGACCTTCGGAGGGGCTCGATGGAGGGTATTCGACCTTGAGAGGCCTTCGGAAGGTGTATCCTGACCTTCGGAGGGGCTCGATGGAGGGTATTCGACCTTGAGAGGCCTTCGGAAGGTGTATCTGACCTTCGGAGGGGCTCGATGGAGGGTATATTCGACCTTGAGAGGCCTTCGGAAGGTGTATCCTGACCTTCGGAGGGGCTCGATGGAGGGTATTCGACCTTGAGAGGCCTTCGGAAGGTGTATCCTGACCTTCGGAGGGGCTCGATGGAGGGTATTCGACCTTGAGAGGCCTTCGGAAGGTGTATCCTGACCTTCGGAGGGGCTCGATGGAGGGTATTCGACCTTGAGAGGCTATCGGAAGGTGTATCCTGACCTTCGGAGGGGCTCGATGGAGGGTATTCGACCTTGAGAGGCCTTCGGAAGGTGTATCCTGACCTTCGGAGGGGCTCGATGGAGGGTATTCGACCTTGAGAGGCCTTCGGAAGGTGTATCCTGACCTTCGGAGGGGGCTCGATGGAGGGTATTCGACCTTGAGAGGCCTTCGGAAGGTGTATCCTGACCTTCGAGGGGCTCGATGGAGGGTATTCGACCTTGAGAGGCCTTCGGAAGGTGTATCCTGACCTTCGGAGGGGCTCGATGGAGGGTATTCGACCTTGAGAGGCCTTCGGAAGGTGTATCCTGACCTTCGGAGGGGCTCGATGGAGGGTATTCGACCTTGAGAGGCCATCGGAAGGTGTATCCTGACCTTCGGAGGGGCTCGATGGAGGGTATTCGACCTTGAGAGGCCTTCGGAAGGTGTATCCTGACCTTCGGAGGGGGCTCGATGGAGGGTATACGACCATGAGAGGCCATCGGAAGGTGTATCCTGACCTTCGGTGGGGCTCGATGGAGGGTATTCGAATTTAAGGGCCCTTCGGAAGGTGAATGTTGACATCTAGAGGGGCTTGATGGAGCTATTCGACCTTGAGAGGCCTTCGGAAGGTGTATCCTGACCTTCAGAGGGGCTCGATGGAGGGTATTCGACCTTGAGAGGCCTTCGGAAGGTGTATCCTGACCTTCGGAGGGGCTCGATGGAGGGTATTCGACCTTGAGAGGCTTTCGGAAGGTGTATACTGACCTTCGGAGGGGTTCGATTGAGGGTATTCGACCTTGAGAGGCCTTCAGAAGGTGAAATCTGACCTTCTGAGGGACTCGGTGGAGGGTATTCGACCTTAAGAGGCCTTCGAAAGGTGTATCCTGACCTTCGGAGGGGCTCGATGGAGGTATTCGACCTTGAGAGGCCTTCGGAAGGTGTATCCTGACCTTCGGAGGGGCTCGATGGAGGGTATTCGACCTTAAGAGGCTTTCGGAAGGTTTATACTGACCTTCAGAGGGGCTCGATGGAGGGTATATCGACCTTGAGAGGCCTTCGGAAGGTGTATCTTGACCTTCGGAGGGGCTCGATGGAGGGTATTCGACCTTGAGAGGCCTTCGGAAGGTGTATCCTGACCTTCGGAGGGGCTCGATGGAGGGTATTCGACCTTGAGAGGCCTTCGGAAGGTGTATCCTGACCTTCGAGAGGGGCTCGATGGAGGGTATTCGACCTTTGAGAGGCCTTCGGAAGGTGTATCTGACCTTCGGAGGGGCTCGATGGAGGGTATTCGACCTTGAGAGGCCTTCGGAAGGTGTATATCTGACCTTCGGAGGGGCTCGATGGAGGGTATTTGACCTTGAGAGCCCTTCGGAAGGTGTATTCTGGCCTTCGGAGGGGCTCGATGGTGGGTATTCGACCTTGAGAGACCTTCGGAAGGTTTATTCTGACCTTCGGAGGGGATCGATGGAGGGTATTCGACCTTGAGAGGCCTTCGGAAGGTGTATCCAGACCTTCAGAGGGGCTCGATGGAGGGTATTCGACCTTGAGAGGCCTTCGGAAGGTGTATCCTGACCTTCGGAGGGGCTCGATGGAGGGTATTCGACCTTGAGAGGCCTTCGGAAGGTGTATCCTGACCTTCGGAGGGGCTCGATGGAGGGTATTTGACCTTGAGAGGCCTTCGGAAGGTGTATCCTGACCTTCGGAGGGGCTCGATGGAGGGTATTCGACCTTGAGAGGCCTTCGGAAGGTGTATGTTGACTTGAGACCTGTATGGAGGGGCTCGATGGAGGGTATTCGACCTTGAGAGGCCTTCGGAAGGTGTATCCTGACCTTCGGAGGGGCTCGATGGAGGGTATTCGACCTTGAGAGGCCTTCGGAAGGTGTATCCTGACCTTCGGAGGGGCCGATGGAGAGTATTCGACCTTGAGAGGCCTTCGGAAGGTGTATCCTGACCTTCGGAGGGGCTCGATGGAGGGTATTCGACCTTGAGAGGCCTTCGGAAGGTGTATCCTGACCTTCGGAGGGGCTCGATGGAGGGTATTCGACCTTGAGAGGCCTTCGGAAGGTGTATCCTGACCTTCGGAGGGGCTCGATGGAGGGTATTCGACCTTGAGAGGCCTTCGGAAGGTGTATCTTACCTTCGGAGGGGCTCGATGGAGGGTATTCGACCTTGAGAGGCCTTCGGAAGGTGTATCCTGACCTTCGGAGGGGCTCGGTGGAGGGTATTCGACCTTGAGAGGCCTTCGGAAGGTGTATCCTGACCTTTAGAGGGGCTCGATGGAGGGTATTCGACCTTGAGAGGCCTTCGGAAGGTGTATCCTGACCTTCGGAGGGGCTCGATGGAGGGTATTCGACCTTGAGAGGCCTTCGGAAGGTGTATCCTGACCTTCGGAGGGGCTCGGAGATATTCGACCTTGAGGGTATTCGACCTTGAGAGGCCTTCGGAAGGTGTATCCTGACCTTCGGAGGGGCTCGATGGAGGGTATTCGACCTTGAGAGGCCTTCGGAAGGTGTATCCTGACCTTCGGAGGGGCTCGATGGAGGGTATTCGACCTTGAGAGGCCTTCGGAAGGTGTATCCTGACCTTCGGAGGGGCTCGATGGAGGGTATTCGACCTTGAGAGGCCTTCGGAAGGTGTATCCTGACCTTCGAGGGGCTCGATGGAGGGTATTCGACCTTGAGAGGCCTTCGGAAGGTGTATCCTGACCTTCGGAGGGGCTCGATGGAGGGTATTCGACCTTTGAGAGGCCTTTGGAGGTGTATCCTGACCTTCGGAGGGGCTCGATGGAGGGTATTCGACCTTGAGAGGCCTTCGGAAGGTGTATCCTGACCTTCGGAGGGGCTCGATGGAGGGTATTCGACCTTGAGAGGCCTTCGGAAGGTGTATCCTGACCTTCGGAGGGGCTCGATGGAGGGTATTCGACCTTGAGAGGCCTTCGGAAGGTGTATCCCGACCTTCGGAGGGGCTCTATGGAGGGTATTCGACCTTGAGGCCTTCGGAAGGTGTATCCTGACCTTCGGAGGGGCTCGATGGAGGGTATTCGACCTTGAGAGGCCTTCGGAAGGTGTATCCTGACCTTCGGAGGGGCTCGATGGAGGGTATTCGACCTTGAGAGGCCTTCGGAAGGTGTATCCTGACCTTCGGAGGGGCTCGATGGAGAAGTATTCGACCTTGAGAGGCTCGTCGGAAGGTGTATTTGACCTTTAGGAGGGGCTCGATGGAGGGTATTCGACCTTGAGAGGCCTTCGGAAGGTGTATCCTGACCTTCGGAGGGGGTATTCGACCTGAGAGGGTATTCGACCTTGAGAGGGCCTTCGGAAGGTGTATTCATGACCTTCGGGGGGCTCGATGGAGGGTATTAGACCTTGAGAGGCCTTCGGAAGGTGTATCCTGACCTTCGGAGGGGCTCGATGGAGGGTATTCGACCTTGAGAGGCCTTCGGAAGGTGTATGTAGACCTTCGGAGGGGCTCGATGGAGGGTATTCGACCTTGAGAGGCCTTCGGAAGGTGTATCTGACCTTCGGAGGGGATCGATGGAGGGTATTCGACCTTGAGAGGCCTTCGGAAGGTGTATCCCTGACCTTCGGAGGGGCTCGATGGAGGGTATTCGACCTTGAGAGGCCTTCGGAAGGTGTATCCTGACCTTCGGAGGGGCTCGATGGAGGGTTATTCGACCTTGAGGCTTCGGAAGGTGTATTACCTTCGTCTCGAAGGTGAGTATCCTCGACCTTCGGAGGGGCTCGATGGAGGGTATTTGACCTTGAGAGGCCTTCGGAAGGTGTATCCTGACCTTCGAGGGGCTCGATGGAGGGTATTCGACCTTGAGAGGCCTTCGGAAGGTGTATCCTGACCTTCGGAGAGGATCGATGGAGGGTATTCGACCTTGAGAGGCCTTCGGAAGGTGTATCCTGACCTTCGGAGGGGCTCGATGGAGGGTATTCGACCTTGAGAGGCCATCGGAAGGTGTATCTGACCTTCGGAGGGGCTCGATGGAGGGTATTCGACCTTGAGAGGCCTTCGGAAGGTGTATCCTGACCTTCGGAGGGGCTCGATGGAGGGTATTCGACCTTGAGAGGCCTTCGGAAGGTGTATCCTGACCTTCGGAGGGGCTCGATGGAGGGTATTTCGACCTTGAGAGGCCTTCGGAAGGTGTATCTTGACCTTCGGAGGGGCTCGATGGAGGGTATTCGACCTTGAGAGGCCTTTGGAAGGTGTATCCTGACCTTCGGAGGGGCTCGATGGAGGGTATTCGACCTTGAGAGGCCTTCGGAAGGCGTATCATGACCTTCGGAGGGGCTCGATGGAGGGTATTCGACCTTGAGAGGCTTTCGGAAGGTGTATACTGACCTTCGGAGGGGTTCGATTGAGGGTATTCGACCTTGAGAGGCCTTCGGAAGGTGTATCTCGACCTTCGGAGGGGTTCGATGGAGGGTATTCGACCTTGAGGGGCTCGATGAGGGTATTTCCTTGGAGGCCATCGGAGGTGTATCTGACCTTCGAGGGGCCGATGGAGGGTATTCGACCTTGAGAGGCCTTCGGAAGGTTGGTGTATCTTGACCTTCTAGAGGGGCTCGATGGAGGGTATTCGACCTTGAGAGGCCATCGGAAGGTGTATCCTGACCTTCGGAGGGGCTCGATGGAGGGTATTCGACCTTGAGAGGCCTTCGGAAGGTGTATACTGACCTTCGGAGGGGCTCGATGGAGGGTATTCGACCTTGAGAGGCCTTCGGAAGGTGTATCCTGACCTTCGGAGGGGGCTCGATGGAGGGTATTCGACCTTGAGAGGCCTTCGGAAGGTGTATCTAGACCTTGAGGAGGGGCTCGATGGAGGGTATTCGACCTTGAAAGGCCTTCGGAAGGTGTATCCTGACCTTCGAGGGGCTCGATGGAGGGTATTCGACCTTGAGAGGCCTTCGGAAGGTGTATCCCTTGACCTTCAGAGGGGCTCGATGGAGGGTATTCGACCTTGAGAGGCCTTCGGAAGGTGTATCCTGACCTTCAGAGGGGCTCGATGGAGGGTATTCGACCTTGAGAGGCCTTCGGAAGGTGTATCCTGACCTTCGGAGGGGCTCGATGGAGGGTATTCGACCTTGAGAGGCCTTCGGAAGGTGTATCCTGACCTTCGGAGGGGACTCGATGGAGGGTATTCGACCTTGAAGGCCTTTGAAGGTGTATCGGAGGGGATCGATTGGAGGGTATTCGACCTTAAGAGGCCTTCGGAAGGTCTATCCTGACCTTTGGAGGGGATCGATGGAGAGTATTCGACCTTGAGAGGCCTTCGGAAGGTGTATCCTGACCTTCGGAGGGGCTCGATGGAGGGTATTCGACCTTGAGAGGCCTTCGGAAGGTGTATCCTGACCTTCGGAGGGGCTCGATGGAGGGTATTCGACCTTGAGAGGCCTTCGGAAGGTGTATACTGACCTTCGGAGGGGCTCGATGGAGGGTATTCGACCTTGAGAGGCTTTCGGAAGGTGTATACTGACCTTCGGAGGGGCTCGATTGAGGGTATTCGACCTTGAGAGGCCTTCGGAAGGTGTATTTTGACCTTAGAGGGGCTCGATGGAGGGTATTCGACCTTGAGAGGCTTCGGAAGGTGTATCCTGACCTTCGGAGGGGCTCGATGGAGGGTATTCGACCTTGAGAGGCCTTCGGAAGGTGTATCCTGACCTTCGGAGGGGCTCGATGGAGGGTATTTCGACCTTGAGAGGCCTTCGGAAGGTGTATCCTTCGAGAGGGCCTTCGAGGGTATTTTACCCTTAGAGGGGCTCGATGGAGGGTATTCGACCTTGAGAGGCCTTCGGAAGGTGTATCCTGACCTTTTAGAGGGGCTCGATGGAGGTATTCGACCTTGAGAGGCCTTCGGAAGGTGTATAGACCTTCGGAGGGGCTCGATGGAGGTATTCGACCTTGAGAGGCCTTCGGAAGGTGTATCCTGACCTTCAGAGGGGCTCGATGGAGGGTATTCGACCTTGAGAGGCCTTCGGAAGGTGTATCCTGACCTTCGGAGGGGCTCGATGGAGGTATTCGACCTTGAGAGGCCTTCGGAAGGTGTATCCTGACGCTTCGGAGGGGCCTCGATGGGTGTCATGTTGATCGATGGAGGGTATTTTGACCTTGAGAGGCCTTCGGAAGGTGTATCCTGACCTTCGAGGGGCTCGATGGAGGGTATTCGACCTTGAGAGGCCTTCGGAAGGTGTATCCGCGACCTTCGGAGGGGCCCGAGGAGGGTATTCGACCTTGAGAGGCCTTCGGAAGGTGTATCCAACCCCTGACCTTCGGAGGGGCTCGATGGAGGGTATTCGACCTTGAGAGGCCTTCGGAAGGTGTATTTGACCTTCAGAGGGGGGCCTTCGATGGAGGGTATTCGACCTTGAGAGGCCTTCGGAAGGTGTATCCTGACCTTTAGAGGGGCTCCGATGGAGATATTCGACTTGGAGAGGCACGATGGAGGGTGTATTCGACCTTGAGAGGCCTTCGGAAGGTGTATCCTGACCTTCGGAGGGGCCTCGATGGAGGGTATTCGACCTTGAGAGGCCTTCGGAAGGTGTATCCTGACCTTCAGAGGGCTCGATGGAGGGTATTCGACCTTGAGAGGCCTTCGGAAGGTGTATCCTTGACCTTCGGAGGGCTCGATGGGGCTATTCGACCTTGAGGGGCCTTCAGAAGGTGTATCTAGACCCTCGGAGGGGCTCGATGGAGGGTATTCGACCTTGAGAGGCTTTAGGAAGGTGTATGTAGACGAAAGGTGTATCAGACCTTCGGAGGGGCTCGATGGAGGTATTCGACCTTGAGAGGCCTTCGGAAGGTGTATCCGACCTTGGAGAGGCCTTCGATGGAGGTTATTTGACCTTGAGAGGCCTTCGAAGGTGTATCCCTGACCTTCGAGGGGCTCGATGGAGGGTATTCTGACCTTGAGAGGCCTTCGGAAGGTGTATCCTGACCTTCGGAGGGGCTCGATGGAGGGTATTCGACCTTGAGAGGCCTTCGGAAGGTGTATCCTGACCCTTCGGGAGGGGCTCGATGGAGGGTATTCGACCTTGAGAGGCCTTCGGAAGGTGTATCGTTGACCTTCGGAGGGGGCCGATGGAGGGTATTCCGACCTTGAGAGGCCTTCGAGGAGGTGTATGTTCGACCTTGAGGGGCCCTCGGAAGGCTGTATCTGACCTTCGGAGGGGCTCGGTGGAGGGTATTCGACCTTGAGAGGCCCTCGGAAGGCATATCATGACCTTCGGATGGGCTCTATGGAGGGTATTCGACGCTTGAGAGGCCTTCGGAAGGATGTATCCCTGACCTTCCGAGAGGCACGATGGAGGGTATTCGACCTTGAGAGGCCTTCGGAAGGTGTATCCTGACCTTCGACAGGGGCTCGATGGAGTCTATATTCGACCCTGAGAGGCCTTCGGAAGGTGTATATTGACATTTAGAGGGGCTCGATGGAGGTTTCGACCTTTGAGAGGCCTCGGAAGGTGTATCCTGACCTTCGGAGGGCTCGATGGAGGGTATTCGACCTTGAGAGGCCTTCGGAAGGTGTATCCTGACCTTCAGAAGGGGCTCGATTCGAGGGGGTATTCGACCTTGAGAGGCCTTCGGAAGGTGTATCCTGACCTTCGGAGGGGCTCGATGGAGGGTATTCGACCTTGAGAGGCCTTCGGAAGGTGTATCCTGACCTTCGGAGGGGATCGATGGAGGGTATTCGACCTTATTATGAGAGGCCTTCGGAAGGGTATCCAACAGACCTTCGAGGGGCTCGATTTGTAGTGTTATTCGACCTTGAGAGGCCTTCGGAAGGTGTATCCTGACCTTCGGAGGAGGCTCGATGGAGGGTATTCGACCTTGAGAGGCCTTGGAAGGTGTATCCTGACCTTCGGAGGTGCTCGATGGAGGGTATTCGACCTTAAGAGGCCTTCGGAAGGTCTATCCTGACCTTTGGAGGGGATCGATGGAGAGTATTCGACCATTGACGAGGCCATTCAGGAAGGTGTATCCTTCAGACCTTGAGAGGGGCACGATGGAGAAAAAGTATTTGACCTTGAGAGGCCTTCGGAAGGTGTATCCTTACCTTCGGAGGGGCCTCGATGGAGGGTATTCGACCTTTGAGAGGCCTTTCGGAAGTATCCTGATCATGACCTTTAGAGGGCTCGATCGGAGGCTAGTATTCTCGACCTTGACCTTGAGAGCCTTCGGAAATGTAATCGTGTTATTTCATTGACCTTCGTTTGCGGAGGGGCTCGATGGAGAGGTATTCGACCTTGAGAGGCCTTCGGAAGGGTGTTATCCTGTCCTGACCCATTCGGAGGGGCTCGATGGAGGGGTTATTCGACCATTGAGAGGCCATCGGAAGGTGTATCCTGACCTTCGGAGGGGATCGATGGAGGGTAAATTCGACCTTGAGAGGCGGAGGGATGGTCTTCGGAAGGTGTATGTGACCTTCAGAGGGGTTCGATGGAGAGGTTATTTGCCTTGAGAGGCACTTTGGAGGGTATGATGACGCTTTGAAGCCCTTCGGAAGGTGTATCCTGTGCCTTCGGAGGGGCTCGATGGAGGGTATTCGACCTTGAGAGGCCTTCGGAAGGTGTATCCGACCTTTCGGAGGGGCTCGAGAAGGAGGTATTCGACTCGATTATATTTTTCGACCTTGATAGGCCTTACGAAGGTGTATCCAGATTTACTTTAGAGGGGCCCGATGGAGAGTATTCGACCTTGAGAGGAATATCTGAAGGTATGATTAGATGACCTTTCGAGGGGCTCGATGAGAGGGTATTGGAGGAGTGAGATAGGCCTCGGGAGGTGTATCCTGACCTTCGGAGGGGATCTATGAGGGCTTATTTCGACCTTGAGAGGTCGATCGGAAGGTGTATCCAGACCTTGGAGGGCTCCGATGGCGAATTGTATTTCGACCTTTGAGAGGCCCCTTTGAAGGTGTATTCTGACCGTTCTGGAGGGGCTCGATGGAGGGTATTCGACCTTGAGAGGCTAGAGGAGGCTTATTGACCTTGAGGTGCCCCTCGTCTCGAGATCTATCTCGACCTTCGGAGGGGCTCGATGGAGGGTATTTGGACCTTGAGATCTAGGCCTTCGGAAGGTGTATCCTGCCTTCGAGATGGGCTCGATGGGTATTTTTGTATTCGGACCTGAGAAGAGGCCTTCGGAAGGTGTATCTTGACCTTTTGGAGGGGATCGATGGGAGTATTCGACCTTTGAGAGGCCTTCGGAAGGTGTATCCCCGACCTTCGGAGGGGCTCGATGGAGGGTATTCGACCTTGAGAGGCCTTCGGAAGGTGTATCCTTTACCTTGACGGAGGGGGCTCGATGGAGGGTTATTCGACCTTGAGAGGCCTGCTCTGAAGGTGTATCTGAACCTTCGGAGGGGCTCGATTGGAGGGCTATTCGACCTTGAGAAGGCCTTCGGAAGGTGTATTCCTGACCTTCGGAGGGGGGCTCGATGGAGGGTATTCGACCTTGAAGAGGCCTTCGGAAGGTGTATCTCTTGACCTTCGGAGGGGTTTAACTCATGGGAGGGTATTCGACCTTGTAGAGGCCTTCGGAAGGTTTATAGCTGACGACTTCGGAGAGTTGATCGATGGAGAGTTGTATTCGACCTTGAGAGGCCTTCGGAAGGTGTATCTTGACCTTCGTATGAGGGGCTCGATGGAGGGTATTCGACCTTGAGAGGCCTTCGGAAGGTGTATTTGACATTCGAGGGGCTAATAAAGGGTATTCGACCTTGAGAGGCCTATTTGACGGAAGGTGTATCCTGACCCTTGGAGGGGCTCGATGGAGGGTATTCGACCTTGAGAGGCCTTCGGAAAGGTGTATCTGACCTTCAGAGGGGCCCTCGATGGAGGGTATTTCGACCTTGAAGAGCCTTCGAAAGGTGTATTCTGACATTCGAGAGGGCTCGCGATGGAGGTATTTTCGACCTTGAGAGGCACTATCGGAAGGTTGTATCTTGACCTTCGGAGGGGCTCGATGGAGGGTTTTTGACCTTGAGAGGCCTTCGGAAGGTTTTATCGTAGACCTTCGGAGGGGGTATCGATGGATTTATTTCGTATTCGACCTTGAGAGGCCTTTGGAAAGGTGTATCCTGACCTTCGAGGGGAGTCGATGGAGGGTATTCGACCTTGAGAGGCCTTCGGAAGGTGTATCCGTGACCTTCGGAGGGGATCGATGGAGGGTATTAGACCTTGAGAGGCCTTCGGAAGGTGTATCCTGACCTTTCGGAGGGGCCTCGATGGAGGTTATTCGACCTTGACAGGCCTTCGAAGGTGTATCTTGACCTTCGGAGGGGCCGATGGAGTGTATTCGACCTTGAGAGGCCTTCGGAAGGTGTATGTTGACCTTCAGAGGGGCTCGATGGAGGGTATTCGACCTTGAGAGGCCCATCGAAGGTGTATCCTTGACCTTCAGGAGGGCCTGATCCCTCGATGGAGGTGTATTCGACCTTGAGAGGCCTTCGGAAGGTGTATCCTGACCTTCGGAGGGCTCGATGGAGGGTATTCGACCTTGAGAGGCCTTCGGAAGGTGTATCCTGACCTTCGGAGATGGGGCGTCGAAGAGGCACGATGGAGGTATTCCGACCTTGAGAGGCCTTCGAAAGGTGTATACTGACCTTCAGAGGGGCTCGATGGAGGGTATTCGACCTTAGAGGGCCTTCGGAAGGTGTATCCATGACCTTCAGAGGGGCTCGATGGAGGGGGGGGCGCCATTCGACCTTGAGAGGCCTTCGGAAGGTGTATCTGACCTTCGGAGGGGCTCGATGGAGGGTATTCGACCTTGAGAGGCCTTCGGAAGGTGTATCCTGACCTTCGGAGGGGCTCGATGGAGGGTATTCGACCTTGAGAGGCCTTCGGAAGGTGTATCCTGACCTTCAGAGCATGGGCTCGATGGAGGGTATTCGACCTTGAGAGGCCTTCGGAAGGTGTATCCTTGACCTTAGGAGGGGCTCGATGGAGGAGTATTCGACCTTGAGAGGAGGCCTTTCGGAAGGTGTATCCTGACCTTCGAGGGGCTCGATGGAGGTATTCGACCTTGAGAGGCCTTCGGAAGGTGTATCATCCTGACCTTCGGAGGGGTCGATGGAGGGTATTCGACCTTGAGAGGCCTTCGGAAGGTGTATCCCTGACCTTCGGGGGCTCTTCGATGGAGGGTATTCGACCTTGAGAGGCCTTCGGAAGGTGTATCCTGACCTTCGGAGGGGCTCGATGAAGGGGTATTCGAACTTGAGAGGCCTTCGGAAGGTGTATCCTGACCTTACGGAGGGGCTCGATGGAGGGTAATTCGACCTTGAGAGGCCTTCGGAAGGTGTATCCTGACCTTCGGAGGGGACTCGATGGAGGTTATTCGACTTCGAGAGGCCTTCGGAAGGTGTATCTTGACCTTCAGAGGGAATAGATGGAGGGTATTCGACCTTGAGAGGCCTTCGGAAGGTGTGTCTTGACCTTCGGAGGGGCTCGATGGAGGTTTATTGACCTTTAGAGGCCTTCGGAAGGTGTATCTCGACCTTCGAAGGGGCTCGATGGAGGTTATTCGACCTTGAGAGGCCGATAGAGGGTATTCGACCTTGGAAAGGTGTATCTTGACCTTCGAGGGGCTCGATGGAGGGTATTCGACCTTGAGAGGCCTTCGGAAGGTGTATTCCTGACCTTTCGAGGGGCTCGATGGAGGGTATTCGACCTTGAGAGGCCTTCGGAAGGTGTATCCTTGACCTTCGGAGGGGGCTCGATGGAGGTATTCGACCTTGAGAGGCCTTCGGAAGGTGTATCCAGACCTTCGGAGGGCTCGATGGAGAGTATTCGACCTTGAGAGGCACGATGGAGGGTATTTTGACCTTGAGAGGCCTTCGGAAGGTGTATCCTGACCTTCAGAGGGGCTCGATGGAGGGTATTTGACCTTGAGAGGCCTTCGGAAGGTGTATCCTGACCTTCGGAGGGGCTCGATGGAGGGTATTCGACCTTGAGAGGCCTTCGGAAGGTGTATATCCTTTTATGACCTTCGGAGGGGCTCGATGGAGGGTATTCGACCTTGAGAGGCCTTCGGAAGGTGTATTTGACCTTCGGAGGGGCTCGATGGAGGGTATTCGACCTTGAGAGGCCTTTGGAAGGTGTATCTCGACCTTCGGAGGGGCTCGATGGAGGGTATTCGACCTTGAGAGGCCTTCGGAAGGTGTATCTTGACCTTATGGAGGGGCTCGATGGAGGTTATTCGACCTTGAGAGGCCTTCGGAAGGTGTATCGTGACCTTCGGAGGGGCTCGATGGAGGGTATTCGACCTTGAGAGGCCTTCGGAAGGTGTATCCTGACCTTCGGAGGGGATCGATGGAGGGTATTCGACCTTGAGAGGCCTTCGGAAGGTGTATCCTGACCTTCGACCTTCGAGGGGCTCGATGGAGGGTATTCGACCTTGAGAGGGCCTTCGGAAGGTGTGTATCTTGACCTTCGGAGGGGCTCGATGGAGGGTATTCGACCTTGAGAGGCCTTCGGAAGGTGTATCTGACCTTCGGAGGGGCTCGATGGAGGGTATTCGACCTTGAGAGGCCTTCGGAAGGTGTATCCGACCTTCGGAGGGGCTCGATTGAGGGTATTCGACTTAAGAGAGGCCTTCGGAAGGTGTATATCTGACCTTCGGAAGGGCTCGATAGGGTGTATTCGACGTTTAGAGGCCTTCGGAAGGTGTTTCTTGACCTTCGGAGGGGCTCTATGGAGGGTATTCGACCTTGAGAGGCCTTCGGAAGGTGTATGTTGACCTTCGGAGGAGCTCGATGGAGGGTATTCAACCTTGAGAGGGCCTTCAGAAGGTGTATCCTGACCTTCGGAGGGGCCGATGGAGGTATTCGACCTTGAGAGGCCGATCGGAGGGTTACCGTTGAGAGGCCTTCTGACCTTCGAGAGGGGCTCGATGGAGGGTATTCGACCTTGAGAGGCCTTCGGAAGGTGTATCCTGACCTTCGGAGGGCTCGATGGAGGGTATTCGACCTTGAGAGGCCTTCGGAAGGTGTATCCTGACCTTCGAGGGGCTCGATGGAGGGTATTCGACCTTGAGAGGCCTTCGGAAGGTGTATCCTGACCTTCGGAGGGGCTCGATGGAGGGTATTCGACCTTGAGAGGCCTTCGATGAAGGGTATTCGAACCTTGAGAGGCCTTCGGAAGGTGTATCATGACCTTCAAAGATGCTCGATGTAGGTTATTCGACCTTGAGAGGCTTCGGAAGGTGTATCTGACCTTTAAGAGGGGCTCGATGGAGGGTATTCGACCTTGAGAGGGCCTTCGGAAGGTGTATCCTGACCTTCGGAGAGGGCTCGATGGAGGGTATTCGACCTTGAGAGGCCTTCGGAAGGTGTATCCTGACCTTCGGAGGGGCTCGATGGAGGGTATTCGACCTTGAGAGGCCTTCGGAAGGTGTATCCTGACCGGTCGGAGGGGCTTCGTCGATGGAGGGTATTCGACCTTGAGAGGCCTTCGGAAGGTGTATCCTGACCTTCGGAGGGGCTCGATGGAGGGTATTCGACCTTGAGAGGCTTTCGGAAGGTGTTCTTGACCTTCGGAGGGGCTCGATGGAGGGTATTTCGACCTTGAGAGGCCTTCGGAAGGTGTATCCTGACCTTCGGAGGGGCTCGATGGAGGTATTCGACCTTGAGAGGCCTTCGGAGGTGTATCCTTGACCTTCGGAGGGGCTCGATGGAGGGTATTCGACCTTGAGAGGCCTTCGGAAGGTGTATCCTGACCTTCGGAGGGGCTCGATGGAGGGTATTCGACCTTGAGAGGCCTTCGGAAGGTGTATCCTGACCTTCGGAGGGGCTCGATGGGGGGTTTTCGACCTTGAGAGGCCTTCGGAAGGTGTATACGACCTTCGGAGGGGCTCGATGGGGGTATTCGACCTTGAGAGGCCTTCGGAAGGTGTATCCTGACCTTCGGAGGGGCTCGATGGAGAGTATTCGACCTTGAGAGGCCTTAGGGAGGTGTATTCTGACCTTCGGAGGGGCTCGATGGAGGGTATTCGACCTTGAGAGGCCTTTGCAAGGTGTATCCTGACCTTCGGAGGGGATCGATAGAGGCTCTTCGACCTTGATAGGCCATCGGAAGGCATATCATGACCGTCGGAGGGGCTCGGTGGAAGGTATTCGACCTTGAGAGGCCTTAGGAAGGTGTATCTCGACCTTCGGAGAGGCTCGATGGAGGGTATTCGGCCTTAAGAGGACTTCGGAAGGTGTATCCTGACCTTCGGAGGGGGCTCGATGGAGGGTATTCGACCTTGAGAGGCCTTCGGAAGGTGTATCCTGACCTTCGGAGGGGCTCGATGGAGGGTATTCGACCTTGAGAGGCCTTCGGAAGGTGTATCCTTGACCTTCGGGAGGGGCTCGATGGAGGGTATTCGACATTGAGTGGCCTTCGGAAGCTGTATCCTGACCTTCGGAGGGGCTCGATGGAGGTATTTCGACCTTGAGAGGCCTTCGGAAGGTGTATCTGACCTTCGGAGGGGGCTCGATGGAGGTATTCGACCTTGAGAGGCCTTCGGAAGGTGTATCTTGACCTTCGGAGGGGCTCGATGGAGGGTATTCGACCTTGAGAGGCACGATGGAGGGTGTATTTGACCTTGAGGGGGCCTTCATCGGAGGTGTATCGGAGGGGCTCGATGGAGGTATTCGACCTTGAGAGGCCTTCGGAAGGTGTATCCTGACCTTCGAGGGGCTCGATGGAGGGTATTCGACCTTGAGAGGCCTTCGGAAGGTGTATCCTGACCTTCGGAGGGGCTCGATGGAGGGTATTCGACCTTGAGAGGCCTTCGGAAGGTGTATCCTGACCTTCGGAGGGGCTCGATGGAGGGTATTCGACCTTGAGAGGCCTTCGGAAGGTGTATCCTGACCTTCGGAGGGGCTCGATGGAGGGTATTCGACCTTGAGAGGCCTTCGGAAGGTGTATCCTGACCTTCGGAGGGGCTCGATGAGGATATTCGACCTTGAGAGGCCTTCGGAAGGTGTATACTGACCTTCAGAGGGGCTCGATGGAGGGTATTCGACCTTGAAAGGCCTTCGGAAGGTGTAATCTGACCTTCGGAGGGGCTCGGTGGAGGATATTCGACCTTGAGAGGCCTTCGAAGGTGTATCCTGACCTTCGGAGGGCTCGATGGAGAGTATTCGACCTTGAGAGGCCTCCGGAAGGCGTATCATGACCTTCGGAGGGGCTCGGTGGAGGGTATTCGACCTTGAGAGGCCTTCGGAAGGTGTATCTTGACCTTCGGAGGGGCTCGATTGAGGGTATTCGACCTTGAGAGGCCTTCGGAAGGTGTATCCTGACCTTCGGAGGGGGCTCGATGGAGGTATTTGACCTTGAGAGGCACGATGGAGGGTATTTGACCTTGAGAGCCTTCGGAAGGTGTATCCTGACCTTCGAGGGGCTCGATGGAGGGTATTCGACCTTGAGAGGCTTTCGGAAGGTGTATCTTGTCCTTCGGAGAGGCTCGATAGAGAGTATTCGACCTGGAGAGGCTTTCGGAAGGGTTTTCCTGACCTTCGGAGGGGCTCGATGGAGGGTATTCGACCTTGAGAGGCCTTCGGAAGGTTTATCTTGTCCTTCGGAGAGGCTTGATAGAGAGTATTCGACCTTGAGAGGCCTTCGGAAGGTGTATCTTGACCTTCGGAGGGATCGATGAGGGTATTCGACCTTGAAGAGGCCTCCTTCGGAAGGTGTATCATGACCTTCGGAGGGGCTCGATGGAGGGTATTCGACCTTGAGAGGCCTTCGGAAGGTGTATCTAGACCTTCAGAGGGGCTCGATGGAGGGTATTCGACCTTGAAAGGCCTTCGGAAGGTGTATCCTGACCTTCGGAGGGGCTCGATGGAGGGTATTCGACCTTGAGAGGCCTTCGGAAGGTGTATCCTGACCTTCGGAGGGGCTCGATGGAGGGTATTCGACCTTGAGAGGCCTTCGGAAGGTGTATCTTGACCTTCGGAGGGGCTTCGATGGAGGGTATTCGACCTTGAGAGGCCTTCGGAAGGTGTATCATGACCTTCGGAGGGGCTCGATGTAGGGTATTCGACCTTGAGAGGCCTTTGGAAGGTATATCTGGGCTTTTGGAGGGGCTCCATGCAGGGTATTCGACCTCGATAGGCCATCGGAAGGTGTATCACGACCTTCGGAGGGGCTCTATGGAGGGTATTCGACCTTGAGAGGCCTTCGGAAGGTATATCCTGACCTTCGGAGGGGCTCGATGGGAGGGTATTCGACCTTGAGAGGCCTTCGGAAGGTGTATCTCGACCTTCGGAGGGGCTCGATGGAGGGGTATTCGAACTTGAGAGGCCATCGGAAGGTGTATCCTGACCTTCGGAGGGGCTCGATGGAGGGTATTCGATCTTGAGAGGCCTTCGGAAGGTGTATCCTGACCTTCGAGGGGCTCGATGGAGGGTATTCGACCTTGAGAGGCCTTCGGAAGGTGTATCCTGACCTTCGGAGGGGCTCGATGGAGAGTATTCGACCTTGAGAGGCCTTCGGAAGGTGTATTATGACCTTCGGAGGGGCTCGATGGAGGGTATTCGACCTTGAGAGGCCTTCGGAAGGTGTATCTAGACCTTCGGAGGGGCTCGATGGAGGGTATTCGACCTTGAGAGGCCTTCGGAAGGTGTATCCTGACCTTCGGAGGGGCTCGATGGAGAGTATTCGACCTTGAGAGGCCTTTGGAAGGTGTAAGTTGACCTTTAGAGAGGCTCGATGGAGGGTATTCGACCTTGAGAGGCCTTCGGAAGGGTGTATGACCTTCGGAGGGGGCCTCGATGGAGGGTATTCGACCTTGAGAGGCCTTCGAAAGGTGTATTTGACCTTCGAGAGGGGCTTCGATGGAGGGTATTCGACCTTCGGAGGTGTATCCTTCGGATGGAGGGAGGTATTCGACCTTGAGAGGCCTTCGGAAGGTGTATCCTTGACCTTCGGAGGGGCTCGATGGAGGGTATTCGACCTTGAGAGGCCGATTCGGAAGGTGTATCCTGACCTTCGGAGGGGATCGATGGAGGGTATTCGATCTTGAGAGGCCTTCGGAAGGTGTATCCGGACCTTCGGAATGGCTCGATGGAGGGTATTCGACCTTGAGAGGCCTTTGGAAGGTGTATCCTGACCTTCGGAGGGGCTCGATGGAAGGTATTCGACCTTGAGAGGCCTTCCGAAGGTGTATCTCGACCTTCGAGGGGCTCGATGATGGGTATTCGACCTTGAGAGGCCGTCGGAAGGTATATCCTGACCTTGGGAGGGGCTCTATTGAGAGTATTCGACCTTGAGAGGCCTTCGGAAGGTGTATCCTGACCTTCGGAGGGGCACGCTGGAGGGTATTTGATCTTGAGAGCCCTTCGGAAGGTGTATCCTGACCTTCGAAGGGGCTCGATAAGGGTATTCGACCTTGAGAGGCCTTCGGAAGGTGTATCCTGACCTTCGGAGGGGCTCGATGGAGGGTATTCGACCTGAAGAGGCCTTCGGAAGGTGTATCCTGACCTTCGGAGGGGCTCGATGGAGGGTATTCGACCTTGAGAGGCCTTCGGAAGGTGTATCCTTGACCTTCGGAGAGGCTCGATGGAGGTATTCGACCTTGAGAGGCCTTCGGAAGGTGTATCCTTGACCTTCGGAGGGGCTCGATGGAGGTATTCGACCTTGAGAGCCTTCGGAAGGTGTATCTGACCTTCGGAGGGGGCTCGATGGAGGGTATTCGACCTTGAGAGGCCTTCGGAAGGTGTATCTGACCTTCGGAGGGGCTCGATGGAGGGTATTCGACCTTGAGAGGCCTTCGGAAGGTGTATCCTTGACCTTCGGAGGGGCTCGATGGAGGGTATTCGACCTTGAGAGGCCTTCGGAAGGTGTATCCTGACCTTCGGAGGGGCTCGATGGAGGGTATTCGACCTTGTGAGGCCTTCGGAAGGTGTATCTTGACATTTAGAGGGGCCCGATGGAGTCTATTCGACCTTGTGAGGCCTTCGGAAGGTGTATCCTGGCCTTCGGAGGGGCTCGATGGTGGGTATTCGACCTTGAGAGACCTTCGGAAGGTGTATCCTGACCTTCGGAGGGGACTCGGCATGGAGAGTATTCGACATTGAGAGGCCTTTGGAGCTGTATCCTGACCTTCGGAGGGGCTCGATGGTAGGTATCGTTCGACCTTGAGAGGCCTTCGTATTCTGACCTTGAGAGGCCTTCGGAAGGTGTATCTTGACCTTCGGAGGGGCTCGATGGAGGGGTATTCGACCTTGAGAGGCCTTCGGAAGGTGTATCTGACCTTCGGAGGGGCTCGATGGAGGGTATTCGACCTTGAGAGGCTTCGGAAGGTGTATCCTGACCTTCGAGGGGCTCGATGGGGGTATTTCGACCTTGAGAGGCCTTCGGAAGGTGTATTTGACCTTCGGAGGGGCTCGATGGAGGGTATTCGACCTTGAGAGGCCTTCGGAAGGTGTATATCTGACCTTCGGAGGGGCTCGATGGAGGGGAGTATTCGACCTTGAGAGGCCTTCGGAAGGTGTATCCTGACCTTCGGAGGGGCTCGATGAAGGGGTATTCGAACTTGAGAGGCCATCGGAAGGTGTATCCTGACCTTCGGAGGGGCTCGATTCGGGTATTCGACCTTGAGAGGCCTTCGGAAGGTGTATCCTGACCTTCGGAGGGGATCGATGGAGGGTATTCGACCTTGAGAGGCCTTCGGAAGGTGTATCCTGACCTTCGGAGGGGCTCGATGAAGGGGTATTCGAACTTGAGAGGCCATCGGAAGGTGTATCCTGACCTTCGGAGGGGCTCGATGGAGGGTATTCGACCTTGAGAGGCCTTCGGAAGGTGTATCTTGACCTTCGGAGGGGATCGATGGAGGGTATTCGACCTTGAGAGGCCTTTGGAAGGTGTATCCCTGACTTTCGGAGGGGCTCGATGGAGGGGTATTCGACCTTGAGAGGCCTTCGGAAGGTGTATCTGACCTTCGGAGGGGCTCGATGGAGGGTATTCGACCTTGAGAGGCCTTCGGAAGGTTGTATCCTTGACCTTCGAGGGGCTCGATGGAGAGTATTTCGACCTTGAGAGGCCTTCGGAGGGTGAATTTATGCTGACCTTCGGAGGGGCTTCGATAGAGGGTATTCGACCTTGAGAGGCCTTCGGAAGGTGTATCCTGACCTTCGGAGGGGCTCGATGGAGGGTATTCGACCTTGAGAGGCCTTCGGAAGGTGTATCCTGACCTTTCGGAGGGGCTCGATGGAGGGTATTTTCGACCTTGAGAGGCCTTCGGAAGGTGTATCCTGACCTTCGGAGGGCTCGATGGAGAAATAAGTTATTCGAGGCAGGGTATTATTCGACCTGAGAGGCCTTCGGAAGGTGTATCCTGACCTTCGGAGGGGCTCGATAGAGGGTATTCGACCTTGAGAGCCCTCGGAAGTTTTATCCTGACCTTCGTAGGGGCTCGATGGAGGGTATTCGACCATGAGAGGCCTTCGGAAGTTCTATCCTGACCTTCGGAGGGGCTCGATGGAGGGTATTCGACCTTGAGAGGCCTTCGGAAGGTGTATCTGACCTTCGGAGGGGGCTCGATGGAGGTATTCGACCTTGAGAGGCCTTTCGGAAAGGTGTATCTTGACCTTCGGAGGGGGCTCGATGGAGGGTATTCGACCTTGAGAGGCCTTCGGAAGGTGTATCCTGACCTTCGAGGGGGGCTCGATGGAGGTATTCGACCTTGAGAGGCCTTAGGAAGGTGTAACCTGACCTTCAGAGGGGCTCGATAGAGAGTATTCGACCTTGAGAGGCACGATGGAGGGTATTTGACCTTGAGAGGCCTTCGGAAGGTGTATCCTGACCTTCGGAGGGGCTCGATGGAGGGTATTCGACCTTGAGAGGCCTTCGGAAGGTGTATCCTGACCTTCGGAGGGGCCTGATGGGGCTATTCGACCTTGAGAGGCCTTTCGGAAGGTATGTTGACCTTCGAGGGGCTCGATGGAGGGTTTTCGACCTTGAGAGGCCTTCGGAAGGTGTATCCTGACCTTCGGAGGGGCTCGATGAAGGGGTATTCGAACTTGAGAGGCCATCGGAAGGTGTATCCTGACCTTCGGAGGGGCTCGATGGAGGGTATTTGACCTTGAGAGGCCTTCGGAAGGTGTATCCTGACCTTCGGAGGGGCTCGATGGAGGTTTATTCGACCTGAGAGGCCTTCGGAAGGTATCTATTTGACTTCGGAGGGGCTCGATGGAGGGTATTCGACCTTGAGAGGCCTTCGGAAGGTGTATCCTGACCTTCGGAGGGGCTCGATGGAGGGTATTCGACCTTGAGAGGCCTTCGGAAGGTGTATCCTGACCTTCGGAGGGGCTCGATGGAGGGTATTCGACCTTGAGAGGCCTTCGGAAGGTGTATCCTGACCTTCGGAGGGGCTCGATGAAGGGGTATTCGAACTTGAGAGGCCATCGGAAGGTGTATCCTGACCTTCGGAGGGGCTCGATGGAGGGTATTTGACCTTGAAAGGCCTTTAGAAGGTGTATTTCGACCTTCGGAGGGGTTTGATGGAGGGTATTTCGACCTTGAGAGGCCTTCGGAAGGTGTATCCTGACCTTCGGAGGGGATCGATGGAGGCTTTTCGACCTTGAGAGGCCGATCGGAAGGTGTATTCGACCTTGAGAGCCTTCGGGAGGTGTTATCCTTGACATTTAGAGGGGCTCGATGGAGGGTATTCGACCTTGAGAGGCCTTCGGAAGGTGTATCCTGACCTTCGGAGGGGCTCGATGGAGGGTATTCGACCTTGAGAGGCCTTCGGAAGGTGTATCGTGACCTTCGGAGGGGCCGATGGAGGGTATTCGACCTTGAGAGGCCTTTGGAAGGTGTATCATTACCTTCGGAGGGGCTCGATGGAGGTATTCGACCTTGAGAGGCCTTTGGAAGGTGTATGTTGACCTTCGGGGGCCTGATGGGCTCGATAAGGGTTGCGATATTCGACCTTGAGAGGCCTTCCGAAGGCGTATCATGACCTTCGAATGGGCTCAATAGAGGGTGTTCGACCTTGAGAGGCTTTGGGAAGGTGTATCCTGACCTTCGAGAGGGCTCGATGGAGGGTATTCGACCTTGAGAGGCCTCGGAAGGTGTATCCTGACCTTCGGAGGGGCTCGATGGAGGGTATTCGACCTTGAGAGGCCTTCGGAAGGTGTATCCTGACCTTCGGAGGGGCTTCGATGATGACGGGTATTCGACCTTGAGAGGCCTTCGGAAGGTGTATCTTGACCTTCGGAGGGGCTCGATGGAGGGTATTCGACCTTGAGAGGCCTTCGGAAGGTGTATCTTGACCTTCGGAGGGGCTCGATGGAGGGTATTCGACCTTGAGAGGCCTTCGAAAGGTGTATCTTGACCTTCGGAGGGGCTCGATGGAGGGTATTAGACCTTGAGAGGCCTTCGGAAGGTGTATCCTGACCTTCGGAGGGGCTCGATGGAGGGTATTCGACCTTGAGAGGCCTTCGGAAGGTGTATCTGACCTTCGGAGGGGCTCGATGGAGGGTATTCGACCTTGAGAGGCCTTAGGGAAGGTGTATTCGTCGACTTCGATGGGGCTCGATGGAGGGTATTCGACCTTGAAGAGAGGCCTTCGGAAGGTGTATCTGACCTTCGGAGGGGCTCGATGGAGGGTATTCGACCTTGAGAGGCCTTCGGAAGGTGTATCTTGACCTTCGGAGGGGCTCGATGGAGGGTATTCGACCTTGAGAGGCCTTTAGGAAGGTGTATCTGACCTTCGGAGGGGCTCGATGGAGGGTATTCGACCTTGAGAGGCCTTCGAAGGTGTATCTTGACCTTCGGAGGGGCTCGATGGAGGGTATTCGACCTTGAGAGGCCTTCGGAAGGTGTATCTTGACCTTCGGAGGGGCTCGATGGAGGGTATTCGACCTTGAGAGGCCTTCGGAAGGTGTATCTTGACCTTCGGAGGGGCTCGATGGAGGTATTTCGACGGAGAGGCCTTGAGAGGCCTTCGGAAGGTGTATCTGACCTTCGGAGGGGCTCGATGGAGGGTATTCGACCTTGAGAGGCCTTCGGAAGGTGTATCCTGACCTTCGGAGGGGCTCGATGGAGGGTATTCGACCTTGAGAGGCCTTCGGAAGGTGTATCGTTGACCTTCGAGGGGCTCGATGGAGGGTATTCGACCTTGAGAGGCCTTCGGAAGGTGTATCTTGACCTTCGAGGGGCTCGATGGAGGGTATTCGACCTTGAGAGGCCTTCGGAAGGTGTATCTTGACCTTCGGAGGGGGCCGATGGAGGGTATTCGACCTTGAGAGGCCTTCGGAAGGTGTATCTGACCTTCGGAGGGGCTCGATGGAGGGTATTCGACGCTTAAAGGCCTTCGAAAAGTGTATCCTGACCTTCGGATGGGCTCGATGGAGGGTTTTCGACCTTGAGAGGCCTTCGGAAGTTGTAATTTGACCTTCGGAGGGGCTCGATGGAGGGTATTTAACCTGGAGAGGCCTTCGAAAGGGTTATCCTGACCTTCGAAGGGGCTCAATGGGGGGTATTCGACCTTGAGAGGCCTTCGGAAGGTGTATCCTGTCCTTCGGAGGGGCTCGATGGAGGGTATTCGACCTTGAGAGGCCTTCGGAAGGTGTATCCTTGACCTTCGGAGGGGCTCGATGGAGAGTATTCGACCTTGAGAGGCCGATGGAGGGTATTTGACCTTGAGAGCCCTTCGGAAGGGTATCATGACCTTCGAGGGGCTCGATGGAGGGTATTCGACCTTGAGAGGCCTTCGGAAGGTGTATCCTGACCTTCGGAGGGGCTCGATGGAGGGTATTCGACCTTGAGAGGCCTTCGGAAGGTGTATCCAGACCTTCGGAGGGGCTCGATGGAGGGTATTCGACCTTGAGAGGCCTTCGGAAGGTGTATCCTGACCTTCGGAGGGGCTCGATGCAGGGTATTCGACCTTGAGAGGCCTTCGGAAGGTGTATCCTGACCTTCGGAGGGGCTCGATGGAGGATATTCGACCTTGAGAGGCCTTCGGAAGGTGTATCCTGACCTTCGGAGGGGCTCGATGGAGGTGTTCGACCTTGGAGGGTATTCGACCTTGAGAGGCCATCGGAAGGTGTATCCTGACCTTCGGAGGGGCTCGATGGAGGGTATTCGACCTTGAGAGGCCTTCGGAAGGTGTATACTGACCTTCGGAGGGGCTCGATGGAGGGTATTCGACCTTGAGAGGCCTTCGGAAGGTGTATTCCTGACCTTCGGAGGTGCTCGATGGAGGTATTCGACCTTGAGAGGCCTTTAGAAGGTGTATCTCGACTTCGGAGGGGCTCGATGGAGGGTATTCGACCTTGAGAGGCCTTTGGAAGGTGTATGTTGACATTTAGAGGGGCTCGATGGAGGGTATTCGACCTTGAGAGGCCTTCGGAAGGTGTATCCTGACCTTCGGAGGGGATCGATGGAGGGTATTCGACCTTGCGAGAGGCCTTCGGAAGGTGTATCCTGACCTTCGGAGGGGCTCGATGGAGGGTATTCGACCTTGAGAGGCCTTCGGAAGGTGTATCCTGACCTTCGGAGGGGCTCGATGGAGGGTATTCGACCTTGAGAGGCCTTCGGAAGGTGTATCCTGACCTTGACCTTCGGAGGGATCGATGGAGGGTATTCGGCCTTGAGAGGCCTTCGGGAGGTGTATCCTGACCTTCAGAGGGGCTCGATAGAGGGTATTCGACCTTGAGAGGCCTTCGGAAGGTGTATCCTGACCTTCGGAGGGGCTCGATGGAGGGTATTCGACCTTGAGAGGCCTTCGGAAGGTGTATCCTGACCTTCGGAGGGGCTCGATGGAGGGTATTCGACCTTGAGAGGCCTTCGGAAGGTGTATCCTGACCTTCGGAGGGGCTCGATGGAGGGTATTCGACCTTGAGAGGCCTTCGGAAGGTGTATCCTGACCTTCGGAGGGGCTCGATAGAGGGTATTCGACCTTGAGAGGCCTTCGGAAGGTGTATCCTGACCTTCGGAGGGGATCGATGGAGGGTATTCGACCTTGAGAGGCCTTCGGAAGGTGTATCCTGACCTTCGGAGGGGATCGATGGAGGGTATTCGACCTTGAGAGGCCTTCGGAAGGTGTATGTTGACATTTAGAGGGGCTCGATGGAGGGTATTCGACCTTGAAAGAGCCTTAGGAAGGTGTAACCTGACCTTTAGAGGGGCTCAATAGAGAGTATTTGACGTTTAGAGGCCTTCAGAAGGTGTATACTGACTATCGGAGGGGCTCGATTAAAAGTATTCGACCTTGAGAGGCCTTCGGAAGGTGTATTCTGACCTTCGGAGGGGCTCGATAGAGGGTATTTGACCTTGAAAGGCCTTTAGAAGGTGTATCTCGACCTTCGGAGGGGTTTGATTGAAGTTATTTGACCTTGAGAGGCCTTTGGAAAGTGTATCTTGACTTTCAGAGAGGCTCCATAGAGGGTATTCGACCTTGAGAGGCCTTCGGAAGGTGTATCTTGACCTTCGGAGGGGCTCGATGAAGAATATTCGACCTTGAGAGGCCATCGGAAGGTGTACGTTTGAATTTCAGGGGGCCTGATGGAGGCTAATAAGGGTTCGATTGAAGTTATCGACCTTGAGAGGCCTTCGAAGGTGTATCCTACCTTCGATGAGGGTATCGATTGAGAGGCCTTCGGAAGGTGTATCCTGACCTTCGGAGGGGATCGATTGAGGGTATTCGACCTTGAGAGGCCTTCGGAAGGTGTATCTAGACCTTGAGAGGGGCTCGATAGAGGGTATTCGACCTTTAGAGAGCCTTCGAAAGGTGTATACTGACCTTCGGAGGGGATCGATGGAGGGTATTCGACCTTGAGAGGCCTTCGGAAGGTGTATCCTGACCTTCGAAGGGGCTCGATGGAGGGTATTCGACCTTGAGAGGCTATCGGAAGGTGTATCCTGACCTTCGGAGGGGCTCGATGGAGGGTATTCGACCTTGAGAGGCCTTCGGAAGGTGTATCCTGACCTTCGGAGGGGATCGATGGATGGTATTCGACCTTGAGAGGCCTTCGGAAGGTGTATCCAGACCTTGAGAGGGGCTCGATGGAGGGTATTCGACGTTTAGAGGCCTTCAGAAGGTGTATACTGACCTTCGGAGGGGATCGATGGATGGTATTCGACCTTGAGAGGCCTTCGGAAGGTGTATCCAGACCTTGAGAGGGGCTCGATGGAGGGTATTCGACGTTTAGAGGCCTTCGGAAGGTGTATCCTGACCTTCGGAGGGGCTCGATAGAGGGTATTCGACCTTGAGAGGCCTTCGGAAGGTGTATGTTGACATTTTGAGGGGCTCGATGGAGGGTATTCGACCTTGAAAGGCTTTAGGAAGGAGTATCCTGACCTTCGGAGGGGCTCGATTGAGAGTATTCGACGTTTAGAGGCCTTCAGAAGGTGTATACTGACCATCGGAGGGGCTCGATTAAAAGTATTCGACCTTGAGGGGCCTTCGGAAGGTGTATCCTGACCTTCGGAGGGGCTCGATGGAGGGTATTCGACCTTGAGAGGCCTTCGGAAGGTGTATCCTGACCTTCGGAGGGGATCGATGGAGGGTATTCGACCTTGAGAGGCCTTCGGAAGGTGTATCCAGACCTTGAGAGGGGCTCGATGGAGGGTATTCGACGTTTAGAGGCCTTCAGAAGGTGTATACTGACCTTCGGAGGGGCTCGATTGAGGGTATTCGACCTTGAGAGGCCTTCGGAAGGTGTATGTTGACATTTAGAGGGGTTCGATGGAGGGTATTCGACCTTGAAAGGCTTTAGGAAGGTGTAACCTGACCTTCAGAGGGGCTCGATGGAGAGTACTCGACGTTTAGAGAGGCCTTCAGAAGGTGTATACTGACCATCGGAGGGGCTCGATTAAAAGTATTCGACCTTGAGGGCTTTCGGAAGGTGTATACTGACCTTCGGAGGGGTTTGATAGACGGTATTTGACCTTGAAACGGCCTTTAGATGGTGTATCTCGACCTTCGGAGGGGTTTGATGAAGTTATTTGACCTTGATAGGCCTTTGGAAGGTGTATCTTGACTATTAGAGAGGCTCCATAGAGGGTATTCGACCTTGAGAGGCCTTCGGAAGGTGTATCTTGACCTTCGGAGGGAATCGATGGAGTGTATTCGACCTTGAGAGGCACGATGGAGGGTATTTGACCTTGAGAGGCCTTCGGAAGGTGTATCCTGACCTTCGGAGGGGCTCGGTGACAGATTAGGGTGGGCAATGGTTATTAATGACATGGTACAGGAAGGTGCCCAGGAAATATTGTCTACGGGAGGAAGGATTGAGCCACTCCAGGGCAGTGTAGAGGTGAGATACATGGGAACGTCTCGGGGCTCCGAATACAAATCTGATAAAACTGTTCATGATACGTTGTAATCTGTCCCGGAGCCCCATCGTGAGGCCCCCATACACCACACACCCGTAGTCAAACTGAGGAAAAATGAATGAGGAAACTAGGAGTTTTCGTGTGGATTGAGGAAGAGAATGGCGGGTACGATGAAATAATTTGAGGATTCCTATTGATTTACGGGCTATTTGGGCGATTTGAGGCTTCCAGGAAAGGTTTTGGTCAATAATGATTCCTAGGTTTTTAGCGGAGGAACAGAAGGTTAGGTTGATTATTCAGGATTAGGGTAGGAAAATCGGAGATGGATCTGAGAAGGGGATTTGAGCCGATTATAATAGCTTGAGTTTTTCCAGCATTTAACTTTAAATGATGCAGGTTGGCCCAAGCACTGATTCTATTGAGGACTTCCTGAATCTTAGAAAAAGCTTCATATAATTCAGTAGGAGGAAAGGATAAATATATCTGGGAGTCGTCTGCATAAAGGTGGTGGGAACAATGAAAAATTGACTGGGGGAGATCATTAATGTAGGAGTTGAAGAGGAGAGGCGAAATGCTGGAACCTTGGGCTACTCCGGAAGAGAGGGCTAGGAAATCGGATAAGGGTTAATTAGGGATGGATACTGCTTGAGTGCGGTCGGAGAGGAAAGACTGGAACCAATGGATTGTGCTATTGGAAAATTTTAAAGCTTTTAATTTGGAAAAAAGGATACAATGATCAATGGAATCAAAAGCTTTGGAGAAATCTAGGAGTATCAGGACGGTCAGTTTTTTTTTTCATCTATGGCGGCATGGATATCGCTTATGATTTTGGTTAGTGCAGACTGTGTGGAATAACCAGGACGGAAACCAGATTGGAAAGGGTCGAGCAAATGGGAACCTTCAAGGAAATAGGAAATTTGGGATTGAACCAGTCGTTCTAAGGGTTTTGAAAGGTTTGAAAGGATGGAGATTGGGCGATAATCTGAAGGTTCGGTGGGATTAGGAATTTTGTTGATGGGATGGACAATAGCTTTTTTCCAGGGAGTAGGAAATATGGCGTTTTGAAGGGAATAGTTATAGATGTGGACAAGGACCGGTAAAATTTCTGGGAGGCATAATTTTATTAGTTTAACGGGGATACCATCTGGGCCTATGGAATTGGTATGAGATTTTAAGATAGAGGAGATAATTTCTGTAGGAGTAACGTTGGAAAAATAAAATTCATTGTCATTGAAAGGTACTTCAGAGGAGAAACTGGTATAAGGGGAAGGAGAGGTGAGAGCAGATGAAACGAAATAGGTGTTTAGGTCATTAGGTAAAATTGGGAAGTTGGATGAGGTTGAGGATCCGGAGGGGTTATAGAGGGAGAGTTTTCGAGGAGTTGCCATTTTGACTTGGAGTCGGAAGAGGACAATAGGGCTTCATGGAAATAGGAAGATTTCGCCGGTCGGATTCTTACTAGCACCAGGTTACGGAGTACTTTAAATGGTTGATAGTCGTCCGTGAGTCTCGTTCGTCTAAATCGTCTTCGTGCAGCTTCACGCTATCTCTGCAGATCTTTAATTTCTTTAGACATCCATGGTGCAGGCCGACGGCGAAAGGTGGAGGTTTTAAGCGGAGCGTAGGTATCGAGGATAGTGAGGAGATTGGTTGTGAGGATTTCCACCATGGTGTCAATGGAAGAGGTTGAGTAGACTCCACACCAATCTAAGGTTTCGAGGAGTATTCGACCTTGCGGTCAAGGCGTCAGGTTGGTGTATCTATGGTTTTAGACCTTCGATGGGGTTCACGATGGAGGGTATTCGACCTTGAGAGGCCCTTCGGAAGGTGTATCCTGACCTTCGGAGGGGCTCGATGGAGGGTATTCGACCTTCAGAGGCTCGATGGAGGATATTCGACCTGAGACGAAAGGTGTATCCTGACCTTCGGAGGGGATCGATGGAGGGTATTCGACCTTGAGAGGCCTTTGGAAGGTGTATCCCGACTTTCGGAGGGGCTCGATGGAGGGTATTCGACCTTGAGAGGCCTTCGGAAGGTCTATCCTGACCTTTAGAGGGGATCGAAGGAGAGTATTCGACCTTGAGAGGCTTTACGAAGGTGTAACCTTACCTTCGGAGGGGCTATTCGAAATTCGACCTTGCGAGGCCATCGGAAGGTGTACGTTGACCTTCAGAGGGTCCGATGGAGGCTATTCGACCTTGAGAGGCCTTCGGAATGTGTACGTTAACCTTCAGAGGGCCCTGATGGAGGCTATTCGACCTTGAGAGGCGTTTGGAAGGTGTATGTTGAATTTCAGGGGGCCTGATGGAGGCTAATAAGGGTTCGATTGAAGTTAATCGACCTTGAGAGGCCTTCGGAAAATGTATGTTGACCTTCAGAGGGATTCGATAGAGGTTATTTGACCTTGAGAGGCCTTTGGAAGGTGTATGTTGACCATTAGAGGGGCCCGATGGAGAATATACGACCATGAGAGGCCATCGGAAGGTGTATCCTGACCTTCGGAGGGGATCGATGGAGGGTATTCGACCTTGAGAGGCCTGCAGGGTATTTGACCTTGTGAGCCCTTCGGAAGGTGTATCCTGACCTTTGGAGGGGCTCGATGGAGGGTATTCGACCTTGAGAGGCCTTCGGAAGGTGTATCCTGACCTTCGGAGGGGCTCGATGGAGGGTATTCGACCTTGAGAGGCCTTCGGAAGGTGTATCCTGACCTTCGGAGGGGCTCGATGGAGAGTTTTCGACCTTGAGGGGCCTTCGATGGAGGGTATTTGACCTTGAGAGGGCCCTGGAGGGTCGGAAGGGCCTTCGGAAGGTGTATCCTGACCTTCGGAGGGGCTCGATGGAGGGTATTCGACCTTGAGAGGCCTTCGGGAGGTGTATCCTGACCTTCAGAGGGGCTCGATGGAGGGTATTCGACCTTGAGAGGCCATCGGAAGGTGTATCCTGACCTTCGGAGGGGCTCGATGGAGGGTATTCGACCTTGAGAGGCCTTCGGAAGGTGTATCCTGACCTTCGGAGGGGCTCGATGGAGGGTATTCGACCTTGAGAGGCTATCGGAAGGTGTATCCTGACCTTCGGAGGGGCTCGATGGAGGTATTTATCGACCTTGAGAGGCACGAAGGTGGATATTCGACCTTGATGAGAGGTATTCGACCTTGAGAGACCTTCGGAAGGTGTATCCTGATCTATGGAGGGGATCGATGGAGGGTATTCAATCTTGAGAGGCCTTCGGAAGGTATATCCGGACCTTCGGAATGGCTCGATGGAGAGTATTCGACCTTGAGAGGCCTTAGGGAGGTGTATTCTGACCTTCGGAGGGGCTCGATGGAGAGGTTTTCGACCTTGAGAGGCACGATGGAGGGTATTCGACCTTGAGAGGCCTTCGGAAGGTGTATCCTGACCTTCGGAGGGGCCCGGATGGAGGGTATTCGACCTTGAGAGCCCTTCGGAAGGTGTATCCTGACCTTTGGAGGGGCTCGATGGAGGGTATTCGACCTTGAGAGGCCTTCGGAAGGTGTATCCTGACCTTCGGAGGGGCCCTGATGGAGGCTATTCGACCTTGGAAGGTGTATGTTGAATTTCAGGGGGCCTGATGGAGGCTAATAAGGGTTCGATTGAAGTTAATCGACCTTGAGAGGCCTTCGGAAAATGTATGTTGACCTTCAGAGGGATTCGATAGAGGTTATTTGACCTTGAGAGGCCTTTGGAAGGTGTATGTTGACCATTAGAGGGGCCCGATGGAGAATATACGACCATGAGAGGCCATCGGAAGGTGTATCCTGACCTTCGGAGGGGATCGATGGAGGGTATTCGACCTTGAGAGGCCTTCGGAAGGTGTATCCTGACCTTGGGAGGGCTAGATTGAAGGTTCGGAAGGTGTATCCTGACCTTTGGAGGGGCTCGATGGAGGGTATTCGACCTTGAGAGGCCTTCGGAAGGTGTATCCTGACCTTCGGAGGGGCTCGATGGAGGGTATTCGACCTTGAGAGGCTATCGATGAGGTGTATTCGACCTTGAGAGGCTCTTCGGAAGGTGTATCCTGACCTTAGAGGGGCTCGATGGAGGGTATTCGACCTTGAGAGGGCCTTCGGAAGGTGTATCCTGACCTTGGAGGGGCTCGATGGAGGGTATTCGACCTTGAGAGGCCTTCGGAAGGTGTATCCTGACCTTCAGAGGGGCTCGATGGAGGGTATTCGACCTTGAGAGGCCTTCGGAAGGTGTATCCTGACCTTCGGAGGGGCTCGATGGAGGGTATTCGACCTTGAGAGGCCTTCGGAAGGTGTATCCTGACCTTCGGAGGGGCTCGATGGAGGGTATTCGACCTTGAGAGGCCTTCGGAAGGTGTATCCTGACCTTCGGAGGGGCTCTATGGAGGGTATTCGACCTTGAGAAGCGTTCGGAAGGTGTATCTTGTCCTTCGCAGAGGCTCGATAGGGAGTATTCGACCTTGAGGGCTTTCGGAAGGTGTATACTGACCTTCGGAGGGGTTCGATTGAGGGTATTCGACCTTGAGAGGCCTTCGGAAGGTGTATCATGACCTTCGGAGGGGCTCGATGGAGGGTATTCGACCTTGAGAGGCCTTCGGAAGGTGTATCCTGACCTTCGGAGGGGCTCGATGGAGGGTATTCGACCTTGAGAGGACTTCGGAAGGTGTATGTCCTGACCTTCGGAGGGGCTCGATGGAGGGTATATCGACCTTGAGAGGCCTTCGGAAGGTGTATCTGACCTTCGGGGGGCTCGATGGAGGTATTCGACCTTGAGAGGCCTTGAGAGCCCTTCGGAAGGTGTATCCTGACCTTCGGAGGGGCTCGATGGAGGGTATTCGACCTTGAGAGGCCTTCGGAAGGTGTATCCTGACCTTCGGAGGGGCTCGATGGAGGGTATTCGACCTTGAGAGGCCTTCGGAAGGTGTATCCTGACCTTCGGAGGGGCTCGATGGAGAGTATTCGACCTTGAGAGGCACGCTGGAGGGTATTTGACCTTGAGAGCCCTTCGGAAGGTGTATCCTGACCTTCGGAGGGGCTCGATGGAGGGTATTCGACCTTGAGAGGCCTTCGGAAGGTGTATCCTGACCTTCGGAGGGGCTCGATGGAGGGTATTCGACCTTGAGAGGCCTTCGGAAGGTGTATCCTGACCTTGGAGGGGCTCGATGGAGGGTATTCGACCTTGAGAGGCCTTCGGAAGGTGTATCCTGACCTTCGGAGGGGCTCGATGGAGGGTATTCGACCTTGAGAGGCCTTCGGAAGGTGTATCCTGACCTTCGAGGGGCTCGATGGAGGTATTCGACCTTGAGAGGCCTTCGGAAGGTGTATCCTGACCTTCGGAGGGGGCTCGATGGAGGGGAGAGGCACTGAGGGTATTCGACCTTGAGAGGCCTGCAAAGGTGTATCCTGACCTTCGGAGGGGCTCAATATAGGGTATTCGACCTTGAGAGGCCTTCGGATGGTGTATCCTGACCTTCGGAGGGGCTCGATGGAGGGTATTCGACCTTGAGAGGCCTTCGGAAGGTGTATCCTGACCTTCGGAGGGGCTCTATGGAGGGTATTCGACCTTGAGAGGCTTTCGGAAGGTATATACTGACCTTTGGAGGGGCTCGATGGGGGGTATTTGACCTTGAGAGGCCTTCGGAAGGTGTATCTCGACCTTCGGAGGGGCTCGATGGAGGGTATTCGACCTTGAGAGGCCTTCGGAAGGTGTATCTTGACCTTCGGAGGGGCTCGATGGAGGGTATTCGACCTTGAGAGGCCTTCGGAAGGTGTATCTTGACCTTCGGAGGGGCTCGATGGAGGGTATTCGACCTTGAGAGGCCTTCGGAAGGTGTATTTGACCTTCGGAGGGGCTCGATGGAGGGTATTCGACCTTGAGAGGCCTGGATCGGAAGGTGTATCCTTGACCTTCGGAGGGGCTCGATGGAGGGTTTTCGACCTTGAGAGGCCTTCGGAGAGGCTCGATGGAGGGTATTCGATCTTAAGAGGACTTCGGAAGGTGTATCCTGACCTTCTGAGGGGGTCGGTGCAGGGTATTCGACCTTGAGAGGCCTTCGGAGGCGTATCATGACCTTCGGAGGGGCTCGATGGAGGGTATTCGACCTTAAGAGGCCTTCGGAAGGTGTATCCTGACCTACGGAGGGGCTCGATTGAGGGTATTCGACCTTGAGAGGCCTTCGGAAGGTGTATCCTGACCTTCGGAGGGGCTCGATGGAGGGTATTCGACCTTGAGAGGCCTTCGGAAGGTGTATCCTGACCTTCGGAGGGGCTCGATGGGGGGTATTCGACCTTGAGAGGCCTTCGGAAGGTGTATCCTGACCTTCGGAGGGGGTCGATGGAGGGTATTCGACCTTGAGAGGCCATCGGAAGGTGTATCTTGACGTTCAAAGAGGCTCCATAGGGGGTATTCGACCTTGACAAGCCTTCGGAAGATGTATCTTGACCTTCAGAGGGGCCCGATGAAGGCTCGATGGATGGTATTCGACCTTGAGAGGCCTTCGGAAGGTGTATACTGACCTTCGGAGGGGCTCGATTGAGGGTATTCGACCTTAAGAGGCCTTCGGAAGGTGTATTCTGACCTTCGAAGGGGCTCGATAGAGGGTATTTGACCTTGAGTGGCCTTCAGAAGGTGTATCTTGACCTTCGGAGGGGATCGATTGAAGGTAATCGACCTTGAGAGGCCTTCGGAAAATGTTTCGACCTTCGGAGGGGGTCGATGGAGGGTATTCGACCTTGAGAGGCCATCGGAAGGTGTATCTTGACGTTCAAAGAGGCTCCATAGGGGGTATTCGACCTTGACAAGCCTTCGGAAGGTGTATTGACCTTGAGAGGCCTTGAGGAGAGTATATCGACCTTCGGAGAGGGTTCGATGGAGGGTATTCGACCTTGAGAGGCCTTCGGAAGGTGTATCCTGACCTTCGGAGGGGCTCGATGGAGGGTATTCGACCTTGAGAGGCCTTCGGAAGGTGTATCCTGACCTTCGGAGGGGCTCGATGGAGGGTATTCGACCTTGAGAGGCCTTCGGAAGGTGTATCTGACCTTCGGAGGGGCTCGATGGAGGGTATTCGACCTTGAGAGGCCTTCGGAAGGTGTATCCTGACCTTCGGAGGGGCTCGATGGAGGGTATTCGACCTTGAGAGGCCTTCGGAAGGTGTATCCTGACCTTCGGAGGGGCTCGATGGAGGGTATTCGACCTTGAGAGGCCTTCGGAAGGTGTATCCTGACCTTCGAGGGGCTCGATGGAGGGTATTCGACCTTGAGAGGCCTTCGGAAGGTGTATCCTGACCTTCGGAGGGGCTCGATGGAGGGTATTCGACCTTGAGAGGCCGACCTTGAGAGGTGTATCCTGACCTTCGGAGGGGCTCGATGGAGGGTATTCGACCTTGAGAGGCCTTCGGAAGGTGTATCCTGACCTTCGGAGGGGCTCGATGGAGGGTATTCGACCTTGAGAGGCCTTCGGAAGGTGTATCCTGACCTTCGGAGGGGCTCGATGGAGAGTATTCGACCTTGAGAGGGCCTTCGGAAGGTGATGGAGGGTATTCGACCTTGAGAGGCCTTCGGAAGGAGTATCCTGACCTTCGGAGGGGCTGTATAGAGGGTATTCGACCTTGAGAGGCCTTCGGAAGGTGTATCCTGACCTTCGGAGGGGCTCGATGGAGGGTATTCGACCTTGAGAGGCCTTCGGGAAGGTGTATCCTGACCTTCGGAGGGGCTCGATGGAGGTATTCGACCTTGAGAGGCCTTGGAGAGGCCTCGGAAGGTGTATCTTGACCTTCGGAGGGGCTCGATGGAGGGTATTCGACCTTGAGAGGCCTTCGGAAGGTGTATCTGACCTTCGAGGGGGCTCGATGGAGGGTATTCGACCTTGAGAGGCCTTCGGAAGGTGTATTCTGACCTTCGGAGGGGCTCGATGGAGGGTATTCGACCTTGAGAGGCCTTCGGAAGGTGTATCCTGACCTTCGGAGGGGATCGATGGAGGCTATTCGACCTTGAGAGGCCATCGGAAGGTGTATCTTGACCTTCAGAGTGGCTCCATAGAGGGTATTCGACCTTGAGAAGCCTTCGGAAGGTGTATCCTGACCTTCGGAGGGGCTCGATGGAGGGTATTCGACCTTGAGAGGCCTTCGGAAGGTGTATCCTGACCTTCGGAGGGGCTCGATGGAGGGTATTCGACCTTGAGAGGCACGCGGAGGGTATTTGACCTTGAGAGCCCTTCGGAAGGTGTATCCTGACCTTCGGAGGGGCTCGATGGAGGGTATTCGACCTTGAGAGGCCTTCGGAAGGTGTATCCTGACCTTCGGAGGGGCTCGATGGAGGGTATTCGACCTTGAGAGGCCTTCGGAAGGTGTATCCTGACCTTCGGAGGGGCTCGATGGAGGGTATTCGACCTTGAGAGGCCTTCGGAAGGTGTATCCTGACCTTCGGAGGGGCTCGATGGAGGTATTCGACCTTGAGAGGCCTTCGGAAGGTGTATCCTTGACCCTTCGAGGGGCTCGATGGAGGGTATTCGACCTTGAGAGGCCTTCGGAAGGAGGTGTATCATGACCTTCGGAGGGGCTCGATGGAAAGTATTCGACCTTGAAAGGCCTTCGGAAGGTGTATCCTGACCTTCGGAGGGGCTCGGTGCAGGGTATTCGACCTTGAGAGGCCTTCGGAAGGAGTATCCTGACCTTCGGAGGGGCTGTATAGAGGGTATTCGACCTTGAGAGGCCTTCGGAAGGAGTATCCTGACCTTCGGAGGGGCTCGATGGAGGGTATTCGACCTTGAGAGGCCTTCGGAAGGTGTATTTGACCTTGAGAGGGCTTCGGAAGGTGTATTATCCTGACCTTCGGAGGGGCTCGATGGAGGGTATTCGACCTTGAGAGGCCTTCGGAAGGTGTATCCTGACCTTTGGAGGGGCTCGATGGAGGGTATTCGACCTTGAGAGGCCTTCGGAAGGTGTATCCTTACCTTCGGAGGGGCTCGATGGAGGGTATTCGACCTTGAGAGGCCTTCGGAAGGTGTATCTTGACTTTCGGAGGGGCTCAATAGGGGGTATTCGACCTTGAGAGGCCTTCGGAAGGTGTATCCTGACCTTCGGAGGGGCTCGATGAAGGGGTATTCGAACTTGAGAGGCCATCGGAAGGTGTATCCTGACCTTCGAGAGGGGCTCGATGGAGGGTATTCGACCTTGAGAGGCCTTCGGAAGGTGTATCCTGACCTTCGGAGGGGCTCGATGGAGGGTATTCGACCTTGAGAGGCCTTCGGAAGGTGTATCCTGACCTTCGGAGGGGCTCGAAGGAGGGTATTCGACCTTGAGAGGCTTTAGGAAGGTGTAACCTGACCTTCAGAGGGGCTCGATAGAGAGTATTCGACGTTTAGAGGCCTCGATAGGGGGTATTTGACCTTGAGAGGCCTTCGGAAGGTGTATCCTGACCTTCGGAGGGGCTCGATGGAGGGTATTCGTCCTTGAGAGGCCTTCGGAAGGTGTATCCTGACCTTCGGAGGGGCTCGATGGAGGTATCGACCTTGAGAGGGCCTTCGAAGAAGGTGTATTCGACCTTCGGAGGGGACCGATGGAGGGTATTCGACCTTGAGAGGCCTTCGGAAGGTGTATCTTGACCTTCGGAGAGGACCGATGGAGGGTATTCGACCTTGAGAGGCCTTCGGAAGGTGTATCTGACCTTCGGAGGGGCTCGATGGAGGGTATTCGACCTTGAGAGGCCTTCGGAAGGTGTATCCTGACCTTCGGAGGGGCTCGATGACCTTGAGAGGCCTTCGGATTCGACCTTGAGAGGGCCCGATGGAGTCTATTCGACCTTGAGAGGCCTTCGGAAGGTGTATCCTGACCTTCGGAGGGGCTCGATGGAGGGTATTCGACCTTGAGAGGCCTTCGGAAGGTGTATCCTGACCTTCGGAGGGGCTCGATGGAGGGTATTCGACCTTGAGAGGCCTTCGGAAGGTGTATCTGACCTTCGGAGGGGCTCGATGGAGGGTATTCGACCTTGAGAGGCCTTCGGAAGGTGTATCTGACCTTGGGAGGGGCTCGATGGAGGGTATTCTACCTTGAGAGGCCTTCGGAAGGTGTATCCTGACCTTCGGAGGGGCTCGATTAAGTTTATTCGACCTTGAGAGGCCTTCGGAAGGTGTATCATGACATTCGGGGGGCTCGATGGAGGGTATTCGACCTTGAAAGGCCTTCGGAAGGTGTATCCTGACCTTCGGGGGATCCTTCGAGGGTATTCGACCTTGAGAGGGCGATGGAAGGGTATTCGACCTTGAGAGGGGGCCTTCGGGAGGTGTATTCGACCTTCGGAGGGGCTCGATGGAGGGTATTTGACCTTGAGAGGCCTTCGGAAGGTGTATCCTGACCTTCGGAGGGGCTCGATGGAGGGTATTCGACCTTGAGAGGCCTTCGGAAGGTGTATCCTGACCTTCGGAGGGGCTCGATGGAGGGTATTCGACCTTGAGAGGCCTTCGGAAGGTGTATCCTGACCTTCGGAGGGGCTCGATGGAGGTATTCGACCTTGAGAGGCCTTCGGAAGGTGTATCCTGACCTTCGGAGGGGCTCGATGGAGGGTATTCGACCTTGAGAGGCCTTCGGAAGGTGTATCCTGACCTTCGGAGGGGCTCGATGGAGGGTATTCGACCTTGAGAGGCCTTCGGAAGGTGTATCCTGACCTTCGGAGGGGCTCGATGGAGGGTATTCGACCTTGAGAGGCCTTCGGAAGGTGTATCTGACCTTCGGAGGGGCCTCGATGGGGTATTCCTGACCTTGGAGGCTATGGAGGGTATTCGACCTTGGGAGGCCTTCGGAAGGTGTATCCTGACCTTCGGAGGGGCTCGATGAAGGGGTATTCGACCTTGAGAGGCCTTCGGAAGGTGTATCCTGACCTTCGGAGGGGCTCGATGGAGGGTATTCGACCTTGAGAGGCCTTCGGAAGGTGTATACTGACCTTCGGAGGGGCTCGATGGAGGGTATTCGACCTTGAGAGGCCTTCGGAAGGTGTATCCTGACCTTCGGAGGGGCTCGATGGAGGGTATTCGACCTTGAGAGGCCTTCGGAAGGTGTATCTTGACCTTCGGAGGGGCTCGATATAGGTTATTCGACCTTGAGAGGCCTTTGGAAGGTGTATCTTGACCTTCAGAGAGGCTCTATAGGAGGGTATTCGACCTTGAGAGGCCTTCGGAAGGTGTATCTCGATGACCTTCGACCTTGGGGCTCGATGGAGGGTATTCGACCTTGAGAGGCCTTCGGAAGGTGTATCCTGACCTTCGGGGGGGGGCCGATCGATGAGGGTATTCGACCTTGAGAGGCCTTCGGAAGGTGTATCCTGACCTTCGAGAGGGGCTCGATGGAGGGTATTCGACCTTGAGAGGCCTTCGGAAGGTGTATCCTGACCTTCGGAGGGGCTCGATGGAGGGTATTCGACCTTGAGAGGCCTTCGGAAGGTGTATCCTGACCTTCGGAGGGGGCTCTCGATGGAGGGTATTCGACCTTGAGAGGCCTTCGGAAGGTGTATCTGACCTTCGGAGGGGCTCGATGGAGGGTATTCGACCTTGAGAGGCCGATTCGGAGGTGTTCCTGACCTTGAGAGGCCTCGGAAGGGGTATTATTCGACCTTGAGAGGCCTTCGAGGGTATTCGACCTTGAGAGGGGCTCGATGGAGGGTATTCGACCTTGAGAGGGCTCGAAGGTGTATCCTGACCTTCGAGGGGCTCGATGGAGGGTATTCGACCTTGAGAGGCCTTCGGAAGGTGTATCTGACCTTCGGAGGGGCTCGATGGAGGGTATTCGACCTTGAGAGGCCTTCGGAAGGTATCCTGACCTCGGAGTGGCCTTCGGAGGGGCTCGATGGAGGGTATTCGACCTTGAGAGGCCTTCGGAAGGTGTATCCTGACCTTCGGAGGGGGCTCGATGGAGGGTATTCGACCTTGAGAGGCCTTCGGAAGGTGTATCTGACCTTCGGAGGGGCTCGATGGAGGGTATTCGACCTTGAGAGGCCTTCGGAAGGTGTATCTTGACCTTCGGAGGGGCTCGATGGAGGGTATTCGACCTTGAGAGGTGTATTTGACCTTGAGGGGCTCGGACCTTGAGAGGCCTTCGGAAGGTGTATCCTGACCTTCGGAGGGGCTCGATGGAGGGCATTCGTCCTTGAGAGGCCTTCGGAAGGTGTATCCTGACCTTCGGAGGGGCTCGATGGAGGGTATTCGACCTTGAGAGGCCTTCGGAAGGTGTATCCGTTGACCTTCGGAGGGGCTCGATGGAGGTATTATTTGACCTTGAGAGCCCTTCAGAAGGTGTATTCTGACCTTCGAAGGGGCTCGATGGAGGGTATTCGACCTTGAGAGGCCTTCAGAAGGTGTATTCTTACCTTCGGAGGGGGCTCGATGAAGGGTATTCGACCTTGAGAGGCCTTCGGAAGGTGTATCTGACCTTCGGAGGGGCTCGATGGAGGGTATTCGACCTTGAGACGCCTTCGAAAGGTGTATCCTGACCTTCGGAGGGGCTCGATGGAGGGTATTCGACCTTGAGAGGCCTTTGGAGGCCCTTCGACCTTCGGAGGTGTATGGACCTTCGGAGGGGCTTCGATGAGGGTATTCGACCTTGAGAGGCCTTCGGAAGGTGTATCCTGACCTTCGAGGGGCTCGATGGAGGGTATTCGACCTTGAGAGGCCTTCGGAAGGTGTATCCTGACCTTCGGAGGGGCTCGATGGAGGGTATTCGACCTTGAGAGGCCTTCGGAAGGTGTATATCTGACCTTCGGAGGGGCTCGATGGAGGGTATTCGACCTTGAGAGGCCTCGGAAGGTGTTATCGACCTTCGGAGAGGCTCGATGGAGGGGGGTATTCGACCTTCGGAGGGGCTTCGATGGAGGGTATTCGACCTTGAGGGGCTCGATGGAGGGTATTCGACCTTGAGAAGGAAGGTATTTGACCTTCGGAGGGGCTCGATGGAGGGAATTCGACCTTGAGAGGCCTTTGGAAGGTGTATCTCGACCTTCGGAGGGGCTCGATGGAGGGTATTCGACCTTGAGAGGCCTTCGGAAAGTGTATCTTGACCTTCGGAGGGGGCCGATGGAGGGTATTCGACCTTGAGAGGCCTTCGGAAGGTGTATCCTGACCTTCGAGAGGGAAGGTGTATCTCGATGGGGCTCGATGGGTATTCGACCTTGAGAGGCCTTCGGAAGGTGTATCCTGACCTACGAGGGGGCTCGATGGAGGGTATTCGACCTTGAGAGGCCTTCGGAAGGTGTATCCTGACCTTCGGAGGGGCTCGATGGAGGGTATTCGACCTTGAGAGGCCTTCGGAAGGTGTATCCTGACCTTCGGAGGGGCTCGATGGAGGGTATTCGACCTTGAGAGGCCTTCGGAAGGTGTATCCTGACCTTCGGAGGGGCTCGATTGGAGGGCTATATCGACCTTGAGAGGCCTTCGGAAGGTGTATCCTGACCTTCGGAGGGGCTCGATGGAGGGTATTCGACCTTGAGAGGCCTTCGGAAGGTGTATCCTGACCTTCGGAGGGGCTCGATGGAGGGTATTCGACCTTGAGAGGCCTTCGGAAGGTGTATCCTGACCTTCGGAGGGGCTCGATGGAGGGTATTCGACCTTAAGAGGCCTTCGGAAGGTCTATTCTGACCTTTGGAGGGGATCGATGGAGAGTATTTGACCTTGAGAGGCCTTCGGAAGGTGTATCCTGACCTTCGGAGGGGCTCGATGGAGGGTATTCGACCTTGAGAGGCCTTCGGAAGGTGTATCCTGACCTTCGGAGGGGCTCGATGGAGAGTATTCGACCTTGAGAGGCCTTCGGAAGGTGTATCCTGACCTTCGGAGGGGCTCGATGGAGGGTATTCGACCTTGAGAGGCCTTCGGAAGGTGTATCCTGACCTTCGGAGGGGCTCGATGGAGGGTATTCGACCTTGAGAGGCCTTCGGAAGGTGTATCCTGACCTTGAGAGGGGCTCGATGGAGGGTATTCGACCTTGAGAGGCCTTCGGAAGGTGTATCTCGACCTTCGGAGGGGCTCGATGGAGGGTATTCGACCTTGAGTGGCCTTCGGAAGGTGTATCCTGACCTACGGAGGGGCTCGATGGAGGGTATTCGACCTTGACGTTTAGAGGCCTTCGGAAGGTGTATCCTGACCTTCGGAGGGGCTCGATGGAGGGTATTCGACCTTGAGAGGCCTTCTAAAGGTGTATCTTGACCTTCGGAGGGGCTCGATATAGGTTATTCGACCTTGAGAGGCCTTTGAAAGGTGTATCTTACCTTCGGAGGGGCTCGATGGAGAGTATTCGACCTTGAGATACCTTCGAAATGTGTATCTTGACCTTCGGAGGGGCTCGGTGGAGGATATTCGACCTTGAGAGGCCTTCGGAAGGTGTATGTTGACCTTCGGAGGGGCTCGATGGGGGTATTCGACCTTGAGAGGCCTTCGGAAGGTGTATCTGACCTTCGGAGGGGCTCGATGGAGGGTATTCGACCTTGAGAGGCCTTCGGAAGGTGTATCCTGACCTTCGGAGGGGCTGTATAGAGGGTATTCGACCTTGAGAGGCCTTCGGAAGGTGTATCCTGACCTTCGGAGGGGCCGATGGAGGGTATTCGACCTTGAGAGGCCTTCGGAAGGTGTATCCTGACCTTCGAGGGGCTCGATGGAGGGTATTCGACCTTGAGAGGGGCCTTCGGAAGGTGTATTTGACCTTCGGAGGGTTCCTGACCTTCGGAGAGGGGCTCGATGGAGGGTATTCGACCTTGAGAGGCCTTCGGAAGGTGTATCCTGACCTTCGGAGGGGCTCGATGGAGGGTATTCGACCTTGAGAGGCCATCGGAAGGTGTATCCTGACCTTCGGAGGGGCTCGATGGAGGGTATTCGACCTTGAGAGGCCTTCGGAAGGTGTATCCTGACCTTCGAGGGGCTCGATGGAGGGTATTCGACCTTGAGAGGCCTTCGGAAGGTGTATCGATGACCTTCGGAGAGGCTCGATTGAGGGTATTCGACCTTGAGAGGCCTTCGGAAGGTGTATTCTGACCTTCGGAGGGGCTCGATAGAGGGTATTTGACCTTGAGAGGCCTTCAGAAGGTGTATCTTGACCTTCGGAGGGGTTCGATTGAAGTTAATCGACCTTGAGAGGCCTTCGGAAGGCGTATCATGACCTTCAGAGGGGCTCGATGGAGGGTATTCGACCTTGAGAGGCTTTCGGAAGGTGTATACTGACCTTCGGAGGGGTTCGATTGAGGGTATTCGACCTTGAGAGGCCTTCGGAAGGTGTATGTGGACCTTGAGAGGGGCTCGATGGAGGGTATTTGACCTTGAGAGGCCTTCGGAAGGTGTATCCTGACCTTCGGAGGGGCTCGATGGAGGGTATTCGACCTTGAGAGGCCTTCGGAAGGTGTATCCTGACCTTCGGAGGGGCTCGATGGAGGGTATTCGACCTTGAGAGGCCTTCGGAAGGTGTATCCTGACCTTCGGAGGGGCTCGATGGAGGGTATTCGACCTTGAGAGGCCTTCGGAAGGTGTATCCTGACCTTCGGAGGGGCTCGATGGATGGAGGTATTCGACCTTGAGAGGCCTTCGGAAGGTGTATATCCTGACCTTCGGAGGGGGCTCGATGGAGGGTATTCGACCTTGAGAGGCCTTCGGAAGGTGTATCTTGACCTTCGGAGGGGCTCGATGGAGGGTATTCGACCTTGAGAGGCCTTCGGAAGGTGTATATCCTGACCTTGAGGGGGCCTCGAGGAGGGTATTCGACATTGAGAGGCCTTCGGAAGGTGTATCCTGACCTTCGGAGGGGCTCGATGGAGGGTATTCGACCTTGAAAGGCCTTCGGAAGGTGTATCCTGACCTTCGGAGGGGCTCGGTGGAGGGTATTCGACCTTGAGAGGCCCTCGGAAGGCATATCATGACCTTCGGAGGGGATCGATGGAGGGTATTCGACCTTGAGAGGCCTTCGGAAGGTGTATCCTGACCTTCGGAGGGGCTCGATGGAGGGTATTCGACCTTGAGAGGCCTTCGGAAGGTGTATCCTGACCTTCGGAGGGGCGATGAGGGGACTCGAGCGATGGAGGGTATTCGACCTTGAGAGGCACGATGGAGGGTATTCGACCTTGAGAGGCCTTCGGAAGGTGTATCCTGACCTTCGGAGGGGCTCGATGGAGGGTATTCGACCTTGAGAGGCCTTCGGAAGGTGTATCCTGACCTTCGAAGGGGCTCGATGGAGGGTATTCGACCTTGAGAGGCCTTCGGAAGGTGTATCCTGACCTTCGGAGGGGATCGATGGAGGGTATTCGACCTTGAGAGGCCTTCGGAAGGTGTATCCTGACCTTCGAGGGGCTCGATGGAGGGTATTCGACCTTGAGAGGCCTTCGGAAGGTGTATCCTGACCTTCGGAGGGGCTCGATGGAGGTATTCGACCTTGAGAGGCCGATGGAAGGTATTTGACTTGACTTGAGAGACCTTGAGAGGGTTCGATGAGGGTGTATTCGACCTTGAGAGGCCTTCGGAAGGTGTATCCTGACCTTCGGAGGGGCTCGATGGAGGGTATTCGACCTTGAGAGGCCTTCGGAAGGTGTATCCTGACCTTCGGAGGGGCTCGATGGAGGGTATTCGACCTTGAGAGGCCTTCGGAAGGTGTATCCTGACCTTCGGAGGGGCTCGATGGAGGGTATTCGACCTTGAGAGGCCTTCGGAAGGTGTATCTTCCTGACCTTCGGAGGGGCTCGATGGAGGGTATTCGACCTTGAGAGGCTCGATGAGAGGTATTCGACCTTGAGAGGACTGCAAAGGTGTATCCTGACCTTCGGAGGGGCTCAATAAAGGGTATTCGACCTTGAGAGGCCTTCGGAAGGTGTATACTGACCTTCAGAGGGGCTCGATGGAGGGTATTCGACCTTGAGAGGCCTTCGGAAGGTGTATCACGACCTTCGCAGAGGCTCTATGGAGGGTATTCGACCTTGAAAGGCCTTCGGAAGGTATATCCTGACCTTCGGAGGGGCTCTCTGGAGAGTATTCCCTAGATGGAGGGTATTCGACCTTGAGAGGCCTTCCGAAAGTGTATCCCGACCTTCGGAGGGGCTCGTTGAAGGGTATTCGACCTTTAGGGGCCTCGATGGAGGGTATTCGACCTTGAGAGGCCTTCGGAAGGTGTATCCTGACCTTTCGGAGGGGCTCGATGGAGAGGGTATTCGACCTTGAGAGGCCTTCGGAAGGTGTATCCTGACCTTCGGAGGGGCTCGATGGAGGGTATTCGACCTTGAGAGGCCTTCGGAAGGTGTATCCTGACCTTCGGAGGGGGCTCGATGGAGGGTATTCGACCTTGAGAGGCCTTCGGAAGGTGTATCCTGACCTTCGAGGGGCTCGATGGAGGTATTCGACCTTGAGAGGCCTTCGGAAGGTGTATCCTGACCTTCGGAGGGGCTCGATGGAGGGTATTCGACCTTGAGAGGCCATCGGAAGGTGTATCCTGACCTTCGGAGGGGCTCGATGGAGGGTATTCGACCTTGAGAGGCCTTCGGAAGGTGTATCGACCTTCGGAGGGGCTCGATGAGGGTATTCGACCTTGAGAGGCCTTCGGAAGGTGTATCCTGACCTTCGGAGGGGGCTCGATGGAGGGTATTCGACCTTGAGAGGCCTTCGGAAGGTGTATATCTGACCTTCGGAGGGGCTCGATGGAGGGTATTCGACCTTGAGAGGCCTTCGGAAGGTGTATCTGACCTTCGAGAGGGGCGGACGATGGAGGGTATTCGACCTTGAGAGGCCTTCGGAAGGTGTATCTGACCTTCGGAGGGGCTCGATGGAGGGTATTCGACCTTGAGAGGCCTTCGGAAGGTGTATGTTTGACCTTCGGAGGGCATCGATGGAGGGTATTCGACCTTGAGAGGCCTTCGGAAGGTGTATCCTGACCTTCAGAGGGACTCGGTGGAGGGTATTCGACCTTGAGAGGCCTTCGGAAGGTGTATCCTGACCTTCAGAGGGACTCGGTGGAGGGTATTCGACCTTGAGAGGCCTTCGGAAGGTGTATCCTGACCTTCGGAGGGGCTCGGTGGAGGACCTTCGACCTTGACCTTCGGCCTTTCGGAAGGTGTATCCTGACCTTCGGAGGGGCTCGATGGAGGGTATTCGACCTTGAGAGGCCTTCGGAAGGTGTATCCTGACCTTCGGAGGGGCTCGATGGAGGGTATTCGACCTTGAGAGGCCTTCGGAAGGTGTATCCTGACCTTCGGAGGGGCTCGATGGAGGGTATTCGACCTTGAGAGGCCTTCGGAAGGTGTATCATGACCTTCGGAGGGGCTCGATGGAGGGTATTCGACCTTGAGAGGCCTTCGGAAGGTGTATACTGACCTTCGGAGGGGCTCGATGGAGGGTATTCGACCTTGAGAGGCCTTCGGAAGGTGTATCTGACCTTCGGAGGGGCTCGATGGAGGGTATTCGACCTTGAGAGGCCTTCGGAAGGTGTATACTGACCTTCGGAGGGGTTCGATTGAGGGTATTCGACCTTGAGAGGCCTTCAGAAGGTGTAATCTGACCTTCGGAGGGACTCGGTGGAGGGTATTCGACCTTAAGAGGCCTTCGGAAGGTGTATCCTGACCTTCGGAGGGGCTCGATGGAGGGTATTCGACCTTGAGAGGCCTTCGGAAGGTGTATCCTGACCTTCGGAGGGGCTCGATGGAGGGTATTCGACCTTGAGAGGCCTTCGGAAGGTGTATTTGACCTTCGAGAGGCCTCGATGGAGGGTATTCGACCTTGAGAGGCCTTCGGAAGGTGTATCTTGACCTTCGGAGGGGCCTCGATGGAGGGTATTCGACCTTGAGAGGCCTTCGGAAGGTGTATCTGACCTTCGGAGGGGCTCGATGGAGGCTATTCGACCTTGAGAGGCCTTCGGAAGGTGTATCTTGACCTTCGGAGGGCTCGATGGAGGGTATTCGACCTTGAGAGGCCTTCGGAAGGTGTATCCTGACCTTCGGAGGGGCTCGATGGAGGGTATTCGACCTTGAGAGGCCTTCGGAAGGTGTATCCTGACCTTCGGAGGGGCTCGATGGAGGGTATTCGACCTTGAGAGGCCTTCGGAAGGTGTATCCTGACCTTCGGAGGGGCTCGATGGAGGGTATTCGACCTTGAGAGGCCTTCGGAAGGTGTATCCTGACCTTCGGAGGGGCTCGATGGAGAGTATTCGACCTTGAGAGGCACGATGGAGGGTATTTGACCTTGAGAGGCCTTCGGAAGGTGTATCCTGACCTTTGGAGGGGCTCGATGGAGGGTATTCGACCTTGAGAGGCCTTCGGAAGGTGTATCCTGACCTTCGGAGGGGCTCGATGGAGGGTATTCGACCTTGAGAGGCCTTCGGAAGGTGTATCTTGACCTTCGGAGGGGCTGGATGGAGAGTATTTTTCCTTGAGAGGCCTTCGGAAGTTGTATCTTGACCTTCGGAGCTCTATAGAGGCTATTCGACCATGAGAGGCGTTCGAAAGGTGTATCTTGACCTTCGGAGGGGCTCTATGGAGGGTATTCGACCATGAGAGGCCTTCGGAAGGTGTATCTTGACCTTCGGAGGGGCTCGATTGAGGGTATTCGGCCTTGAGAGGCCTTCGGAAGGTGTATCCTGACCTTCAGGGGGGCTCGATGGAGGGTATTTGACCTTGAGCGGCCTTGAGAGGCCCTTCGGAAGGTGTATCCTGACCTTCAGAGGGGCTCGATGGAGGGTATTCGACCTTGAGAGGCCTTCGGAAGGCGTATCATGACCTTCGGAGGGGCTCGATGGAGGGTATTCGACCTTGAGAGGCTTTCGGAAGGTGTATACTGACCTTCGGAGGGGCTCGATTAAGTTTATTCGACCTTGAGAGGCCTTCGGAAGGTGTATCATGACATTCGGAGGGGCTCGATGGAGGGTATTCGACCTTGAAAGGCCTTCGGAAGGTGTATCTCCTGACCTTCGGAGGGGTTTCGATGGGGTTGGGTATTCGACCTTGAGAGGCCTTCGGAAGGTGTATCTTGACCTTTGGAGGGGCTCGATGGAGGGTATTCGACCTTGAGAGGCCTTCGGAAGGTGTATCCTGACCTTCGGAGGGGCTCGATGGAGGGTATTCGACCTTGAGAGGCCTTCGGAAGGTGTATCCTGACCTTCAGAGGGGCTCGATGGAGAGTATTCGACCTTGAGAGGCACGATGGAGGGTATTTGACCTTGAGAGCCCTTCGGAAGGTGTATCCTGACCTTCGAAGGGGCTCGATGGAGGGTATTCGGCCTTGAGAGGCCTTCGGAAGGTGTATCCTGACCTTCGGAGGGGCTCTATGCAGGGTATTCGACCTTGAGAGGCCTTAGGAAGGTGAATCTAGACCTTCAGAGGGGCTCGATGGAGGGTATTCGACCTTGAGAGGCCTTCGGAAGGTGTATCCTTGACCTTCGAGAGGGGCTCGATGGAGGCTATTCGACCTTGAGAGGCCTTCGGAAGGTGTATGTAGACATAGAGAGGTGCCTGATGGGGCTATTCGACCTTGAGGGGCCTTCAGAAGGTGTATCTAGACCCTCGGAGGGGCTCGATGGAGGGTATTCGACCTTGAGAGGCTTTAGGAAGGTGTATCCTGACCTTCAGAGGGGCTCGATGAGAGTATTCGACCTTGAGAGGCCGATGGAGGGTATTCGGCCTTGAGAGGCCTTCGGGAGGTGTATCCTGACCTCGACCTTCAGAGGGGCTCGATGGAGGGTATTCGACCTGAGAGGCCTTCGGAAGGTGTATCCTGACCTTCGGAGGGGATCGATGGAGGGTATTCGACCTTGAGAGGCCTTCGGAAGGTGTATCCTGACCTTCGGAGGGGGTCGATGAAGGGGTTTTCGAACTTGAGAGGCCATCGGAAGGTGTATCCTGACCTTTAGAGGGGGCTCGATGGAGGGTATTCGACCTTCGAAAGGCCTTAGGAAGGTGTAACCTGACCTTCAGAGGGGCTCGATGGAGGGTATTCGACCTTGAGAGGCCTTCGGAAGGTGTATCCTGACCTTCGGAGGGGCGATGGAGGGTATTCGACCTTGAGAGGCCTTCGGAAGGTGTATCCTGACCTTTGGAGGGGCTCGATGGAGGGTATTCGACCTTGAGAGGCCTTCGGAAGGTGTATCCTGACCTTCGGAGGGGCTCGATTAAAAGTATTCGACCTTGAGAGGCCTTCAGAAGGTGTATACTGACCATCGGAGGGGCTCGATTAAAAGTATTCGACCTTGAGGGGCCTTCGGAAGGTGTATCTCGACCTTCGGAGGGCTTGATGAGGGTATTCGACCTTGAAAGGCCTTTAGAAGGTGTATCTCGACCTTTGGAGGGGTTTCGATTGAAGGTATTCGACCTTGAGAGGCCGTCGGAATGTGTATCTTGACCTTCGGAGGGGCTCGATGGAGAGTATTCGACCTTGAGAGGCCCGATGGAGAATATACGACCATGAGAGGCCATCGGAAGGTGTATCCTGACCTTCGGAGGGGATCGATGGAGGGTATTCGACCTTGAGAGGCCTTCGGAAGGTGTATCCTGACCTTTGGAGGGGCTCGATGGAGGGTATTCGACCTTGAGAGGCCTTCGGAAGGTGTATCCTGACCTTCAGAGGGGCTCGATGGAGAGTATTCGACCTTGAGAGGCACGATGGAGGGTATTTGACCTTGAGAGGCCTTCGGAAGGTGTATCCTGACCTTCAAGGGCTCGATGGAGGCTATTCGACCTTGAGAGGCCTTCGGATGGTGTACGTTGACCTTCAGAGGGGGCCGATGAAGGCTATTCGACCTTAGGAGGCCTTCGGAAGGTGTATCCTGACCTTCGGAGGGGATCGATGGAGGGTATTCGACCTTGAGAGGCCTTCGGAAGGTGTATCCTGACCTTCGGAGGGGCTCGATGGAGGGTATTCGACCTTGAGAGGCCTTCGGGAAGGTGTATCCTGACCTTCAGAGGGGCTCAATGGAAGGGTCTTCGTCCTTGAGAGGCCTTCGGAAGGTGTATCCTGACCTTCAGAGGGGCTCGATGGAGGGTATTCGACGTTGAGGGCCTTCAGAAGGTGTATACTGACCATCGGAGGGGCTCGATGGAAAGTATTCGACCTTTAGAGGCCTTCGGAAGGTGTATACTGACCTTCGGAGGGGCTCGATGGAAAGTATTCGACCTTGAGGGGCCTTCGGAAGGTGTATTCTGACCTTCGGAGGGCTTGATATAGAGGGTATTTGACCTTGAAAGGCCTTCGAAGGTGTATCTCGACCTTCGGAGGGGGGCTGATGGAAGTTATTCGACCTTGATAGGCCATCGGAAGGTGTATCTTGACCTTTAGAGAGGCTCCATAGAGGGTATTTGACCTTGAGAGGCCTTCGGAAGGTGTATCCTGACCTTCGGAGGGGCTCGATGGAGGGTATTCGACCTTGAGAGGCTATCGGAAGGTGTATCCTGACCTTCAGAGGGGCTCGATGGAGAGTATTCGACCTTGAGAGGCACGATGGAGGGGGGCTCGATGGAGGTTTCGACCTTGAGAGCCTTCGGAAGGTGTATCCTTACCTTCGGAGGGGCTCGATGGAGGGTATTCGACCTTGAGAGGCCATCGGAAGGTGTATCCTGACCTTCGAAGGGGCTCGATGGAGGTTATTCGACCTTGAGAGGCCTTCGGAAGGTGTATACTGACCTTCGGAGGGGCTCAATGATGGGTATTCGACCTTGAGAGGCCATCGGAAGGTATATCCTGACCTTCGGAGGGGCTCGATGGAGGTTATTCGACCTTGAGAGGCCTTCGGAAGGTGTATCCTGACCTTCGGAGGGGCTTGATGGTGGGTATTCGACCTTGAGAGACCTTCGGAAGGTGTATCCTGACCTTCAGAGGGGCTCGATGGAGAGTATTCGACGTTTAGAGGCCTTCAGAAGGTGTATACTGACCATCGGAGGGGCTCGATTAAAAGTATTCGACCTTGAGGGGCCTTCGGAAGTGTATACTGACCATTCGGAGGGGCTCGATGTAGCTATTCGACCATGAGAGGCCTTTGGAAGGTGTATCCAGACCTTGAGAGGGGCTCGATGGAGGGTATTCGACCTTGAGAGGCTATCGGAAGGTGTATCCTGACCTTCAGAGGGGCTCGATGGAGAGTATTTGACCTTGAGAGGCACGATGGAGGGTATTTGACCTTGAGAGGCCTTCGGAAGGTGTATCCTGACCTTCAGAGGGGCTCGGTGGAGGGTATTCGACCTTGAGAGGCCTTCGGAAGGTCTATCCTGACCTTTAGAGGGGATCGATGGAGAGTATTCGACCTTGAGAGGCCTTCGGAAGGTGTATCCTTACCTTCGGAGGGGATCGATGGAGGGTATTCGACCTTGAGAGGCCTTCGGAAGGTGTATGTTGACATTTAGAGGGGCTCGATGGAGGGTATTCGACCTTGAAAGGCTTTAGGAAGGTGTAACCTGACCTTCAGAGGGGCTCGATGGAGAGTATTCGACGTTTAGAGAGGCCTTCGGAAGGTGTATACTGACCATCGGAGGTGCTCGATTAAAAGTATTCGACGTTTAGAGGCCTTCAGAAGGTGTATACTGACCATCGGAGGGGCTCGATTAAAAGTATTCGACCTTGAGGGGCCTTCGGAAGGTGTATTCTGACCTTCGGAGGGCTTGATAGAGGGTATTCGACGTTGAGAGGTTTTCAGAAGGTGTATCTCGACCTTCGGAGGAGTTTGATTGAAGTTATTCGACCTTGAGAGGCCTTCAGAAGGTGTATCATGACCTTCAGAAGGGCTCGATGTAGGTTATTCGATCTTGAGAGATCTTCGGAAGGTGTATCCTGACCTTCGGAGGGGCTCGATGGAGAGTATTCGACCTTGAGAGGCACGCTGCAGGGTATTTGACCTTGAGAGCCCTTCGGAAGGTGTATCCTGACCTTTGGAGGGGCTCGATGGAGGGTATTTGACCTTGAGAGGCCATCGGAAGGTGTACGTTGACCTTCAGAGGGTCCGATGAAGGCTGATCGACCTTGAGAGGCCTTCGGAAGTGTATCTTGACATTGACAGGGGCCTGATGGAGGCTATTCGACCTTGAGAGGCCTTTGGAAGGTGTATGTTGACCTTTAAAGGAGCCTGATGTAGCTATTCGACCTTGAGAGGCCTTCGGAAGGTGTATGTAGACATAGAGAGGGGCTCGATGGAGGGTATTCGACCTTGAGAGGCTATCGGAAGGTGTATCCTGACCTTCAGAGGGGCTCGATGGAGAGTATTCGACCTTGAGAGGCACGATGGAGGGTATTTGACCTTGAGAGCCCTTCGGAAGGTGTATCCTGACCTTCGGAGGGGCTCGATGGAGGGTATTCGACCTTGAGAGGCCTTCGGAAGGTGTATCCTGACCTTCGGAGGGGATCGATGGAGGGTATTCGACCTTGAGAGGCCTTCGGAAGGTGTATCCTTACCTTCGGAGGGGATCGATGGAGGGTATTCGACCTTGAGAGGCCTTCGGAAGGTGTATGTTGACATTTAGAGGGGCTCGATGGAGGGTATTCGACCTTGAAAGGCTTTAGGAAGGTGTAACCTGACCTTCAGAGGGGCTCGATGGAGAGTATTCGACGTTTAGAGGCCTTCAGAAGGTGTATACTGACTATCGGAGGGGCTCGATTAAAAGTATTCGACGTTTAGAGGCCTTCAGAAGGTGTATTCTGACCTTCGGAGGGGCTCGATTAAAAGTATTCGACCTTGAGGGGCCTTCGGAAGGTGTATTCTGACCTTCGGAGGGCTTGATAGAGGGTATTTGACCTTGAAAGGCCTTTAGAAGGTGTATCTCGACCTTCGGAGGGGTTTGATTGAAGTTATTTGACCTTGAGAGGCCTTTGGAAGGTGTATCTTGACCTTCGGAGGGAATCGATGGAGTGTATTCGACCTTGAGAGGCACGATGGAGAATATACGACCATGAGAGGCCATCGGAAGGTGTATCCTGACCTTCGGAGAGGATCGATGGAGGGTATTCGACCTTGAGAGGCCTTCGGAAGGTGTATCCTGACCTTTGGAGGGGCTCGATGGAGGGTATTCGACCTTGAGAGGCCTTCGGAAGGTGTATCCTGACCGTTGGAAGGGCTCGATGGAGGGTATTCGACCTTGAGAGGCCTTCGGAAGGTGTATCCTGACCTTCAGAGGGGCTCGATGGAGAGTATTCGACCTTGAGAGGCACGATGGAGGGTATTTGACCTTGAGAGCCCTTCGGAAGGTGTATCCTGACCTTCGAAGGGGCTCGATGGAGGGTATTCGGCCTTGAGAGGCCTTCGGGAGGTGTATCCTGACCTTCAGAGGGGCTCGATGGAGGGTATTCGACCTTGAGAGGCCTTCGGAAGGTGTATCCTGACCTTCGGAGGGGCTCGATGGAGGGTATTTTTCCTTGAGAGGCCTTCGGAAGGTGTATCCTGACCTTCGGAGGGGATCGATGGAGGGTATTCGACCTTGAGAGGCCTTCGGAAGGTGTATCCTGACCTTCGGAGGGGCTCGATGGAGAGTATTCGACCTTGAGAGCCCTTCGGAAGGTGTATCCTGACCTTCGGAGGGGCTCGATGGAGGGTATTCGACCTTGAGAGGTCTTCGGAAGGTGTATCCTGACCTTCGGAGGCAACCGTTCACCTTCTGAGTTTTTGGTTTGGTGGTTTTGGAACCCATCTTGCACAAGCTTTATGAAACCCAAGTCTGCTGTAAATGATTTCGTAGGCAAACCGTGGCTAATTTGCAGACGATTTGCCACGTCGTCAACAGTTATCCGTCTGTCTGAGAGAATCATTTCACGTGAACGCTCAATGTTTTCCTCGTTTATGGCGGTAACTGGTCGTCCAGCTCCTTCATTTTGCGTGACACTTGTGAGACCATTTTTGAATTTTTCAATCCATTCATAGACTTTCCGTTGTGGCAAACAAATGTTCCCGTACTGTACCAAAAGTCTTCGATGAATTTCGGCCCCTGATACACCTTTCGACTACAAAAAACGGATCACTGAACGTTGCTCTTCTTTGGTGCAAATAGAAAGTGGAGCGGCCATTATTAACAGCACGACAGCGATAACAAAACTAACCTACCAGCTTGATATGAACATAAAACATAACAACGAATAAACAAAGCATGCGCCATCAACACAAAAGAACAGTACTGCCAACAAATGAAATGAATGAATGAAAAAAAATCTTTATTCTGGGACAAATTGTCCCCTAAGAATAACAGACATGTATAATAAGTTGTACAATAGTCTGGCTATCTTAATTTCAAATGGACAATAATAAGTATAAAAGGTAATATATGAATATACAATTGAAAATAGAACTTTGTGATAAATATATACATGAGAAAAGAAGAGAGAGAGAAAAAAAAAAAACTAAAAGTAGGACAACAAAAAAAAAAAAAAATAATAATAATAACAATATGCTAATAGAATAATTACAATGCGTTCAGAAATAAAAAGAAATATAAAAAAAAAAATAAAAAAAAAAAAAAGTAAATAAATAAAATAAATATAGTGAAAAGAAAGGAAAACATATATAGAAAAGAAAAATAATAAGACCTATTTGAATGATAATATAACAAAATATATACAAATATCTAAAAGGTAATATATATACAATTGATAATAGCACTTTATCAGTTAGAAGAAAAAGGAAAGAAATAATAACAATAATTTATAAGAGAAAAAAACAAAACAGAAACTATTGTTGGAGAAACGAATTTAAATTTATATAATGATATACTCATTGAAGCAAACTCATCGGCATCGGATATGCTTAATCTGATTAACTTACTTTCAATTATCACTCATATTGGCGGGCTGTAACTGGGATTTAAGGAGATGTCGGAATAGAAGAGTTTTGAATGAATTTAAGGAAGAAGCATGTCTAATTTCAGGAGGGATCGAGTTCCAGAGGGTAGAGGATCGAGCTTGGAAGGAGTGTTGGTATAATGCTGTTCGATGGAAAGGAGTATATAGGTCAGAGGAACGTGATCTTGTTGTGAGTTGGGAGTGGACGGAAGACTTGAATATCAATAGGTTACAGATGTAGGGTGGGCAATGGTTATTTATGGCATGGTACAGGAAGGTGCCCAGGAAATATTGTCTACGGGAGGAAGGATTGAGCCACTCCAGGGCAGTGTAGAGGTGAGATACATGGGAACGTCTCGGGGCTCCGAATACAAATCTGATAAAACTGTTCATGATACGTTGTAATCTGTCCCGGAGCCCCATCGTGAGGCCCCCATACACCACACACCCCGTAGTCAAACTGAGGAAAAACGAATGAGGAAACTAGGAGTTTTCGTGTGGATTGAGGAAGAGAATGGCGGGAACGATGAAATAATTTGAGGATTCCTATTGATTTACGGGCTATTTGGGCGATTTGAGGCTTCCAGGAAAGGTTTTGGTCAATAATGATTCCTAGGTTTTTAGCGGAGGAACAGAAGGTAATAGGTTGATTATTCAGGATTAGGGTAGGAAAATCGGAGATGGATCTGAGAAGGGGATTTGAGCCGATTATAATAGCTTGAGTTTTTCCAGCATTTAACTTTAAATGATGCAGGTTGGCCCAAGCACTGATTCTATTGAGGTCTTCCTGAATCTTAGAAAAAGCTTCATATAATTCAGTAGGAGGAAAGGATAAATATATCTGGGAGTCGTCTGAATAAAGGTGGTGGGAACAATGAAAAATTGACTGGGGGAGATCATTAATGTAGGAGTTGAAGAGGAGAGGCGAAATGCTGGAACCTTGGGCTACTCCGGAAGAGAGGGCTAGGAAATCGGATAAGGGTTGATTAGGGATGGATACTGCTTGAGTGCGGTCGGAGAGGAAAGACTGGAACCAATGGATTGTGCTATTGGAAAATTTTAAAGCTTTTAATTTGGAAAAAAGGATACAATGATCAATGGAATCAAAAGCTTTGGAGAAATCTAGGAGTATCAGGACGGTCAGTTTTTTTTTTCATCTATGGCGGCATGGATATCGCTTATGATTTTGGTTAGTGCAGACTGTGTGGAATAACCAGGACGGAAACCAGATTGGAAAGGGTCGAGCAAATGGGAACCTTCAAGGAAATAGGAAATTTGGGATTGAACCAGTCGTTCTAAGGGTTTTGAAAGGTTTGAAAGGATGGAGATTGGGCGATAATCTGAAGGTTCGGTGGGATTAGGAATTTTGTTGATGGGGTGGACAATAGCTTTTTTCCAGGGAGTAGGAAATATGGCGTTTTGAAGGGAATAGTTATAGATGTGGACAAGGACCGGTAAAATTCCTGGGAGGCATAATTTTATTAGTTTAACGGGGATACCATCTGGGCCTATGGAATTGGTATGAGATTTTAAGATAGAGGAGATAATTTCTGTAGGAGTAATGTTGGAAAAATAAAATTCATTGTCATTGAAAGGTACTTCAGAGGAGAAACTGGTATAAGGGGAAGGAGAGGGGACATAAACATAAACAAAAATATAGCTATATTGCGGATAATTATTGACTTACCCTCGTATTTATGTTTTATTGTCTGATCAGAGAAGCTTTCCAAAGTGAAATGCCGCCACTGGTCCATGAATACTTCAGCTATCTCTTAAAATCCGTTTAAAAGACAAAAATTAGGTTTGAAATAATTGATGTTTATAAGGAATTCGACACATTTTCAAAATACAAGGTCATTCTTGACTTCATGTTTAACTTTTACAAAGTGATTTTGTATTTATGATTTACGATTCAAGGAACCATTGTTTTAGTATGTAAAATAATTAATTTGAGTAAAACAGATTCATGTCACAATATCGCAGAAAGCTCTATGATACATAGAACTAATGCTTCATTTAAACTTTGTTTGTTTTTATTATTTATAGACAATCGATTTGCGGATATTACAAGAAAAACAATAACAAGCTGTAACTCTTCCTTGGAATTGATCTAGTTTTAGAAATTACAGTGCTAGGATATGCTTGTTTTCTCAGCTTAATAGACTATTGTTATTGTTCTTATTTGTTAACCGTAGGTATATGTAGGCCAACCACTGTGTAAGTTTGTATTACTTTCGTATTTACGTACTTCAATAATATATAAATATTAGTGATACGGATTTCAGTACTTTAACATTTCTATTGTTTGTGTTTCAGAAAATTAAGAGGAGGTTAAGCATAATCAATTTTATTTTGTATTTTTAGCACTTCATTATTTACATGTTTATCATATAAGCCTAGCCAGTTCTAAATGGATGCAGGCACTAAGTGGTCTTATCAATATATAGAATTGTTTAGTTTATTTTATCTATTGTTATCTCAAAAATAAAGAAATCCGATACTTATAATAACTATATCGTTTGCTTGGAGGTAAAAGTCATTGACTAACAACGTAAATTTTTTTAAGGAATATGCTCATTAAACATTTCTCAGATAGTTATATAGTGAATTTCCTAATTCTCTACCGTGCATATATAGTGGTTATATTCACTTGGTGACTTTTTTTACTTATGAGAATTGATATCAACAGACAATGAGTTTTTCTCGAATTTGGTAAAAATTTCTCTTAGTGAATTTTACCTACAAGGAGACAATATATATATTTTAATAAACTTCATATTTAATAGTCTATTAGTAAATTTAATCAATTTTATGATGAAAAAAAGTAATTTAGAGTCGGACATATAGTTTCGGAGTTATGGGCAAAAAAGTACGTCAAACGTGTCGCGGAGAAGTGGGACTAACCGCCAGTAGGCCAATTTCTACACTTTTTTCAAAGACCATATCTTCGCGTTAAACGGTCCGATTTTGGAGTAGTTTTTTCATTTCGTAGATTATAATTTCAGCTATGATTAATATTCAAAGCCTTTCTTCAAAAAAAACTTCTTTTTCGTGTTATAGGTAAAATAACCGGTATCTTGGGTGTTTTTTTTGCGATTTTGGGAATGAATCCGATGTCTGCCGTGGTAGCAATCATATTAGTTTTCAGCACCCCAAAAAACATAAAGATACGTTGAGAATAAAATACTTATGGAGCCTTATTTTACTGGATATTGAGAGCAATAGGCAATATGGATGGCTTTATTCACTATTGCCTAAGATTATTTAAAAAACGCTTTCGTACGAAATGAGTGACAATCTTGAACCTCAATGAGAAATTTAAAAAAACTATTTCTAGAAATTACTAACAATGTTAGTATTTCTGTTATTACGTTATAAACTTTGTCACTTTCATTATTTAAGTAAATTATAGCATTGATACGGATGAAACAATTTTTTAACGTAAAAGAGGAAATCCAGATGCAGATTTAATTTAAGTCTTAAATCCAATATAAAGTTTTTTTACCACCTACTATGCATTGTGTCAAAAGAATAAAATAACGCGAAATAAAAAAAGAAACGCAGGGGGCTAGAGCTAAAGAAGTAAGAAAGATTTTCTGCTCTGTTTGACCCTCTGTTTATTATATTTTCTTATATAGCAGAGAGAATTCTTAATTAAAGAGTATGTGCATTTTCGTCCTTTGTTTTACTAGGTTTCCTAGTACTTTTATAGGCATTTTATACCACTTTATTTAATATAATAATGTATATAGAAAACAAATTATGTATTCATATTTTTGTATTTATTTTCTTGAATATATATATATATATATATATATATATATATATATATATATTATATATATATATATATATATAATATAGTATTCATATATTTTATATATATTCAGTATATATATATTTTAGTTGTGCCAAATAAGTAGGTTTGTGAAAATAAAAATAAATGGAGTTTATTGAACATTCGACAGTAATAATCAATATAATTTCTGTACTTTAGAAGCTAAAGAAGAGGTTATGCATTTTTACTGAATTGTTCAGCATTTGATATCGAACAACTTAATAATATCTATTTATTTGTGCTTTTATAAAGTGTTTATTTAATCTTTGTTTTTCATATTTTTTAGTCATATATATGTTGGTATAAGTTGAAAATGGTTTTTATCATCGTTTATTTATTTTTTATTTCTTTCATTTTCACAATAAATAAATAAAAAACATTTTTTGATATGCTCACCCGCTAGCAACTACAACAGAGTTGCTCGGATCGAAGATTTTCCGACAGTTACCTGATCTATTCAGAAATTTAATTGAGAATATTTTTTTTACGACCTACATTGGTATAAACCTACCATTTAGGAGCTATATTGGTTGAATGAAAGAAATCAGGCCTGAAAACCCTTTTTTTTTTCTGAAGTTTGTTTATTTCGTACATTCATTAATTTAATTTAAACAATTTTAAATCATACAGGTAAGTCGAACAAAATAAGCAGCATAAGATCATAGACAGTCAGTAGGGTTAAGCTATTTAATTTAAAACTTTATCTCCTACAGAATAATATATTAAAGGTAAGCGAAAATAAATAGAGTTTACATGGGCGTTGACAGTCTAGGGGCAACCCCTAAAACATGATCCATGTTATTCTTTCTGTAACCGGCAAGTTCAAGAGTGCCTTTAATTTTCAATTATTAATTTATTTACTTTTAAATATATATATATATATATATATATATATATATATATATATATATATATATATTTATACAATGTTGTTTCTTATATATTTAAAATTATAGTAATGAGCAGTTGTTCTCTAGTTGTAAACAATTTTATGGAAATCATTCAGATCGAAAGGCCAAACCCTTTGAACAATAGCTAGTTTAAACATGCGTTTCAGCCCCACCAGATTGTTTTTAGGCGTTAAGGGTGGATATTCGCTTTCAGTTGACCCCAAAAATCAACAAAAAACATTTGAGGAGGAAACTATCTACTAAACCTCGTTACAACTCAGGCGTTGATAGATTCCTCATGATATAAAATAAAAACAAATATTAATAAAACACTTAATTTCAAAAAATGTTTATAGGAAATAGTTTAAAATTGATTCAAAATAAGAGTTTTTTGACTAGTCGCTGAATGCATCTAATCCCAGGGGCTTCAATCAAAATATACTTCATTTAAATTAGGGTCTTCAAAAAAATCAAAAACAAAAACCTAATTGTAACTTCATTTAAATCTTTCAGTGGTCTTAAAATAGGTTTCAGATGTTTTTAGACAGTTAGGGTGATATTCGCTTTCATAAAAATATAAAAATAATTTGAGAAAACCATTATAACATCGTACAAAAAGGCCTTAAGATTGTAAAATAAAATATGTAAACAATTTTATGTGAAATCTTTCAGATGGAAGCCAAACCCTTTGAAAATAGCTAGTTTAAAAATTCTTTTCAGATGTTTTTAGAACGAGTTAGGGTGATATTCGCTTTCAGTGCCTCAAAAATATAAAAATCGTTTGAGAAGAAACTATCTACTAACATCGTTACAACTTCAAGGCGTTATAGATCCTCAGATCTAAAATAAAACAAATAAAAAAAAAATTTAAAAATGTTTATATGAAATAATTTAAAATTGATTCAAAATAAGAGTTTTTTACTAGTCACTGCATCCATTACGGGCTTCAATCAACACCTTGAGATCCGAAAGAAAAAAATAAAGAAAAAATAAAACAAACCTTGATAGAAATAATTTGCAGGAAATTCAATATATTTTGTTTTCGTAATTTTATTTATTCTTTCTGAATTCTCTAGAATCCATATGGTGCAAATATGAATTCTGGATTTAGCCTTCCATTAAAAAAAACAAACAAAAAAAAAAACACTAAACTATTTAAAAATCCTTTCCTGGGACATTATTGTATTGAAAATGAGCGCAAGAAAAAATATAAAATTTTGTCTGTAAAATTATTATAGTGAAGCCAAATAGAAAACAAAATCCCAAGATGTTCCCTTTTTACTTGATGCTTTGCTGGAAATAAAGAAAAATGTAGATTAACAGCAGTACCTTATGTCATAAAAACGATTACGTCCACTAACTTTTCAGAGAAAAATTTATTCTCGATGATTATGTTCGTAGGAAAGTAAATGACCTACATTGGAAGGTAATAAACCGAGAGCTAGTTCATTGTGGGGGAGGGGATGTAAGAGTCCCACGTCTCAGAATTGGACACGAAGATAGTTCATTGTGGGGGAGGGGATGTAACAGTCCCACGTCTCAGAATTGGACACTCCTGGTTGACCAGCAATTGCGTGATGGAAAGGAGATATCCAATGAAGTGTCAACCATGTGAAAGTGAGAAACGTTTTCAGGGGTATATGAAGAAATGTGGTGTACCTTTTCAGCTCAATAAATCCTTGGGCGGCAGTGAAAACCTATGTATTTAGTCCAGTCAATAAAGGATTATAAAGTTAGTTTTCTGTAATCCAATGTTTTTCTTCGGAAACATGTTCAAGGGAGTTAGAAAGTAAACGTACTTAAAGTCCTGGAGTTTTCGGGTCTGGGAACAGGAAGGGGGAGGGGCGAAAGGCCCTTTTTTTGTTTTGCGCTCATATCTTGAAAACGGTGCGTCGTATGCAAAACATAATTTTTACTAAATTAATGTTAATTTAATTCTCTACAACTTCCAATCTTTACACATTTTTCATATTCTGCACTGTTTCCGATATTTACGTGAACAATTGTGAACATTTTTGAAAAAGTAATTCTCACCTCTTGCATTATGTTTAACTTCCATCCAGATTTTCTAAAGCGTTCATCCTACAACAAAAGTCTTAATAAATAATATTGTAGAACAATTAATATATGTCAATTTATCTTCAGCTTGTCGAAAGTTACATAAATTTAAATTCTTCTTGTTAAAACATACTAAAAGCGTATATCTCGGAAACGGTACTAAATATGAAAAATGTGTAAATATTAAAAGTTGTAGAGAATTAAATTAACTTTAAGAAAGTAAATAGTCATGTTTTACTTACCGTTTTCGAGATATGAGCGCAAAACCAAAACAAGCGACCTTTCTTGCCCCCCCCACTTTCTGTTCCCAGACCTGAAAACTCTAGGACTATTAGTATATTTACTTTCTAAATAACCTAAACAAGATTCCGAAGAAAAGCCTTAGATTACAGACAGAGCACTGCACTCCATTTCAGGTCTTCATTGACTTCATTAATTATCATATATTTTTTATAATTATTAAGTTTTATGTTTTCATTTAACTGCAGTTTTCCGTTTATCTTGTCATAGTTTATACAAGCTTAAATACATGCTTGTTACACAAACACATATATATTATGTTTGTATTTGAAGTGTGAAAACAAATCATTAATTTCAACAATAACATTGATTAAAACAATCAACAGTGTTTTGCTCTTTATCCAGATAACACTGATTTTTATTTTAATATTTATTATATTATTATCAGTTTTTAACACTGCGTCAAATATCCTTCCAGAAGTGTTATCTGGATTTAAGAAGAACAACTCAACGAATAAAGTTCAATAAAAAGAACTAACGATTACTAAAAGTCAAGTGACTTTTATGATAAAGATTTTTTCATTAATTCGGTTACAACTTATATATGGCCCAAAACCGGCTACTGCAAAAAAAAAAAAATAATAAGAAAAAAGGTTTGTTTAAGAATTATTTTCATGATATACCCTTATTATCTCTCAAAAAATCTAATATACAAATACTTCATATGTTATATCATTTATCATACGATGGCAGACTGCCAGGCACGTAATCTTAGAAAGTGCAATTCAGAGACGAGATTGTTTCATAGATCTTTTCTAGAAAATGCACCAGACCACTCAGTAATTCAATAAACCTATTTTTTATTACTACCAATATTTTTTTTTTAAAGTTGTAATAATTAATACGCTATGAAGAATATTTTTACATTGCATGTTAACCTTAGAAAGAAATTACAAAATTTTCAACATTGCTCGGATCGAAAATTTGACGACGGATTGCTAAACAGTAATTAAATGGAACATATTTATTGTTCTATAACATTTGTCGCTAGGATCTACCTTTTAGAAGCTATATTGGTTTGAATGAAACAATTCACGCTTCACCCATATTTTTAAGTATTGAGGTTTTTTTGACACGCCCTAGATCTGTTGAAGTTGCTTTGATCGAAAATTTGATCACAGTTCCCTAATCAGAAATTGAATGAAAATACTTTTGTTATATTAAATGTTTAAGGGTATTATGTATGTTAAGGGTTTTTTGAAGGATTTTGGATTGTAAGGATTGGATACGAAATGAATTGAGTAGTTTAGTAGAACCTCAAAGCTCAACTCTGAAGTCCATATTGGTCTAATCACTGTCATGTAAAATAGTCTTTTGTAATTAATTGGGAGCTTTCTAAAGATTTTAAATTGTAAGGATTGGATACGAGATGAATTTGATGGTTAACAGGTGCCCCAAAGCTCAACTCCATACCTCCAAATAGACCTAATTACTGTGATGTAAATGATATTTTTGTAGCTAATCGAAAGGTTTGGACGTTTATCACGTAACTGTTGAAGGATTCGAAAATGAGGAGCAGTTTCTTTTCGTTTTAGGCTCGTATGAGGGTTCCAAGTAAGTCTTAGGGATTGATGGAATATTATGCAAGGATGCTGTTGGACTAGAAATAGTAGGTTTACGACTTGAAATAGAAGGATACATTTATCCTTAAACATAAAAATAACATTTTATTTGATGTGCATTGTGTGAATTAATTTCAACTCTCCGATTTCGACACCATTCTAGAAGGCAAATGATATGAGCTGGGAACGTCTGGGAGGCAATAAAAGGATTATTATATGCGGTGAGAACAGTGCTATGATGAATTGGGACGACAGCTGTATACACCGTAGAGTATAGGAAATAGGATACTTCCGTGAAGAACACCTGCAGATTGGATAAAAAGGTAAGAATAAGAAAAGTTATGGTTAAAATTCCTCTCGTATGAATTGGATAGTTTAGTAGAACCCCAAAGCTCATGTAAACAAGTCTTTTGTAATTAATTTGGAGCTTTGAACGTTTGTCTAGTAAATGTTGAAGTAGTCGGTAACTATGGGCAGTTTCTTGTCGTTTTAGTCTTGTATTACATTTTTAATATTGATTTTTAAGGACCGTTTTATGCTCTATGAACTTAAAATTTATTTAAATGAAATGATATAAATTAAAACAACAATACATATATAGTATGTATTCTAATAATTTGTATAAGTAATATGTAAACATATTACAACTTTATTGATACAACTTTAAGCGATATTATAAAACTATTTTTTAGGTCAATATAACAAAAAACTGCTGTGGCATTTCCTTGTAGTAGTACTTCAATTCAATCACTATACGCCATAGCTGTAGAGGCAATGAGGCACCCTACATTTGATATAAACTACAATTACAACGGAATATGAACTGCACATAGCCATTTCCTGGGTCTGGGGCATGGGACTAAATAAGATATTTACGGTGGCAGACGATGCGGCAGTAAAAAGCAATAGTACCCCATCGGGGGTCATTACCTGTCCTGTCAATGTTTACTGTCTTTTACTTTTTTATAGCGATGACGTCGAGCGTCGTTATAAAGCCAACCGAATGTTCGTCTACGGCTCCAGAAATAAAGTGGGTATTACAGCCATCATTATTTCCTCCAGGTCTAGAACGGTAGCAGTAAATATCACGCCTACAATGTACTTCAGTGCAGTTAAGTATTCAATTTAAAATTAATTATGGCAATGATACGCAATTCCGTTTCCAAATATTCAACAGTTGTTTATATCTTTTCATATTTTATAAAATTTAAATATTTTTTTTTTTTTACAATTTTATAATTTTCCTCTTGGTTTTGAAACATTGTTTCTATACAATATGAAGGGCACTCGCATCCCACAGATATCACTTGTATGTAAAAGGCATGTATATATTACGAGTATATACATGTTAGAAAAGGTAGATACGTTGTATTAATTGGTATAGCTCATTGGTATATAAAAATTTTTTTTATAAATATTAAATTTAAAATTAAACAGATTTTCTTTTATTACATTTTTTTCTTTCTTTCTTTTTTTCTACAACTTCTTGAGGAACTCAGAAAAAATTACACTATATACACGATAAACTATACACAATTATACCTAAAAACTAGTTGGAAATCGCAAAATTACTAGGCCACTGACTTTTCAGACAACTCAGCCAGAGTTAGACAAATCAATTAATCAAGCTTATAGATTAAATATCTGACAACTAATTTATGGGAGTCAATTATCTAATTCAATCATGATTAAATATTCTAATCAATTTTTCATTCAACTAAATCTATAATTGACTAAAAAATAAACTGGAAGATGTAATCACGATAAAATTAAATGATTGATTCCTGGAAATTAGTTGTAAAATGTTTAATCATGATTAAATTTTGCCCAACTCTGACCTTAACGGATTATTGGGAATCGATTGGGAATCAAGTTGAGAAAGTTATGAGTTTGATTGGGTAAGAAGTTTATTATAAAAAGATGGTTGTATGGGTTAATCTAAATTTGTAACTTGTATATAACGTTTAAATCGTTATTGATAAGGTATTTATCTTAAATGAAAAACAAGTCATATACTTTTTTTTAATACAAATATTTCATGAAATATTCAACTCGAAGGTTATCGCTATATTTATGAGCAGACTGGATGATTTAAATTGTTCTTCATCGGAGAATAGCGTGGCTTTAAGCTGGTAAATGTGATTGATGTTGGAGCACCCATGAAAGTGTATGTAAAATAGTTTTACTCGCCAGCGATCAATTTAGTGAAAGTTAATAATAATAGTTAATAGTTAGTAATAATAGTTAATAGTGAGTACCGGCTAGAAATAGATAAGGCGATAGTGTATTCTATCTTACAGAAAATGATGTTCTATGGAGAGATAAGGTATTAATATCAAAGGCATTAGGATTTCCTAGGATTATCTATAATTATTCTCTAACTATTAGCTCAACTCTCAAAACTTATAACGATGGCACGTGGGTTCAGTAAGTAAATACATTTATTGCATTCCAATTATGCCCTCTATCAGATGTAAAATAGGGTAATAATTTTTTTTTTTAAATGTAGGAGGTAATACATTTTCATACAACAAGGTGGGGTTTTTTCAGGGTTTTCAGACACTTTAAGACAGTTTTTTTTTTTCTTATTTATTTTTTCTATTAAGTGGTGCCCACCTCAGTAGTCTTCTCTTCAGTTACATTCTGGACCTTTTGTTAGTTAGGTCCCACAGAAAAGAAATTATTTTCGGTAGGAAATTATCTAAGAGTTTAATAAAAATACTTATTTAAAAGGTTTATATAGTTGTTCCTAGATATTTTGGGAACATTAGAAAGCCATAGATTGTTTATATAACTTTAAAAAAATACTTTAGTTGTTAAGCCCTACAATAGTCCAAGAAACGAAGGATTTTTAGAGGAGTTAATTCATGTAGAAGCCAATTTTGGCACAGTTGTAGGGGAAGGTGTCCTTTACAACATACTAAAAGTACTGGGGGGTGGGGGTGGAGCTAAGGGTTGGCGGGCTCTAAAGGTCGTTTTTTTTTTGTTTTTTTTAGTTTCTTGCATATAGCGAAAATATGTTTATGTACTAAATTAATTTACATAAAATTGTTTACAAAAAAGGTTCTATACATGTTTGTTCTGGGATAAATCCTTAAGATGATATAGTGGGGACAAATGGAAAATGTAAAAAAAAAAAAAAAGAAGTTTTATAGTTAAAATTTATATATTTATTGTTAAAATTGCAATGTCTATTGTTACAAATGAATAGTTTATTATTATTAATTGAATGCTTATTGCTAAAAATAGAATTGTTTTCGTTAAGCCTAATATGCTTATTATAGTGCAGGGAAATTAGCATTCGAACCTTGAAATCGAACCAAAAATAAAAAGGTCTGACTACTGCATATTGTTCCCCAACCTTAGCTGTAAATGTGGTTAAAAGATTTCTTTCCATATTCCCCCACTATATCTTCTTAAGCATTGATCCCAGAAAAAAAAATGTATAGAACTTTTTTTGTAAATAATTTTATGTATGTAATTTAGTACATAAACATATTTTCGCTAGAGGCAAGATTTTTCGAGTTATTAACAAAAAACCGAAAAAAAACTACCTTTAGAGCCCCCTCCCCCCTCACCTCCAGTACTTTTAGTATGTTGTTAAGAACACCTCCCCTTACAACTGTGCCAAAATTGGCTTCTACATAAATTATGTTCCCTTTTTTGGTCTTCGTTACCTGGACTACAACACATTATTTCACCTAGTGGTAATGATGATCAACTCAATTTCTTAAAGCGAGTTGAGGATTAAGTGTCATTTTTTTAAAATTTTTATATTAAATACTTTTTTTTTTTAATTAAAAAAATTAAATTGGTCATTTTTTTCAATAAAAGGATTACATAAGATTTATATGAATCATAAATGTGATTTCCTAAGATAAATATAATATCGCTACACGTTTGTTGGCTGATGTTTCAATAAATTTTACAATTTCGTTTTCATTATTTTATTTGATGTATTAAATAAATAAATTACATTAGAGAGGGCTGTTTAACAAGTCTTTGTTAACAACAAGTCTTAACATATTACTTCGGCCATTAATAAATTCGTGCTGGTATTACCTGAACTAAATTTACTAGGGATAAAGTTTCCATAGTTTCGCATTGTCAAGCCTTCTAAATTTCCCCATATACTCATATTTTTTTTTTGCCAAATATTCTACGCAGTACTTTTTTTTCAAAAACTGTTGGTCGTATAATAGTATATAATAGTCTTTCCCACTTCCAACATATTACACTTTTCATTTCACATTGCGTGTATATATGGATTTATAATTTATAATTTATCTATAGTAACACATCGAGGCAATTAATAGAAAACATCTATGGCGGAAGAATGGGATTTTACGAAGAAATCAAGACAACCCACGGCCCAGAAGCATTCACAGTGGTAAAGGAACTTCAGAGATCCAACAGGAAACAGGCGAGTACGAAGAATACTAGGACATCAAAACTCTCCCCAACGTTTTTATAAATAATTATAAGATTATTTATTTATCCATGTACTTTTTTTTACCTCTCTTTTCCGTCCTTATCCTTACTTTTTTCTTACTATCATCACTTTTTTTATATATCAATCAATTTCAATACGCATTCTTGCTCTATTATTGCATTTTTTGCTTTACGACGATATGTGTATCATTCATTATTGCACTAAGATGTTTTAATGTCAATTGGTCATTTAGTTTTATGTCAATTATCATTTAGTCACATCATTTTTTTTAACCCTGAAGAAGTCCTTAAGGCAGGTCCAAACGTCGGCACTCCATCAAAGTTTTTTACTTGAACGTGTTTTTTCTGTCTTCTGACTGGATCCCTGGTCATCTTCTTCATATATTACTTAACAGTCTTCTATAGTGAATTTATTAAAGCCCTGAATGAACAGCTCCACAGACAGAAGCAATGAATATTTTATTTTAATTTGGTTGCATGCCCGTCGGATGAAATAGCACATAGATTCGGAAAAAAAGAAAAAATAATATTTCCCAAGAGTGATATTTTTCAAATATATCGAAGGCGGGTTCGCATTGGACTCATGATATACGACTCTGTTACTCAGGATCCAAAGATTGATCTTTCCAGCAGCGGTCCAGGTACCGACGAATTTCTTCGCCCTTTCTTTGATTTAACACTCATCAATCATTAGAAAATAGGTATATTCTTTGAAAATTGCAGCCTTAAATAAATCAATTCACTTACCAGTAGTATATTATTTCGAGAAGTTTTGATGTTTTCATGACCTGACATTTGGTAAATATTTATATAATTATGTGTTTTATGCAAGTGGGTGATTCTAAAATAACAGGCCACTTTGACGGATCTACTTTGAAAAATATTATTTGCAAAAATCATTATCTTCATGACATTAAAATGCATAGGAAAAATAAGAATTATGTTTTTGCATACATTTTTTTTTCATGCTATTTATTGATATTAACTACAGTATGCTTTTCATACAACAATTAAATATGAGAATGATTACAACGATATTTCAATGACATGTAAAAACCACACACTAGTAGCACTTTAATAAAAGTTCTACACAAGAAGAATTCTTGGGCATCTTCTTTTCAGACGCCTCGGAGGGTTATTTGCAATAGAACGTAGTGCAAGTTGTGATGCCAGAATAGTTACGTGCTTTGCTATGAAAGAATAGGTTTCAATTTTGGCCTAAATCAACAACATACGGAGCATTAAGATCTGTTTGAATAAGTTGGTTTGTGACAAAGTAAGGAGCATTGAGGATTTATTGAGGGGTTCGTATCGTATTGGTTACGAGACAAACTGGATAGTTTATTATAGCCCCAGAGCTTAACTCCGTATGTCCACATAGGTCTTATTATTGCCATTTTAATGAATCTCTTGTGATCAATCGGAATGTTCTAACGTTTGTCATGTAACTGTTGAAAAAGTCGAAAATGACAAACCGTTTCTTTTAGTTAGAATAAAAGAAATAGTAGGTTTACGACTAGAAATAGGAGAATAAATACTATTTGATGTGCTTTGTATGAATTTATTTCGACTCTTCGATTTCGACATCAATCTAGAAGGCATATGATATGAGCTTAGAACGTCTGGAAGACAATGAAGGGATGATTATATGTTTGAGGTGATAGGATGAGTTGGTATACACCGTATAGTATAGGACATAGGATACCTCCTTGAAGAACACCTGCATATTGGATAAAAAGGGAAGAATAAGAAAGGTTATGATTAACTGTGAAGGTTCTACCAATGAGAGAGGCGTTGAGATATCTAGTTATAAATATTAGTCCAAAAATTTATTTAATGTGTCTCTTGTAAAGTTGAAAGTTTAATTTCTTGCTAGGAGTTTACTTGCTAGTTTAATAATTCAATAAACCCGATTTTTGCCTAAATATATAATAATGATATGAATAAATCAGCTTTATTGTATCCAGTATTGTATTTATATTATTATTGTAATTATTATCGTATTATTATATTTATTATTATAGCATGTATTTGCTTAAGCGACTATAAACCACTTGCCCGATGGTTTTGTCCTCCCACTTATTAGGAGGCAAAGTCTGTTCATGAAACTTTCCTAAAACTGCTCACTCAAATGTCTCGCAGGCGTCTACGACCAGTAATGAAATTTAAATGTTTAACAGAAGGGTCATTCCGATTAAAATGATTCAAAAACTAATAAGTTAGTTGCTTAGCCATTTTTATAAATGATGATACTTTACAAGTTGTTTTTCCTATATCCTAACACTAAAAGCCAACTTTTATATAATTTTTAAATCACAGGACAAATTGAATGTAAAATCCATCAAAATTTAACTTTTTGTAATTTTTTTCAAGAAGAAAAAGAGTCGAATTGGTTCTGTGAGTTTCATTTATACGATTATATAAAAGGACAAGCCATTTTTCGTTTTTAATCACCAACCACGAAAATTAATGAACCGATCTGTATCAAATTTTGACCATATCATCTTTATAGATCCAGGTTGGTTTAGCAATAATAAAATCTACTGATTACCCATCAGTTTGTTATTAAAAAAGCGATAGTAAGCAGATAACTTTAATGTATAAGTTTAAACATTAACCAAAATATAAAAAATTTAAAAACCGATATGTGGCTGGCACCATTCTGCATTACATATTTTGTAATGGTAAAACTATTGAACCCATCTTTACCAAATTTTAACTACATAATCTTCATAGTCCTAGAAAGGCTTAGAATAATAAAGATTAAAATAATAATAATATAAATGTACAGTTTTTTGTTTATTTCGTTTAACGTCACTTTATGCTGCTATGGCTAATCGGACGATGCTACGGTGGGAGTCCTAAATTTTGCCTATCCAAATATAATTAGGATAGGGATCTTTAACGAGTACCTGACATCGCACAGTCTCGGGACCCCCATTTTACGTCCCTTCCGAAGGACGGCATAGCTAAGGATTTTTTACTCCCTTTAAAAAATCCTAAGGTAATCTGCCAGGCTGCAAACCCGCGATCTTGGGTTTAGTAGGTTGCTATGCTAACCACTACACCACGGATACAGTGTTAACTAGCAGAAACGAAATTTGCCACACTATCTATCATGTTATTTTATGGTTAGAAATTAAAATCTAACCAGATGAAATCATTAAAATTATATCAGCCGAATAAAATTTATTACTGCATCAAAATGAAAATGATTTGCTTTATAATATTGTATGTAAAATTATCATTCATCGGCCTTTTGTTGTGAGAACTGATAATACTGGCCATTATCCTCAAGAGTTTGTTGATAGTCTCTTTTCATCTATATACCAACTCAAAGATTAAAATTAAAAATTGGATGTCTAATTTTGCTTTTAAATAATCTTTAAGCGCCTAATCAGTGCAATTTAAATCAGGTTAAAAATTACAGCTTGAAAATATCATTGAGGAAATAATACTTATTTAATACGTGCTACAATACAAGATTTTTGTAAATAAACAAGCAAAAAATTAATTATTAGTTAAAATTGCCCAAAGTTCTTTACTTATGAGAGCGGGCGAATAGAAAACAGAAAGATAGGTAACTAGACAACAGATCCTTTATTGTTTCTTGCCAAATCGCAAACAAGATGGTTTTTGTTTTATTCTTCTAAGACAGATACTATAAGTTATTGCCGCTCTTTCACTGTTATTTTTTTTTTTTCTAGGTAATATCTATAACTATTTATTTAGTAAAATTTCACAAGATCTTTTTTATTTTTTTTTTTATTCTCTTAAAAGATATTAGTATGAATTACAATTTAAATAAGTTTCAGATTTTTACCTCCAAGTCGATTAGAGTTATTGAAAGACACTATGTACGTTTTTTTCAATTCAGCTTTTAATTTTTCATATTTTCAATTCTATTCAATTCAGCTATAGATTCAGCGAAAGACACAATGTCAGAATTCTCAAAAAATATGATTGTTTGAAAATTAATGAAAATTTGAGGGCTTTCATTATTAAGGCTATTATTATATTAAGTACTACCAACATATATTAACAAATAAAAAATATGTCAGATTGGATTTGACTCTTTTTCTGCTTGAAAATAAATTAGAAACGTGAAATATTATATTCTTTTAAGAAAAATACCTTCAAAGTTATGAATGTTCTAGTGAACCCTTATAATCGCAAGAATAGGCGTGTGCAGCAAAACAAAATCGGCCATCATAGATAAACTGTTAAGGTAATAGTTTTAAAAAAATGGGGTAACGGCCGGGTTAAGAGGAGGCAGCAAACTGGCTTGACCCGCGCTACACCGACCATTTCGATGCTTACGCTTCACTTCGAGTTTACATTTATCGATAGATCTTTCCTATAACCTCACATGTAAACGATCACTTCTACAGTTTCAACTTGGATTGTGTTGTTTAATGTGTTATATTGATATTTAGTCTTCTTAAATGAAAATAAGTGAAACAGAATTCAACAAAATGAATTTCATAAAGGATTAAGTGTTTTATCAATTCATGTTTTCTTATTCCCTCTTATCTAATGTGTAAAAGTGTTACAAAACTTAAGAACATTAATTTGTACATGGATTTGGTGTTTTATATATTTTTATTTGTTGTATCAATTGAACTGATAAAATTTCAGTATGCATATTTTGTGAATGGATTCTTTGTCATCCATAATACTTATTGTCCTAAAGTGTAACAAATTGTATAATGTAAATAAGTGAAACAGAAGTTAACAGAATGAGTTTCATAAAGGATTAAGTGTTTTATCAATTCATGTTTTCTTATTTTCTCTTATCTAATGTGTAAAAGTGTAACAAAATTTAAGAACATTAATTTGTACATGGATTTGGTGTTTTATATATTTTTATTTGTTGTATCAATTTAATTTAAGTTGTATAATTATTTTAATAAAACATATCTATCTAAAAATAAATATGAGAAAGTATATCATAGGTTTCATATTTTCTTATTTCCACTTCCATTGAGAAAACATAGCAGAAATTAACATCATAACTTTCAACAAGGATACTGTCTTATATTATATAATCCCTTATAACATGGAGAATGGACAATGTGAAAATAATCACTGATTAAGAGGTAAATGACATATTATATAATTGTAAAACTATTGGTGTAATGTTATAGATTAATGTATTTTTAAACATTTTTATAAGCCTGATGATGGAGCATTTTCTCCAAAACATGTAGCTACAAATGTTAAATAAATAGGAGTTATATGAAATAAATACTTAAGGATTCTGTCTTTTAAATATTTATAATTTGTTATTTACACTTCCCTCACATCACAAAGTTTATCAAGAATTAATATTACTGGTGGTTTAGCATTATATTAATTTTCAAAATTGTTTAGCATTATATTCAAAATTGATTTAGTGTCTTATATTTTGATATTTTCTTATTTCCACATTATTATTTTCTTATTTCTCATTTTAATATCATAAGGTAAACAGAAGTGAATATTACTTTGAACAGGGATTTAAAGTTTCTCCGTAAATAAATGAGAATAACCTTTCCCCTCGAAAAGTAGCGACTAAAACACCGAAATAAATCGGAAGAAGGTAAGAATCGATAAAAGGTATTCTCGGCGCCCGTAGGAGCTGCCTCCTCTTAACCCGACCGTTACCAAAAATGGGTTTAAGTCTTGAGACATAGAGATTACAAAGTGGAACGTTTCATATTTCTTTAAAATAGTCAAGTAATCAATCAACCCTGGAATAATTTGGAATGACCTAATTTTTGTTTTTGTTTGTACTCTGCCCTGAAGAGCACTAGTATTGGTCTGGGAACTGAACACAGCTGACGTCAATTACTCTCTATACCAAAACTTGTTCCCCGTTCGGAAATGAATATAATTTTCGCCAGACCATTATGAAGCCCGTTTAGGTAAACACAAAAGGCTTAATTAAACAATTAGCTCTGGTGGACAAAAAGCAATTTGCACCTTCAATTAATTATAACGTTCTTTGGTGAACGTGACTCACAAGTCAGAGTAGTCCGAGTCGCTCTTGATGCGACCTTATTCTCTTGGGTTTCTTCTTGGCCCTAGCTCAAATATTTCCGGCCATCATTTTCAATTACATACTTTATTTTAATAATGCTTCACTACTAAATACAGTAGAACCCCTGATATCTGGAGTAATGATGAGTATGGGGGTTCGCGGATAACCAAAAACCCTGGATAATCGAATCGAAACATTTTATTGACTCAATGTGATAGTTAAGAGTCTAAATTAAATTAAGAGGAAAAAAAAAAGAAAGAATGTTTACATGTTTTTACATATAAAGTGTTTTATGCTAGAAGGGAGAATATCCAAAAAAAAAAAAAAATCGAAACAGATTTCATCACCACCCGTTAGCTTGTCCCAAGTACTATCACTTATGGTGGTCTAACAGAGACTAAGAAAAGGATTTTCGAATGTTTTGGAGTTTAAGAACATTTCCCCAATGAGAAATAATTTATACTTAGTGATTTACTTTTGCGATTTACTCAAAGCTATGGTTATTGGACATTCTCTCTTTTAGCCCAACTTCTTTTATAGGTATTGAATTTTCATTAAAAACAAAAACCAGTAATTTTAGTTTGTGCATTTTATTAAATATTAAATATATCTTTTCTAAAATCAGTTCCCATTACATGTAGCAAGATAATTCAGCTATAACTAGCATTATTTTTTTCAAAATAGTTTAGTAAAAGTTAACATTTATTTACTTTGTCATAAAAATAGATAATAAAGCACAAATGAGTAAATAACTTTACTTTGTTGGAAAACAGGCCGGAAAGATATTTCATAGAAATATTTTAAAACATTACTATTCCTAAAATGTCAATTGAATTAGTATTTAGTTTCCAGAAACATCTCATGCAAACGAGCTTTCTGCGTTCATTATTTTATTTCACTACTATTTTTAAGATCGATACATAACAAACAAATACGTAATCTTTAGAAATAATCTTATGGATTCATTTCTTTTTTTAAATAGATATTGTATATTTGGAATGAATGTTGGAAAAAAAAAGAAAAGGAAATAGGCTCATCGGAACCCAGGATAATAATGATTTAAGAACACAGTCAAATAATTTTCACTAATATACATATATATATATATATATATATATATATATATATATATATATATATATATATATATATATATATATAAAAATTATATTTTGTCGACCCTTAGAAACTATATAATTAACTGTTTAACAATAATCGGGTTTTTGGTCCTTTGTCATATTTAGACTTAATAAATATTAATTATCCATATACATATTTTATTTCTTCCTTGGGTTCTCCTCTTTCCTTTCCTTTTGACGTTTCGACCCCTTATTTAATGGGGTCCTCATCAGAACAAAAACTGGGTACCCCCGAAACTCCAGGCCCCAGTAAGCCCACCGACTCCTGCAGCAAGTGCTTGCCAGCTCAGACAACAGGGTACTCAAGTACTGTCAACTACAAGTCTGAGCTGGCAAGCACTTGCTGCAGGAGTCGGTGGGCTTACTGGCCTGGAGTTTCGGGGGTACCCAGTTTTTGTTCTGATGAGGAGTTGCGGGGACCCCATTAAATAAGGGGTCGAAACATCAAAAGAAAAGGAAAGAGGAGAAGGAAGAAATAAAATATGTATATGGATAATTAATATTTATAGTTAAATATAAAGGACCAAAAACCCGATTATTGTTACACAGTTAATTATATATATATATATATATATATATATATATTATATATATATATATATATATATATTTGGTTAAAGGTACAATATATATATATATATATATATATATATATATATATATATATATATATATATATATTTTGTTAAAGGTATAAACGTGTAACTGATTAACTGAGCGACCAAGAGACAATAATTAGAAGAACCAATGTCCCACTGCTGGTATAACAAAGTCTAAAATGTAGAGGGGGAGATTTGGCAGGAATACTAGGAATCGCTTGCTGTTAGCTTAACCCAGTCGAAGGTAGGCTGTGAGGAAGAGAGGGAATGTAGAGAGAGAGAGATGTAGCTGGTCTCAAAGGAATATTTAGGAGAATCTACTTACAGTTCTAGGAACCTATTAGTGCACGTGTGTTTCAGATGTTACCATTGAATATAAACCATTATAATTTAAATATTGGCTTTTCGGGGGCTCATCTATTAGTTTAATCCAGACAATATTTGTCCCTCTTATATAAACAACGATTTAATGTTTGCGAAGTAGATAAATTATAACTCAAAATAATAATTAATACAATGTAATACAAAATAAAACGATTTAAATATATACCTCACACACCAGACCTAAAAGACAAGAAATTTCTCATCGTTTTAGGATATTCCAACATTTACTAGACAAGCGTTCAATGCCCCCAATTAATTACTAATGATATATTTACATAACAGTAATCAGACCTATCTGGGTGTACAGAGTTAAGCTTCGGGGCTCCCAGAATTTCAATAAAATATATCTCGGAAACCGTTGGAAGTTCGAGAGATATGTATAGAGTAAATTTCATAGGGAGTTTAATTAGCTTTAATATTAATTTGAAACATATTTTTCTAAAGTAAACATTCGAGATATAATCGAAAAATACCAAAATAAGAGACCTTATCCCCTTGCTCCCACCGTAAGCTCACCCCCCAGGGGCGGGAACTTTTGAAATGTTTACCTTCAAACTACTCCTTATGAAACTGTGAAGATAAAAATTATCTCATATTTCATGCACTCTACGATATGTTATTGGCTTGATTAATCTTCTAAATCAAAAATACTCGATGTTCCTTATTATGTCACAAATAAACTTATCGATAAAAATCTTAATGTTCTATTTGTTGCTGAATTGGCACAAACTAGATAACACTCCTTTCATAGTAAACTCCATACCCACCCACTATTATCCCAACCTCGCACTCCATTCCCGATAATCCTCTGATGTGTCCGAAAAGAAGATAGCCAAGAGACCTTCTAATGTAGAACTATAGAAGTGCTACTGGTGAGTAGTTATTTACATTTTATTGACATGTCGTTTTAATAATTTTCCTCAAATTTACTTGTTTCATATAATGTATACAGGTGTAAAAAGTTATAAAAAAAAACATTATATACATATTGTACCAATAAAAATTGTCTATTTCAGTGATTTTCGATAAACCGATGCTTCGAAAATAGATGTCCCAGTGTCGATTTATAAGAACCTATACTGCTGAAATTTGCTTTAGTTCTGTGAAATACTTAAATATTTAATTATTAGGCACGGTTTCTGTTTCAAAAACCCATATTCTTTTATCATTTATAAGTAGAATTTTTTCATGGAATAAATAAACTCTACTTGATATTATAATTCAAAACAATCATCTTGAATAATAAAGGGTTGCTTCTGAAAGTCAAATGTTATATGTTTAAAAGTAATTTTTTTTAATGCCAATAAATACAAAATATCAATCTAAAATTGTTAACTAATTAAAAATAAGCTATAAAAATTTTCAATAAGCACTCAAAGTTATCCAATAGGAACCAATTAATATTGTATAAAACTGTAATCAGACCTATGATAGCCTACGAAGCACCTGTTTGGAGTAATACTTGTGATACAAATTACAGAAAGCTGGAAGTTTTGCTGGACATCTGCATGAGAATCATGAACAATTACCCCAGATACCTAAGAATATCCACTATGCTCACTGATCTCAATCTACCCACAATCAACACATTTATTCAGAAACAATCTCATTTTTCAAATGAACTACTATATCTGAAAACCCAAATATCTAAGAAATAGGTAATTACAACAAGAAAACTCTAAAAAGATACAAACACAAACGGAAATTACCCATGAAACCATCAAATATGATTGATATAATATATCAATCATGAAATATAGCGTTACATTTTTAAACTGCGAAAGTTGAAAAGCACTAAAGGATTCAACGCAGACAGACAAAAGCAACATATTATTAAACATTTTTGGTTATTCTTCGGGGATTTTCGTTATCTCTGCTTGAAGATTATTTTTTAATTTATTACATGCTGAACTTTGTTCAGTAATAGATTAATCAACATAAATCGAAATATTTACAAATTCTCCAATCAGCTGATTTGGTAGAAGGTGATAGTTACATTAACAATTTCTTAAGTAATAAACGAAATCCAGAAAATAAGTCTTCTTAAATACCTAACAATTTTTAAAATATATATATTTTTTATATATTGACAGAACCATAATAATTTACATAATATATATTATAGAATTGAACTGAAAAGAATAGAAAGAAAATTTTATTCTGGGACAAAGACCTTAAGAATAACATTACACAACAAGAGCAAAATCAAATTTAGTCTTAAATTTTTATTTTAAATAATACAAGATAAATATTACATATATATATATATATATATATATATATATATATATATATATATATATATATTTTTTTTTTTTTTTTTTTTTTTTTTTTTTTTATCAATTTGGTTCAATCATTTACCTCTCAATCAGATTGTTTTTTGAGTTAGAAATTTGTGTTTTAACACCGAACATCAAGAGTCGATTTTGGAAATAGATCCCGATATCGAAAATCGAAAAATGTTGTTATCAAAACGTCACTAATATATGAATATAAATATGTTTCTTAAAATAGCATGTAATATGGAAGATACACCATATGCACGAATGCTATTTTTAATTTTTATTTATATTTATTTTTTTATATTCTTTATTGAAAATAAATTACATAAAGCCAAACTAAAACTTAGGTACATGTTTGCATACACATCCACCTCACATAAAGCAACAAGTAATAATAATAATAGAGGAATCTATAAACAAATGAATAATCTAAACAAGATAAAACAGTAGGAAAACTTTAAAAAAACCTACACAGCAAAATAAACAATATCTAGTTAAATTAACAATTTAGGAATAACAATAAATAATAGTCAAATTATAATCCAGCCTGGAGTGATAAGGATAATAATATAAAACTTATACAATTACAAAATACAAACAAAAAGATAATAAAACTACTTTTGTGAAATAATACAAAAATCAATCTTTTTCCTAATAACTTTATGGTGTAAAAAAATATTTACACTACTCTAATTTATGTAATATTTTGTAATTTATAGAAATTAGTTGTTTAGTCTTCAAGTAATATGTGTTTTGTCCGTTTGTGTTTGTATCTTTTTAGAGTTTTCTTGCTGTAATTACCTATTTCTTAGATATTTGGGTTTTCAGATATAGTAGTTAATATGAAAAATGAGTTTTTTGTGAATAAATGTGTTGATTGTGGGTAGATTGAGATCAGTGAGCATAGTGGATATTCTTGGGTATCTGGGGTAATTGTTCATGATTCTCATGCTGATGTTTTCCTGCAAAACTTCCAGTTTTCTGTAATTTGTATTACAAGTATTACTCCAAACAGGTGCTTCATAGGTTATCATAGGTCTGATTACAGTTTGATACAATATTAATTTGTTTCTATTGGATAAATTTGAGTGCGTATTGAAAATTTTTATAGCTTATTTTTAATTAGTTCACAATTGATATTTTGTATTTATTGGTATTAAAAAAAAACCCACAAAATAACTAACAAAGCCATGGAATAATTTAAAGAAATACAAATTTCAGTTGCTGATTGGAATACCACTAACTATATAAATCCAATAGCATTTTTATTATTGATAATAAATACACTTTCTTATGAAGCGTTCTTTTCAATTTTAATTACCAAACCGGGCAGAAAGATATCTCATATATCTGTTCTTTTCGCAACTTGAATGCGAATGAATTTACTTTAAATTAAAAGCTATGAATGTGAATAGTTAGGTAACAGTGAGAGCGAAAGTAAAGAAAAAAAGACGATTGTAAATAAGCAAGAATAGTAAAAAAACATATTTGTTTACGCAATACAAATATAAAGAATTTTAATTTGTTCAATGTAATTTTAATTGATTCTGTCTGATAAAGGGTAATTTAATTTATTTTGATAAAATTGTTTACCTAATACGTGAGTAGATTTAGTTAAAAATCATTTAAATTTTCATAGTTTATAATTATTAATCGTCTAAATTATTCGTAAATATTAATAATGTGATTTTTAATTACATATTTGTTTATTAGTTTTTATAGATATATTTTTTATTTTTATATAGTCATAATCGTTTTTGTACACAGCTATTCACGTTTACATATTATATAGTTAATGTACGCAACGAAGGCTCTTGACAGATAGATTTATATTTGTCATATAATGTGAATACTATATCTAATAAATTCATCCATTTTCCATTTTCCTCCTAAGGGAATAGAAACATGTTTCATATCTTGACTTACATTTAAATATATACATATCTGTCATCCCGGTGAATAAATGGTTGTCAAATTATGACCAAAGTGAGTCAAGTGACTAAAAAGAATCGTTGAGGTGTATAAGAGAAGAAAAGTGAATAAGAGTTAAATTACGATGCTCTTTTTATATAACTATGTTTTATTTAGTTATTTTGGTCGAAATGACTTGTATAATGGTCGACTTATATAATCCATACAGTAAAGTGATGATGTTTTGAATTTTTTTGTATGATTTTAGAGTGATTATGAATTTGTCACAATCGAAAGAAGCTATTCAAAGATTAAAATTAATTCTATTGGAGTGGCAAATGATTCGTCACTCGTAGATTTAGTAATTGTATATTAGCAAATCACTATTTCAGTACCGTGACAACCACTATAATATCCACAAATAATTGGAAAATCATTGAAAATATGAAACCTACTATTTAGAAAAACTACCTGCTGTAGGTTTTGTGGTTTTAGTGTTGAAATTCGGGACTGATAGATAATAGAATTATTATTAGTAATTTTATATTGTTGAGTATGCATGTTCTATGTTAACTGCAAATGTTATGCATAACATTTGCAGTTAACATAGAAGAGAAATCTATAGATTCGGCTAATTTTGGTGGGGTAGGAGTATAAACAAGATAAAGAAGAGAATTAATGACAAAAGAAGTTGGAAAATTATTTTTATTATTTATCCAAACGAAGACCTTTGTATGTTTCTTTATAATAAAGTTCTGAAGCAGATTAGCCCACGGATAATTAGCTTTCGAATTCTCCTTTGAGGGGCGCTATCAGAACAAATTGAAACCGGCTTTAAAGGAGGCAAAAAGACCAGATAAGGAAATTAAATTTCCCTAATGATAAGGGTAGGGGATCTTGGTTGGCCATTGTTCGTAGTCGGGGTTTCGTCCTTTTTTTTGCAAGGCCAATACTTGTTCAGGGTTAGCGGATAGGAAATTCTCCACTATTTGTTTTTTTTATTTCATTAAAACGTTAAAATATTTAAATACTATTTTCTTTGATGGTATAAACAATGGATTCCACAAATTTTGTGAATCAGTTAAACTTGTTGATATAATTTAGGTCAATCAAATCTTTAAAAATCATAAAATATAATTTGGTGGTTTCCGGACATTTTATTAAAAAAATAAGTAAAATTTAATTTAATTTAAGGTGGGAATTTCTAACAACGATATTTGGGATTTTGCCCCCACTAAGCAGAAACCAACAGCACAACGATGTTTCCAAGAAAAGCCTATGCATCCAACAGGCAAGAAGTGGATCGAAGAAAGGAAGCAACAGCATCGAGAACGAATGCGCAAGTACTGCGCAAGAAGCAGTTGAAATGACGTAGTCCTTGGCCGGCCGATTAGAAAAAAAATAATAAATATATATTTTATTAATATGTATTAATATTTAAAACTGTATACAATATATAAAACAATTAAATTTGAGGATATTATTAAAATAACTTAATAAGATGTAAAGACCAAGACCTTTCACTAGTAATAGCACTTCTATAAATGTTCTGAATTAGAAGGTCTCTTGGCCATCTTCTTTTCAGACGCCTCGGAGGATTATCAGGAATCGATCGTGGAGCAACTTTAGAGACTAGTGGATTGGATATGGAGTTTACTATGAGAGGGCAGGTATCTGGTTTGTGCAAGATCAGCAACAAAATGTAAATCTTTATGGATAAGTTTAATTGTGACATAAAAAGGAGCATTTAGGACTTTACAAAGGATTTTGGATTATAAGAATTGGATACGAGAAGAGTTGGTAATCCTTCCAACGCTCAACTCCAGATATCCAAATAGGTATAATTACTACAAATAGGTATTATGTAATTAGTTGAGAATTTTTAACTTTTGTCTTGTATATGTTGGAGTAGTCGGAAATGACGAGCAGTTTCTTGTGTTTTAGTCTCGTAAAATTAAATTTTAAAAATAAATAAAATTTTGTTTAAAAGTAAGCAAATAAAAGTTAAATTTCAAAAGAGGTCTTAACCAGGATACAAAAGGAAAAATGGTTTGTAAAATTGGATTTATATTTTGTATATAAATGCAAGATTAGTTATATTTATTATTGATATAATGATTTTGTACAACCTTAATATTTATTTTGTGTAATTAGGAAGATATCTTGCAGCTTCTTTTTTTTATTCTATTTGTATTTTATTGTATTGTGGTTTTTGCATTCACTTCAAAGAACCGTTCTGTTAGCAGAAATTGGTTCTAATTAAGTGTGAAAAATTAATACTGTTTTGTAAATCTATTGGCGGTTGATTCTCAAATTAATATTTTTCCAATCTATAACAGTATACCACTTTCAGTATTCATAGTGATGAGTAAGATTCACTATTTGCAATTTTTTTTCTAAATTTGACAAAAAGTCACTGTGTGTTATAAAAAGTCATTGAATTTATCATTTCTCATAAGTACAAAAAGTCTCCAAGTGAATATAACAGCTATATTTTATGAGAATGAGAAAATTCACTATTTTTAATTATCATGTTCCCGTTTCAATATTGAAACGGAAAATATTTGGTTTTGTTATTTAATGACTTTTACCTCCAAGCAGGCGATATACTGATAAAACAATGGTCATAAAGAACACAAAATAGATGGTGGATAAGAAATCAATTTCAAATATTTCTCCGTCTTGCTCAAAATCAAGGGGAACATCTCAGATTTTTTTTTCTTTCCTCGATAGACATCGTCCTATGCAGACTCTTTAATAATGGTTTAAAAAAAAAAAAAAAGAACGACGTAAAACCATTTATTTAATTAATTCCAGTCAGCCTGTTAATGTTGGATTAATATACATCATTGATTAAAATATTTATTTAAACTAAATCTGTTTTTAAAAGAGTAAATTATTAGTCTAAATTTCTTACCTTTTCATGGGGGCATTAAAATAATTAGAAAATTTATCGTAACTTGTCTTATGGCACGGTAAAATCAAAGTAGTTCAATAAAAAATGGAACATTCTTGTTTTGTTTTTTTATAATTAGATCTTAGGAGGAAATTCTGTCTCACCTCAGGCGCAGAACGTTCTACCTGGATATTATGTAAATTACCATCCAGAGCAGGTACCATGCTTCCGTATCGATGCAAACATCTCATGTAGCGATGGAGATAGGCGGCATTTTCGAAGCTAAGAAGCAATAGTTTTTAGAAATAATTAGGCAGCCTAGCATATAATTATGAGTTTTTTGTTTGACTAACTTCCTTCGTAAACAAAACACTTCAAGCTATAATGAACACTTAAAACTTTAATAATAATAATACTTAAACTGGCTTAACATTATTTTTTTATTTTTACAATATTATCCATAAGGTTTCAATTTATTATCTCCCTATTATACAAGGCTTTGTTTTATTTTTTGCATTCATATTATAAGGAGATATTTCCTAATACCAATTTTACTAGTCATTGGAAAACATCTTCTTATATATCAATAAAAATTAAATATAATTTGATTGTGATAACGGTATTACAGAACGGCTCTACCAAAATCATCTAAAGCCCACAGCACCTACAAATTGATTTTACTCCTTCACTTCGAGTTTCACACCGGTAGGACTTCCTTTTAACAATTCTGCTGAAAATTTAATTATAGTTAGCGTAATAAAAGTAATTGATATGCTTACGCACAATTAACATTTTGTTGTGTTAAAATTGTGGTACTAAGGTGTAACATAAGGAAATTTATTACGATAAGTGCCATGCATAATAAATAAATACTATCATTTTTAGTTTCTTAAGAACCGCGAGATCAGTTAATAAGGTCAGCTGACGTATGTAAATAAAAATAATTTAAAAAAAAAAAAGTAGTTTTCTTCATATGTTGGGGAACAAAGGTAAGTAAGTAGCTTTGCCCTTCCATACCAAGCGATTGAAACACCTAGCTAAATCGAAAAAAAAGTATATATGGAGTGAAACGTATTTATATTTCTTGAGGGGTATACTCATATTTGATTAGGTGTATTATTCATAATATAATTTTTTTTTCAAAAAAAGAAAGGTGACTTCTGGCTATGATACATCTTAACCTATATAAATAAAAAAATAAAAAATACTGGATTGAACAAAAAATTAAAATTAAACCAAGAAATAACTGATTAATATGTATATTTAGGTATCGAAACAAATATAAATAAAACAAACAGTGATGGTAACAAAATTTAATCGTAATAAAAATTATAATAAGTAATAAAGTCGTGTTAGAAAATAAATGAAAAATTATCAAATGAATGAAAATATTATCATAAAAGAAGATGTAACCATAAAGTATATGAAATAAAAGAATAATAGAGATATCTGATAAATAATAATTTTAATAATTTTCATATTATATATTTATATATGTATACGAATATATATAATGATCAGTATTCAAACTTAAAAACATCTTCAAGAAAAAAAACTTTGACCTTTACTTTTTCTCTTCTCTTTTTGAAATATTTATATTTAGGTAATGTGTATATGTATGCCTGTTATGAATCCCATTAGCCTAAGTGGTTTTGACGGAATGTTTACACCATTGAACACACTCCATGTCAAAATATTTCTGTATGGAAATTTAAAATATCTGTTGTTTTCAAATTTATTTAAACTAGCCCAGCAAAAGGCCTCATATAATATTCATAAAGATATGGTCCAAGAGCCCACAGAAAAAAAAAATGTAAGTTAGTTCAACCTTTTTTTTTTCGAATGCATAAGCGTTACCTATCCTCTTTTCCGAATTAAAAATTATGACTCTGCACATCAAGGTTGTCCCCAAAACTAAAAACAGCAGTCTTTAGGAGACGCACAGTGGGGTATTTGCCTTCAAATGCTGGCCAAAAGTCCATTTTGTAAAAGTTATCTCAGACGAAAAGTAATTACTGTCAGATATAGTTGAATAGTCTGTCAACAATGTATAAGGCTAATTTCTTTGCCTGGATCATCTGTGAATCAGGTGTAATACAACAAAGTCACCACTCTTTTTTTTTGCACTCACATGGTAACTGTCAGTCGGATATTTATCTTTGTAAAAAGGTTATTTTTCTCGAGTTGGGAATTTTCAAGACAATTTTTGATTATGGATCACTCTGAAGCAGGTAAGTGAGAGAATATTTATCATTTTTTAGCAATAATTAGACCATTTGTAAATTAGATAGACCACAAAAGAAAATATAAAATATTCTGGCGTTTTTTAGTGTCGAATTTCAAGTTATTCGAATGTTTTTGTTATACTTCCAAGCATTTCCAACCACTTATTTTTATATCAATATAAAGAGGAATGATTCAACTTTAAGAATATATAATCAGTAATCGCGGATTCGCGCGGATGTGCGTGTACATGGCTGTTAATGTCTGTTGTTTTTTTTGTTAAATGTGATTGTTTTTGTGATAATTTTTAATGTCATTTTGTTTTTTCCTTTTAGGACCTTCAGGAGTCAAAATAATGACTAGAAAATGTGTATTTGACATCATGCGTCAAAAAAAAGACCTCAATTATAAAGAACAATTAGATTATGCCCTTAATATTTTGTTAAAATATGATGATTGGTCACAAAAGCAAATTAATGAAATCAAACACAATTTTTCCCATTTTCAGTCACATTTTAAACAAAAATGGTTGGCAGCACACAAAAAATATGCTATTTTTATCAAAAATAATGAAGTATGGCTTCAGGGTAAATTTTTGTTGCCAATGGCAAAAATGCGACCAGGGCGACCATTAAAGAGGTTTGAAGAATCCAGTGAGCGCAGTCGTAGGCGTAAGACAGAAAAGTTACGTACTACTATGGACTCAATGGAATTGATGTATGCTACACAAATGCAATTACGAGCTGAAGGTAATCCTCAAGCTAGTGATTTATTAAAGAATATAACTAGCTCTCCATCACGCGCAAAGAAATACATGGGTACCTGTTCAAAACGAATGAATACAGATCAAACCCCACCACTGTCACCTTTGCAAGCACTAGCTATGTTTGTCGAAGCTGGACTCACTAGAAAACAATATAATATAATAAGAAACACAAATCTTAAATTCTTCCCCTGCTACTCAATTTTACAAAGGGCCAAGAAGACATGTTACCCTCATAAAGATTCATTTCTTGTGACAGCTACCTCTGCGGAAATAAATTTACAAGCATTGTTGAATCATACTGTCACTCGCCTACTAACACATTTAGTCCAGTGAGCGCAGTCGTAGGCGTAAGACAGAAAAGTTACGTACTACTATGGACTCAATGGAATTGATGTATGCTACACAAATGCAATTACGAGCTGAAGGTAATCCTCAAGCTAGTGATTTATTAAAGAATATAACTAGCTCTCCATCACGCGCAAAGAAATACATGGGTACCTGTTCAAAACGAATGAATACAGATCAAACCCCACCACTGTCACCTTTGCAAGCACTAGCTATGTTTGTCGAAGCTGGACTCACTAGAAAACAATATAATATAATAAGAAACACAAATCTTAAATTCTTCCCCTGCTACTCAATTTTACAAAGGGCCAAGAAGACATGTTACCCTCATAAAGATTCATTTCTTGTGACAGCTACCTCTGCGGAAATAAATTTACAAGCATTGTTGAATCATACTGTCACTCGCCTACTAACACATTTAGAAGTTGTTTTAGAAACCTTAAACGAAGAGGATTCCAATTCGTTAATGATGACTTATAAATGGGGATGTGATGGATCCCAGCAATCACAATATAAACAGAACTTTGCAAATGATTGTGAATCTGATGCAAACATATTTCAATCTTCTCTTGTACCGCTACAATTAACTTGTGGCTTATTTGAAAAACGAGTTGTTTTGGCAGAATCCAACACCATCCTCGCCGCGGTATTGCCGTCCAATTAGAATTAGGTTTGTCAAGGAGAATGCAGATATTACGAATGAAGAAATACAATATGTTCAAAATTTAGCAAACCAATTAGAAGTATCGACAATTGTATTGGCACAAAGATTGTATTCTGTTAAGCATAGGTTGTTATTGACAATGGTTGACGCTAAAGTGTGTAATGCCGCAACTCAAACTACTTCTACAATGAAGTGTTATATATGTGGTGCAACATCAAAAACATTTAATGAGTTGTCACAGATTACATCAGTTAATGAAGAATCATTACGATTTGGTTTATCTATTTTGCATTCAAGGATTCGACTATTTGAAGGATTATTACATTTGGCCTACAAATCACCAGTGAAGAAGTGGCAAGTAAGGGAAGAAAAGGACAAATTAATTGTAAACGAAAAGAAGGCAGAGATTCAAAAAACAGATGAAAGACAAAATGGGACTTATTGTAGATATTCCTAAGCCTGGTTTTGGCAACACAAATGACGGGAACACAAGTCGTAGATTTTTTGCAAATCCAATGTTAGCAGCCGAAATAACTGGCCTGGATTATAATTTCATATATCGCATCAAAGTGATATTGGAAACTATTTCCAGTGGTCATCGTATCCATATTGAAAAATTTGCAGAATATACAGCAAATACAGCTAAATTATATGTTCAGTTGTATGGTTGGCATCCTATGACACCAACTTTGCACAAGATTTTAGTACACGGGCCAATTATTGTGCAACATGCTCTCCTGCCTATAGGGCAATTGTCTGAAGAAGCAGCCGAAGCCAGAAATAAGAACTTTCGTGAATACCGGCAGAGTTATTCAAGAAAATGTTCGAGAGAAGCTTGCAATTTAGATGTCCTAAATAGACTTCTACTTACTTCAGATCCTCTCATAACTGGATTGAGGCCGCTACCTAGGAAAAAAACCAAATCCTTCCTTAAGGAAACTATAGACATGCTTCTACCACCTGAGCAGAAATATAACTATCCTGACATTCAGGAGCGAAGTTTTTCTTCAAATAATGAAGATGGGTCATCTGATGAAGAAGGCATTGACACAAAGCATTGAGATCAATTTCTGAATGATTTCAAGGAAGTGGTGTTGGTGTGTGTTTGTGTGTGTGTGTGTGTGTGTGTGTGTGTGTGTGTGTGTGTGTGTGTGTGTGTGTGTGTGTGTGTGTGTGTGTGTGTGTGTGTGTGTGTGTGTGTGTGTGTGTGTGATCAATAAAGACTGATAGTTGATTAATAAAAATATACTTGTATACCTAACTTTAATATTTTTTTTATTTTATTTATAACAGTAAAAACACTATTATTTTCTTAAAATCTACTTCTATATTCATGTATTACTATTTTTTAGCATATCGGATCAAATAAAATGGATTAAACATCAGAAATATTTTTGGCCAAGAAAACCAGTCAAATACCCCACTGTGAGACGTTAGAAAAAATAAAAAATCAGAGTTATTTCATACCTTTTAATTTTTAAACAATCTAAAACTAGGATTAGTACTGAAAAAAAAACTACTTTGCTTTATGTGGGAATTGCATCGCGTTTTACAGACGAAATTTTTAATTAGCAGATTTTAATACTACACATACATAAATATATCAATTATATTACCAAAAAATAAATTATTAGTTATTTGATTTTAATTGCTATTGTTGGAAGATCTTAAAACTGCGACCGTTAAAATAGTTTAATCCTTGAGGATTTCAAAATATGTAGTATCCTTAAAGACGAAAACTAATTTGTCGGGAAGGAGAGTAGCCAAGGATGTCCTTCGGCCGTCAAAAATCGTCAGATCCTGGCAGAGGATAGATTTATTTTCCTATGTATAAATACACGGGAAAAACTGGCCGATCGGTAAATCAAAGAGTAAAAGAACATATAAGAGCATAGACTAATAAGACCCAAAACTCCAATTTCGCGATTCATCTAAATGAAAATAACCACAAATTTAATAAAGACTTGGGACTAAAAATACTACATCAAGTAGAAAATAGCCTAAAATTAAATATTTTTGAATCACTAGAAATAAAAAAATCGCTTAAAACCGATCCAGATTTTTGTTCAAATGATTAGATAAACATATCCAATAGCCCCATTTTTAATTTGATTCGTATAGGAACGGAAAAATCCAATGAGTCATAAGGGAAACCCCATAGTAAATCACAAAAATTGAACCTACCTGCCCCCTTCTACTTCTCACGAATTCAGTGAGAAGTACTTCTCTGTTTTAGTCATCTCTTAGGCCGCTTGTTTGATTTCTTTTATTACTTTTTTTAAAATCTTTAGCATATATAATTTATGTAATATAGTACTGATGTGTTGAAAATTTTTTGGATGTTTTAGAAGTGAAGATGAATGTTTAGCATTCGAAACTAGTTTTCTAATAAGATAATCTCAATAGAATTGGCAATTAATTTATCAATCCTAATATAATTTAAATGGACCATTTCTCAGTAGGAACAAAAAATAAAATAAAATAAAAAATAAACTAAACAAAAAAACCAACGTCATACGGAAAATCTAAAGGTCTCTTATATCTACCTGACCCTCTTTACATTTAGTCTATACTAGGTCCTCAAATCTTCCAATTTGCCTCCTTATGTAAGCAAAAGTCTTATATTTTTGAAAAAATTGTTTCAAAAATGTTCGTATGATTTTAAGTCTGATGATTAATATTTATTATTCGAAACTAGTAGAATTGGTAAATAAATAATAAGTCATGATTGTATTGATTGTTATATTCTGTCATGCATACCGTGATTTACCTTTAAGTTAGGCCATATTTTATCACATTTTTATAGCAAAATAGCAAAAACAAAGTACATTAACTACAACAGGATGTACAACTAGCATGTTGCCCCAATAACAACATGCTACTTTAGATTGCAGCTTTGAGCCTCATCGGCAGATTGCGCTACAAAAAAAATCCTACCCCTGCCCTTATTAGTAACTCAATAGGAGTTGCTAGTGGCTGAGCACACAATAGCTTCAGAGGCTGCTACTGTTAGTTAGGACACAGCTTCCTCTAGTTCCCTTTATTCTATCTTTTTTTTACACTAATAAACCTTTCTGCTTTTATCCATCTGGCCTAAAAAAAACCTGTACACACTCTTTCTTATCAGAGCCTAAAGGTGTAAGTCAAAGCTATTTTGTTAAATTACTAATATTACAAAAAATACAGTTGGTATTTATTACAAAGTTCTTGATTTATATGCAACAAAGAACATTGAAATGTGCCATGGGAAATACTCTGAAACGCATTTGAATATACCATAAAACAATTGACAACGTGCAGTATAATCTTAGAATAATTGCTAAAACGATCGATAAAATTTTAAGCCTTAAGTAGGCAAAAAGTGCAAAAGATTTTCATTTACAATAACACAGGTCTGCAAAAAAATTTTGTTTGTGAGCTGCATGAGATATTTTAACTGAATTATATGTTTTAAAATGTGCTGATTTCAGAAGTGATGTCTATTTTTTTTCTATCACAAGGGTTTTTTGCTAATTCAAACACACAAAAAAAAAATGGTAAAAGCACCCGTTTATTCAAAATTATTATCAAACATAATATTTTTTAACAACCAATGAAGCATTATTTTGAGACATAAAGTAACAATATTACACTTATTCATGTATTTCATGAAAGCTTTCCCTTGATACTTCGCCGGGTCTTTTTCTGATTTCCATCTTTATTTTCCCACTTAAGCCTCCAACAGTAGTCTGCAAGTATAGTGACATCCTATCTTCCTTGGTACTGTCTCTCGATATCACGGACTCCCCCTGTTCTTCACTGTAAGCTCCAAGGTTTTCAGGAAAATAGTCTATGTGGGAGTCTAAAAAATGGACCTTCAAGCTCATCTTGCAGCCTTGAGATACGTATGCTGCTAGCGTCCGTTGAACAATGGTTTTGTAGTCAGGATCCTTAGTATTTCCCAAAAACCTTCGCACTACATCCTTGAACGATAACCAAGCTTCCTTTTCCTTCTTATTCATACTTTCTACAAAGAGTGTGTCGGTAAAAAGTTTTCTTATGTCGGGGCCACTGAAAACTCCCTCTTTAAACTTTGCTTCTGATACCTTCGGGAATTTTGTACATAGATATTTAAAACAGTCCCCATCCTTTTCCAACGATTATACAAATCGTTTCATCAACCCCAACTTAATATGGAGAGGGGGGCAACAAAACCTTTTCTGGTGGTACCAAAGTAGTATAACATTTTTATCTCCAGGTTTTAAAGTTTCTCGGGGTGGCCATCACTTTTAGTCCAGTGCTGCTCTCTAGCTCTACTATCCCACAAGAATAAGAAGCATGGGTATTTAGTATAGGCTGCCTGCTGACCCAAAAGCATCGGGAGTATTTTGATGCTTTGACAATAAACGTAATATAGCATACATAAAATAATAATCATAATACTGCAAAACACATAAAAATCTATGTGATAGAATTTTTTTGAATATTTTTCCTGTTTTTTGGAGGTCAAAATCTGTAAGGTAATGTTTAAAAATTCTATGCAGTTTTTTTTTTGGTCGCAGACCTGTGTAATTAGAATATTATTTAGTTTATTTATTTACATTTCATAACATAAACTATTTTTAATACAGCCGAATTGATTCCTCATAAGTATTACTGCATTAAGTATAATTTTACTGCGAAAACGCTTTTTGTGAAATTGAATCTTATGCCATATAAGCCTTGATGAAAAATAGCTAACTAATTTAAAAAAAAAAAAAAAAATGTTTAAAATGGTTAGATTTTGGCAGTTCTCAAAATAATAATCCCTAAAAAGGATTATCTGGGATGTCTTTTAATTAAAATAATTTAATTTTTAAAAGAAGGAAACTAATTCGTCGGGAAGAAGTAGCCTAGGTCATCTGACCGTCAAAAATTGTCAGATCCTGGCAGATCTGAAACTAGAATACATCATAGCTTTAGATCATACATCATAGCTTACATAGCTTTGGAATTGGATTAATTGAGCCTCCATCAAAATGGTTTAGCGATATGTGTTTTATAAGTATTATTTTATACATCGGTGTTATTTTATTGGCCGTCAAAAATCATCTGATTCTGGCAGTTCTAAATACCGTATTCCTTAGTGGCTTTCAGTAGTACAAAGGTTTTTATCACTTTTTTTAAATCGGGCTGTATGGGCTGATGGGCTGATGGGGTGGCCATCACTTTTAGTCCAGTGCTGCTCTCTAGCTCTACTATCCCACAAGAATAAGAAGCATGGGTATTTAGTATAGGCTGCCTGCTGACCCAAAAGCATCGGGAGTATTTTGATGCTTTGACAATAAACGTAATATAGCATACATAAAATAATAATCATAATACTGCAAAACACATAAAAATCTATGTGATAGAATTTTTTTGAATATTTTTCCTGTTTTTTGGAGGTCAAAATCTGTAAGGCAATGTTTAAAAATTCTATGCAGTTTTTTTGGTCGCAGGCCTGTGTAATTAGAATATTATTTAGTTTATTTATTTACATTTCATAACATAAACTATTTTTAATACAGCCGAATTGATTCCTCCATAAGTATTACTGCATTAAGTATAATTTTACTGCGAAAACGCTTTTTGTGAAATTGAATCTTATGCCATATAAGCCTTGATGAAAAATAGCTAACTAATTTAAAAAAAAAAAAAAATGTTTAAAATGGTTAGATTTTGGCAGTTCTCAAAATAATAATCCCTGAAAAGGATTATCTGGGATGTCTTTTAATTAAAACAATTTAATTTTTAAAAGAAGGAAACTAATTCGTCGGGAAGAAGTAGCCTAGGTCATCTGACCGTCAAAAATTGTCAGATCCTGGCAGATCTGAAACTAGAATACATCATAGCTTTAGATCATACATCATAGCTTACATAGCTTTGGAATTGGATTAATTGAGCCTCCATCAAAATGGTTTAGCGATATGTGTTTTATAAGTATTATTTTATACATCGGTGTTATTTTATTGGCCGTCAAAAATCATCTGATTCTGGCAGTTCTAAATACCGTATTCCTTAGTGGCTTTCAGTAGTACAAAGGTTTTTATCACTTTTTTTAAATCGGGCTGTAAAAAAATAAATATATTTATGTTATCTTTTTATTATACTTTTACTTTCAAAATATAATTAGGATTTTTTGAATATATTAAAAAATTTAAAATCAACCCTAAATCTTAAACAATATCAAATTAATTAATTTTTAAGAATATATTTGTGGAAACTTTGTTATTGTTTTTTTTTAATCTTCAATTTTTCAAGAGGGTTTTGAATTATTTACTTAATTATCCGAGTTACCTAATTAATACACGATGAGAACAAAATCAAAGATATATTTCTTATTTTCAATGAATATTTTCCTCAATAGTCCGCGTTGTAATAAAAGACACCTTTATATATCTTCAATTTAAAATAAGTTGCAAAAATATCATACTATCCAGATTTCAAAAAAGCTTACTAAGTGTACTAGAGTTACTGCATTCTTCTTAGGAAAATAGAAATGAAAAAAAAAAAAAAAAAAAAAAAAAAAAAAAAAATATATATATATATATATATATATATATATATATATATATATATATATATATATGGAAACCTTGTTAAGGACGGAAAGAAAGATATTGAGAATGATATACGGACCGAGAAAAGTGGGGGAAGAATATCGATTAAAAAAGAACGATGACCTTTACGAACAATTGGAAAACTTAGAATCATCGATGAGGAAAAGGAGATTAAATTTTTTCGGACACATGAAAAGAATGAATAGCAATAGATTAAACAAACAAATATTTGATAAAGTGATGAAATTGAAAAATATAAAAGGTTACCCAGAGCAAATGAAAGAGGAAGTTAAAAAATTGGGTATCACGGAGGGAGACTACAAAGATAAGGATAAATTCGGAAAAATGGTTAAAAATATAAAGGTTCTTGTAGCGGAGAAGAAGAGGCATGAAAGTAAGAAATGGACGGAGGAAAGAAAGAGGGAAATGGGCGAAAAAATGAAAAGAATTTGGGCAAAAGGAAGAAAACCTGAAAATGATATACGCGTGGTCCACCGTTGGCCTGTATCGCGATAAATATAATAAATATATATATATATATATATATATATATATATATATATATATATATATATATATATATATATAAACTTAATTTTTATTAGTAAGTAAATTTAAACGGTCCTGGTATTTATTTATTAAATATCCAGCCATTTAAAAATGCTTTTATTTTTTCAAAGGTATTAGAGATTTTTGCTACGTATTCTTACTATTTATTATTTTACACACCTGAATAAACTTATTTTTTTTCTTCTTTCAAATATTTATTTACACCTGTTATTGGAGTAAAAATAAGTGAATTTACACATATTTTAATAATACAAGCCCTATAGAAGTGAGGGAGACTAGCATTCAACAGTACCTCCTCCTGGCATGGATTTAAAAAGAAATTTATTAGTGCAAATCTCTCAAACTGTACTTTAAACACTCAATAATTTTTTTTATTTTTTTATTTTTTGGAATTTCTCAAAATATTGATTTTCCAAAACAACCAAATGTGTTCTAAGTGGAGCTCAAGATTCGGATATACATTTTCAAAAATTTAAAGACTTCCACTAAGTCAGATCTCAGTTCAAAATTAGGCTTAATTACTAGTTATTTATTTGTAATATTCAATAGAATAAAAACGGGAGTATATCTTTAAGTTTATTTTATATACACCTCTGAAACTTTCGAAGTCCTGATAACTCTGTCTGGTTTTTTTTAATCCCTAAGTAGTTTATTTTAGTTTGTTATAGGTTCTTGTGCATTTTCAAAAATACGTTTTATTTTAAAGGTTTCTGGTGTTTTTATTTCTAAATAAATTTATATTTTTTCCTAAAAATATTCTACGAAATCAAAACAAAGGTTTTCTTTTTTCTTTATCTCTTCATATTATGTAATTGTGGCAGTACATATTTTGAGATATGTATTTTCCTTTCCTTTTCTTTGTTTTTCTTTTTCACAACATTAAATAAATCTGTAAATTTATTTTGATACGTATTAAATTCGTAATCTATACACATATGTTCACAGCCCATTATATAAGTATTGTTTATTGACTAACTTTACTCATTCCAATACATATAATGTATTTAGTTTTACGTAATAACAATAAAAACATACATGTGTACATAAGGGGTATGTACATATTGTAGGGATGGATTAAGTTGGACAATCAAATATCATACATATTTGCATCATAAACGTAGAAAGAACTTTTTGTTGTAACTAGTTTGATGTCGTTTATAACGAACTGTTCGTTGTAACCGATAACACCGCTTTAAAAGAACACAGGCCAACAAAAACCGCCAGTCCCTTGAAGTTTGTTATAAACGATTTTGACTAGTACTTGGCATAACGATAGAGGTGACTGGCCATCATAAAGTGTTACCTATCCGTTTAACAATAGAATTATTTTTTTATTAAATTAAAATAAAAAATATATTGTACATGGAATTAAATTTTCAATATTCTCATGTTTATTATTGCGAACAGAAACCAAACAAGTTACTTCGAATGAAATAATAACTCACAACTCTTTGCTCATTTGCAATTAAATCTCCTTCAAAAGGGCAAAGCAGGGCTGGCAGAGCACAGAATGCAACAACCAGCCTCTACACAACATTAAAGACCAATGAAGTTTGATATAAGCCCTGAATTATTCAGTACCTAGCCCTAGGGAAAAAAAGGTGATTGTATGACCAGGTCTCAATCAGAGAACTTTCCAGACTGCTTGGGGGATCGGCTTCCAAGTCCCTACCAGACTGTAAATATTTCATGAGTCAAACAGAGCAAGTTAGGGCTGTCGTCTTTGGGAACAACAATGTACTCTGGCCACTGCTTCCATATTCCTTACATGTATCAACTCCTGTGTACATATTAGAGACCGTAGTAAATTTTTGAATAAATGTAACTTATAAATAACTATTAATAATTATATAAAAATAATATTAATATTAATATTTTTTGGAAAAGGGAAGGTAAGATATTTTATGTTTTATAATTAAAAAAAAAGAGAAAAAAAAATCATTAGATTTTCGAAATTACATTATCTCATTGTTAGATGCAATATATTTTAAAATAACCCAGTGTGTTCATACATATATGTGTGTTATCGTGTGTGTGTGTGTGTGTGTGTGTGTGTGTGTGTTTTTGTTTGTGTGTGTATGTGTCTGTGTGTGTTTGTGTGAGTATATGTGACTCGATCTGCCAAAATTGCTGTTTGCAAACTGTAATAAGGCCAGTTGTGACTTATGGAAGCGAGTGTTGGGTACAGCCTCAAGAGAATGAGAGGTTACTGAAGATTTGGGAAAGAAAGGCCCTCAGAAAAATCTTCGTATCGGTAAATGACAACGGGAATTGGAGAATCAGAAACAAGCAGAAGCTGGAACAATTGTTCGGTGAAACTAACATCATTTCGATAGGCAAAGTAGGCAGATTAAGGTGGTTCGGTCATGTGCATAGGATGACGGAAGACTGACTTCCAAAAAGATGATGAACGGCAGGCCGGGAGGAAAAGGATTGAGAGGAAGACAAAGGCTGAGGTAGCTGGACAACGTTCAGGATGACCTGCGAAGACTAGGAGTGAATAGTTAAAGAAGGGAGGCGAAAGATAGACATAAATGGCTGTCTGTATTTTATGAAGCCAGGGTCCGACTAGGAGTGTAGCGCTCAATAATAAATAATTTTATTTTATTTTATTTTTTTTATTATTTTTTTTTATTGATTGCTTTAAAGTATAAACTTTATAAAAATTGAGTTAACCAATAACAATAATAATTACATAATAGTAAATAAACAATAAACACAAATAGAAAAAGAGTTTTACATTTTATATAATTAGTACTAACAGAAAAAGCATTTCTTCAAATTATAATAATTTATACAAACAAAAGATTTTTTTTTCTTACAAGCTAAAATGATACATACAAACAAAAAAAAAAAATAAATAAAAATAAAAACATTCATTTTTACAATTTATAATAATTGATATTGATTATAGTCTAGAGTGACAGAAGTTGTAGCAGCAATTGCAATAGAATCCAATATTTTATTTAGTTAATTCAAAAGAAATAAATCAATTACTTTTTGCTAGCATTTAAAACATTTAAAATAAATAGGAAGAAGTTATTTATCTTTTCAATACTATTGTAGGATAAAATATTTGCTAAAGATAGACTATCATCTGTTTGAACTATATAGCCTTTTAGGTATTTTTTTCGAAAATTATCGTGTCTTTGGCACTCTAACAACTGATGTTTACAGCTATTTTCGATGAATAAGCTACAATCTTCACATTTTTCATTAGCTTTAATTTGTAAACTGTTATTTTTAAAAAATATTTTCAAGAAGTCACATTTGGCTATTCTCAGTTGGCTAACGGTTCTTATTTTGGTTATATTAATGTTATATTTTAAATAATCTTCCGGCTGAGGGTTATTAAAATTTGAAATTTTCATAAATAATGAGTTATACCTTGTTAAAGTACGATCAATGTCTGTTGATAATAAATGATTATTGGCTTTTTCTATTATGTTATTTTTATTAGATAATAATTTTTGTGTAATGAAAAAATCTTGAAAGTGTTCTGGGATACTGCCGTTAATGGTTAATTGTTTAATTTGATACACCCAGTTATATTGAAAATCTGGTTTATTGGTATGTAAATCTAAAAGTCTTTCGAGGCAGATACGGGGTAGCCGATTTTCTGGTAATGCCATGATTTTAATTGAAAAATTTATTATTTTTTTTAGTACTGGGATGAATAACGGATTCCGTCCTGTTTCTAATCTTACAATATAATTTGGTGTGCATTTGGGCCAGATGGTGTTTTTAGAAATTTAAGTTGAATATTTTCGATAGTTTCCAGGTAGTTTAAACTCCAGATCTAAGCTGCATACAGAAGTGTTGATGAGACCATAGCATCAAAAAGAACCATTTTTGATTCCCAGGAATCACTTTTACCCTTTATAAGTATTGCTTTTACTTTTGCGCTTGCAATAGTTGCTTTTTGTACAAAGTGATCAGCTGCTTTTGCAAACTTTCCTGTTGAGGTAAATGGTACTCCTAGATAATTATAAGCCTTTTTTTATTTCTAGTTGATTTTCTTTCCAGTAGAATGGTTTTATTTTTTTTTTGTTTTAGGAGATTTGTGGAAAACTACTTTATTGCTTTTATCTGGGTTTAGGAATAGCGAATTTTGATCACAGTATGTTTCTAGTATTTTCAACTTATAATAAAATATCTGAAATAAATAAAATGAAGAGTATTGGGCTTAGGCTCTCGCCCTGAAGAAGACCTGAGCTAATATTGATGTTTTCAGAAACTTCGTTGCCAACTTTTATATGCATGCTTGCGTTATCATATAACATTTTCATTACTTTGATAATTTTTCCACTTAGCCCCACATCAAACAATTTCTGCCATAGTAAATTATGGTTTATGGCATCAAACGCCTTTTTGAAATCGCGCAAATGAATATTTATTAGTGAAGAAAGTGTGAAAATGTGTTCTTCGCATCCTCTTCCTTCTCTAACACCTGCTTGTTCTTCAGGAATTAATTTTTCTATCTCCGCCCATCTCATGATTCTTTGTGACAGCATAGCTGTAAACAGTTTCGTAGCATTGTTTATCAAAGAGATGCCGCGATAGTTTGTTAAATCCTTCTTGTCCCCTTTCTTGTGGACTAGATGTAGTGTCCATGATATAGACCATAGAGACGGGGGTTTCTCAGTGTCCATGATCATGTTATAGGGGTTTAGGAGGTAGTGTTCCCATTCGGGAGTTAAATTCTTAAAAACTTCATAAGTGATATTATTAAATCCAGGAGACATTTTTTTTATATTTTTTGATACAATATTGTAATTCCTCTAATGAAAAAGGAATATCTAGGAGTGGATGGCAATAATAAATAAATTATATATATATATATATATATATTATAGGTAGCTTAATAATTAATAAACGATATTTAACCAATATGTAAATTTACTTTATGCAAAAACTTAAATTTTATTTATCATCATTTCTAAACGACAAAATTTATGTATTGTTACTTATCTTAAGAAGGCAAATGGACATCTAAAAGATATAAGGAAGAGTGGAAATGGTTAGATAGAACGGGACCTTTCGGTTTTTCCTATGACTGGGTAGTTTTTTCTGTTCTTATTAAAAAAAAAAAAATAATAATAAAATGGAATTGCTAGAAATATTTGTCTAGTCATTTAAACAAATTCTAGAATAGTGTTGTTCGATTCTATTTCTAATGATTCATAAATATTTACTTCTAGGCTTTTTTTCACTTTATGTATTACTTTCACCCCCAAGTCTTTTGTGGTTATTGAATTTCTGGTTATTTTCATTTAACCGCATAACGTAATCAAGTTGAAATTCTGGGGTTTATTATTTTCGGTTAAAGATTGCAAAATAGTAGTTTTTGAAATTAATAAGGCGAAAAGTAAGTATATGGTATCTTCTGCCTCTGGAATTAGAAGAAAGCGGCGTAACTTATCTCTTGACAACCACTCTTTTGAAGCTAACCACTTCGTGTATCTTGGCATGGAAATTAACTCCGAAAATATAGTAAGTACCATCACCATAGTTATTATTATGAGGTTAAAAATAGAATAATGAGTGGCAATAGAGCTTACTTTGACCTTACAAAGATAATAAAATCAAACCTGCTATCCAAAAGGACAGAACTCAGGCTATACAGATCTCTTATCAGTTGTGTGCTATGGCGTAGAGACCTGGGCACTAAAAGCGCATGATTGGCCCTGTGTACCATCAAGGAGCATGGCGAATTAGGAATAACCATGAAATAGAAGACCTTATACAGCATGAAAATACAGTAAGATTTATTAAATTTAGACAGATCAGCTGGTTAGGACATTTAAAAAGGATGCCATACACAAAAATGGCCAAAACGTTTTTCGGGCGACTTTCCCTAGAAAGAGGACGGACGCCCTCGTTAGAGCTGGACTGCTGAAGTAGAAGAGGACTTGGAAAAGATGGGCGTGACTAACTGGAAAGCAAAAGCTTTGGATAGACATTGCTGGGGACTAATTGTTAGGGAGACTAGGGTTCAAATTGGACTGTAGAGCTGTAGATCTGAAGAAGAAAAAACATATATTAGATATAAAACTAAAAAAAAATTTGTGTGTTCTTAGAAGAGCACAAACTTGGTGTTAGAATTATTGCATCGTTGATTTCATAAGCAATTTCAAAATGTATAAAAACATGTAAGTTTCATTCATGTATATTTAAATATATTGAAGTTGGAATTTAGCGTCTTATTATTGTATCCCCTAATAAATGGACATATTGTATAAATGAAAATAAACATAAATTCAATTTTAATCGTAGTGAAACATATCACGTAGAAAATAGTCTATAATTAAACATTTAAGAATGATTAAAAACAATAAAATCGTTAAAAGCCAATCCAGATTGTTGTTAAATCAATCAAATCAATATTTTTAATAGTCCTATTTTAGGTACGAACAGAAAAAACATTAAGGATTCTGTTTTTTTTTTCTAAGTATCTACCACCATTTATTTTTATAATATTGCATATCGCTTCTTATTCAGAGCTCCTACTAGTTATAATCGTCTTTTCCTTCCCATGGTGAGTAACAATTCGATTTCTTGTCTTAATTGTTTTAATTTAAAAACACAAAAATAATTTATATATCTAATTGTTCATTTTCTGAATGTAAAAAGAAAATGATTTGATATACAAAAATAATCTTTATTCTGAGACATATTGTCCCTTAATAATAATGTCCGATAAGATAGTACTATAGTCTGGCTTATATAATTTGAGACAAAGCTATTTACATATGTAGAACATGAAACATGTAAGGAGAGTAAATTGTAGGTACAATTGCTTATAGAACATACAATATATGCACTAACATAAGTAGAAGAAATCTTATAAAGTAAAAATTATCATGAAAATATAAGAAAATATATATACAGAAAAGGTAATGTGAATAAACTCCCCGTCAAAAGTATTGCAACACCCATAATTATCGAAATTCTCCTGTGATAATTATTGATATACTTAGTTTATATTCATATTAATATTATTTATTAAACGTGAGTCATTAAGGATTAGACACATCAATGTTTTCCCGTGTTAATAACAAACGATGGAATTTTAGATTATTTTTTATAAATTTCCTTCAGTCCATGTTTATCATTCGTTTCGTTATTAACAAGACTAATTGAAGTAGTCATTCAAACCATAGGGCGCAATATGTCTTATTAAATATAAATTAAAAAGTGACTTTTTTGTTTATTTGAAGAAATATTGTAATTTATTTTAATAAAAATTGTTTATGTCCAGTTTAGAAATGTTTATTATAGACTTCATAAATCATACTTTATTATGAAAAAAATATGTATTATGTAAAAAAAAAAAAAAATGTTATTTTTAAAATATATATTACATTAGCGTCGGATTTATTAAATTTAACCAAATTAATTTTTAATTAACTCACATTGGCAAGCGTTTGACTGGAATGTAGGGAGATATTGAAAAGGAATATTTTAAATGAGCAGATCTAATTTCAGGACAAAAAGGCTACAAATTTTGAATTATTTGTATGTTTTTAAAACTGAAAACATTTGGAACTGGTTTTCTAATGAACTAGGTAAATATCATAAAAATGTAAAATTAATAAAATTTCGAGTTGTGCCGATCCTTCTTCAGTATGATACGTACTTCAAACAATAACAAATAATACATTTTTTTCAATGCCAGTATGATTATTCGAAGGTTGTTACTAAGGCTCCCTGTGAATTTCCCTATTTTACGACAGGATGAAATTTTTATTTTCTTTTCCCCCAAGTATTTGGAAAGTTCTGTACAAACAGCGATCCAATATTACTACCCACTCTTTCCTGAACACACTTCCATGCACCTGCGTTTAGAAACGTCCATGAAGGAAAGCACACCTTTTTGAATTTTCGGAGTAAAGGAAATCTTTGTTCTTTATTATTGAATCTGTAGGTGGGAGAGGGGGGGGGGGGCGGGGAATTAGGAGAGCTTCCCCTAAAGCAGGCTGCCCCTGGGACCCCCACGGCCCTACTGCTAATAATCAAATATGGATCCTTTTTTTGCCAGCCCTTCCAGTGACTACCGGTTGAATAATTTATCTGCTAAATGACTAAGATTTGCCCCCCTTCCCCTTTCCTTCCTCTTGCAGCGTAGACCGTAAGCATTACCCATTCATGTTCCACGGCCCCTCCACATCGCTATGAGAGACTTAAGCCTGTTCTTAAAGACAACAAGTGTTAATTTTTTACTTGAAAGCTGTAATAGAGCATTTATTTAAAAACAAAAGTTTTTTTTTTAAAACTATTTATAGATATTTACAATTTATACATACATACTGTAAGTAAATTTGAGGAAATTATTACAATGAAGTCATGTTCAATAACTGAACCACATGTTAAATCGAACTTTATTTTGTACATCTTCAATAACTTGTAAAGAACCACTAACCGGTAGCACTACAAAAAAATATTGAAAGGTCTCTCGGCTATCTTTTATACAGACACCACGGAGGACCATCGGGAATAGAGAGTGAAACTAGTGGATTCAAGTGAATTTATAGTTTAGAATTAAATGCCAGGTACCTGGTTTTGGTCATATCAGCAACATATGGAACATTAAGTTCTTTATAGATAAGTTTATTGGTGACATAAGAAGGAGCATTGAGGATTTTACGAAGGATTATAGATTATAAGGGGGGATACGAAAAGAATTCGAAGTTTGCTGGAGCCCCAAAGCTCAATTCAAAATGTACAAATGGATTTAATTATTATAATTTATAAGGCTTTTGTAATGTATTGTAAGCTTTCAACGCTTGTCTAGTAAATATTGGGGTAGTCAGTAACAACGAACAGTTTCTTATATTTTAAGTCACGTTTGAGGATACCAAGTAGAGTTGGATAAAATGTAATCATAACCGTTTGACAACAAGTTTCCTGAAATCAATCAACTATTTTAATAATGATTAAATATTTCAGTCAATTTTTATTAAACTAATGATTATTACAGTGAAAGTTTTAATCATTATTAAATTAGCTAATAGATTTTAGGAAATTAGTTGTTAAATAGCTAGAATTAAATTTTTCCTAACTCTGATACCCTGTCAGTCGTTTGACCAGATGAGTTCCTAGGTAGGGGACCTGTTTAAAGGGAATCAGTTGAATATTGTTAAAGGATTCTGCAGAACAGAAAGCCGTATGTTTTTCGAAGAAAAGTAAATGTTATTTGATGGGATTAAAGCAAAAATATCAATTTTTGTTTTCTATTAACAATTAAAAATAATTCTGGATGTGCTATAAAATAAACATTTATAACGTAGTATAAATAAGTAGAAATAAACGTGTTGTTAAACACATGATGTTATGTTAGTTCTCTATCTATAATATTATATAAAAGAACAAGCAATTTTTAGTTAGTGACCGATAACCACGAAAAATGCTAAACCAATCAACATATAATTTTAACTACATCATGTTTATAGTTCGAGGAAGGTTTAGCGATAATAAAATTTAAATATTTCCAATAAATTGTCATTAAAAAAGCGATAAATATGTGGTGTGCAATGAAGTTAGAAAATCGACCGACAGGTGGCGACCGCCATTCAAGAGAGGTTACAAAGGTTCTGTGTTATATATAGTGCTAGAAATGTAAAATAAAACACTTATTTTCAATTAAATTGTTAATAATAAAGCTATAAATATGTGGTGCGATATGTGTATCTCAGTGAATTTTAAAAATTAATATTTTGCAACAGAGTTTGCAATTGTAAAGATATTGAACACGTATGTACCTAATTTTAAACTTCGAGCAGGCGCGCGGATTACAATAGTCCTCCACTGCTCTTAACATCGCTACAGTGTGTTTGTTTTGGCATGGATGAATATGACGAGCCTAGAGTCTGCAAAGGGAGGCCAGGGGGATAGTCTCAGTACCTCTGTTAGTTGCTATTTGATATTCCCGACCTGTAATTCCCATTTGTTTTGGTTGGCTAACAACTCTCCTCCACCTGACCTTTCAATTACTTATTTTTAGTTACGTATTTTTTTGTCTACATTAGCAACATTAATACAATTAGAGTTTGTTATAATTACATTGAATGTCTTACACTGATATTTTCGAAGTATTTGAGTGAATTATTTCGTTTGTCTCCTTTCCCGTAATTATTATTTTCAACTTCGTATGTGTTGATAATGATCTACGTACTTTCTTAATATTTCATTATTTTGTATAAATAATTTATTTCTCTTATCCTTTGTTAAGTATCTTTAAAAAAAAAAAGGATTAAAAAAGATGCCTATTGCAAAAACACCAGAAAACTTAGTGGATGACTGACTATAACGCGACCTTTCTTGTAACTGAGCCATACGCGACCACTGAAGAGTTAACTACATTATCTTCATATTTCTAGGAAGGTTTACAATCGTGAAGTTTACTATAATAATAATTTAAACTGACAGTGTTGAGTTGTAGAAACGAAATCTGCCTGTCATTAACTTTTATGTTAAAAAATTAAAATCCAGATAAAATCGAAAAACTTATTTCTGCTACACTAAAAATATTGATCCCTTACTTTTTCACATTGTAATTAAAAATATGATTCAAGGACCAAGCAGATAATTTCATTTGTCCTCTCATTGGATTAATAACGGTAGATTATGCTTATATTTCGTAGGTTGTTCTTTTACCTAACCAGTGCAAGGTAATTAACACCATGTTAAACATTAGAGCTATGCCTGAAAATATTGAGAAAATCAAACTCAATTCCATTCTACACTTAAGTTTTTTATCGATGAAAAAATAAAAATTCAGTCATTAGTTGAAATTATCTTATATGGGTAACTAATAAGAGCGTGCGAAGACGCGATGGGGTATGCTAGTTGTATTATATTTGCTTTTGTTCATTTTAATATATTGATAAAAGAACTTTTAACAAGCATAATATGTTTAACTAGTAACGTCATAAAGTGCAATGTAAGATATTTCGTCAATATAGCTATCGGCTAAACGAACAGTGGGGCGAAAAAGCTACAAACGAGTAAAAACAAAATATTATGTTATGAGCATGAAATTTCGAAAATACACGTTTCATCATATGCTGCATCAAATTAAATAATAATCTACTTCATTGGATCATAAAACAAAAATGCATTTCGTATTTCTCCCTAAATGGGAAGAAAAAAAATAAAATTAAATAGATCACAGATATGTCTATAATCTATAATTATGATTCTCATAATTTACATTTTAAAAGGATCAAATTATTTAAATTAAATTAACAATGAATAATTATTCTAAACAAACAAGTTTAAGAGAAAACATGATTTTTTTTTTATTTAAACTAATAACGCTCATAAGCTGTAGGGCCTTGTGAGGAATATTAGATGACATCTGAGCAACACTAACAGAGCTAGTGCGTGTCACAAAAGCCCCTACACTTAAAAATGTAGGCAAAACATCACTTTATTTATTTAATTGTCAGTTACATATTTTTCTATAGTTTGATTGGCTTATGACTTACAAATGATTCACTCCAAGCCATTTTTTTTTTTCAAAATGTATCTACTTGATCATTATTTATAAAGTGGAATGACCTCATATCTCTAATCAATTAATGCCATATATTTCTTAAACAATAACCTTTTAAGTTTCATTTCAAAAGAGGCCCCTAGGCGGTCAATAATGTCACTCGTTTGGTCAATTATGTTTAATAAAGCAACCAATTGATCACGAATGAGTCAATTAACAGGCATAAATAAAATTGTCGATTGGCAGAACCTTTATACCAAGTAAAATATTCTGGCCTCGGGGGATTATTAGAAATTGAGTGTATAGCAAATAGGGAGACTAATGGATTCGAGTAGGTTAGAAATTTATCTTGAAAGGATAGGAATTTGGTTTGGGCCAATTCAGTAATATATGGGACATTGGGGTCATTGTGGGTAAGTTTCTTTTTGAAATTATAATAGCATTGAGGATTTCACGAAGGACTTTCTATTGTAAGAATTGAAAAGTGTAGTGGAGGCCCAAATACTCCATTCGATATGCTCTAAGGTCTAATTACTGTAATGTAAATGAGTTTTTTCAATTTATTAGGATTTGATTTATTAAGTTACTAACATATTTAAAATTAACGCGGAATGACAAAAGAGAAAATAAAAGAACTCAGCAGTCGTTAAAGAAAATTATGCCATACTTCGTTTGATTCGGTTTGGGCAAAGAGTGATGCATAGTTTTCGGTGGAATTTGAAAAGCATTTTGTATTTTTTAGTCCAGTCAATGAAGGCCTGTTGTAGAGTGCGTTTTTTTTAATCCGAGGTTGTTCTTCGGAAACATGTTCAGGGTAATAACAAAGTAAAAATACTTGAAGTCATAGTGTTTTTGGGCCCTCATTATTTATTTCTCTTACTACATACGAAATATTGCACTTTGTAGTATATATTTTAAAAAAAAAAAAAAGAAAAATTATAATGAAAAAAAAAACAAAAAAAAACACAGCCGCAGTTTATTTCTTTTCCAAAAACTAACTATTTAGGAGCTAGGCACAGTCGAACGGAAAAATAATATCTGTAAAACCATTTCCTCATTTAGTTTTTTTCTTTCACCTCTATAAAGTGGTTAGGGTAGTGAGTTGTGGGCAGAAAAGTGGTTAAGGCACTAAGATGCTCTGGGGCCCTAGTTTGAGCCCGGAAGACAATTTAATTTTTAGGATTTTTAAATGCCACTTCTATTGAGATTATTTTATTTGAAAACTAGTTTCGAATGCTAAACATTCATCTTCAGTTCTAAAACATACAATAAAATTTTCAACTCATCAGTACTATGTTACATAAATTAAATATACTAAAGTTTTTTAAAAAGATAAGACAAGAAATCAAGCATAGGCACTCACCTTCGAGGTAACTAAAACACTGAATTTGTGAGAAGTAAAAGGGGGGCAGGTAGGTTAAGTTTTAGATTTACAACGGGGTTTCCCTTATGACTCATTGGGTTTTTTCGTTCATGAAGACAATGGCTGGGTTAATTCGGTTTCGGGATCTGGAGACCCTCCTGGAGGAACACCCAGCCTCTAGTGGGTACCCTTAATTAGAGTAAAACCTGGCGGATGAGTGTGATTGCTGACGAAATCAGCTCTTTGTATAACTGTTGGCCATGAAGCAATACTTTCTTCCCAGGTACTGAACCCAAGACCCATGTACCCCAGTTGTAGTGGCAGAGTATTTCTTTTTTCTGTGGATAGTTAAAACATTTAATGAAACCTTTTTTCACTTCCAATCTCTCCTGAATTTGGCACATTTAAAACTCATCTCTAAAATGAATTTTTCGATTTATTAAAATATGGATTTAACCGTTTATTCGCCGGTTTTACTAATTCTAGTTTTTCACCTTGTGCATCTGGTCCTTATTTATTGAGTACATAGATCTTTCGAGACAACAAATACTCTTAGTTCACGTCAGATTCATATTTGCGGAGTAGTATTAATGGATGGCTGGTATGAACGAGATATTTAAGACTTCCCTAGTTCCACAAGGACGATTGTTTTGAATAGAAGGAGGAGGTAAATTGTAAAATCAATGAAAACGTCAGACTAGCGAATATTTCGGGGAGGGCTAGGGCCTAATGACAGGCTCGTTAGTGAACGCACATAAATCAATCCGGGGACAATCGGATCCGGCACATCTGTGGCCTTCGTGTCTTTCCAGTTCGAGCTGTCGCCCCCATCCTTTTAATTGTCTTATCCGGGCAGAGAATTTGAAAGGGATATTACGAAGTTGAAAATCGATTTAGCTGACATATTACCAATGTCATTATTATTTTTGTAATATGTGTATGAAGTATAAATATATAACGTCATTTCATTTTTTAACTTTATGTAATCTAATCCTTACAATCCAAAATCTTTCGAATAACCCTCAATGCTCCTTACTTTGTCTCCAATAAACTTGTCCATAAAGATCTTCATGTTCCATATGTTGCTGATTTAGCCCAAACCAGATATCTTTCCTTTCATAGTAAGCTCCATAACCACTCAAATTCACTAGTTTCTAAACTTGCTTCCCACTCTATTCCCTTTGATAATCCTACGAGGCGTCTGAAAAGAAGATGGCTTAGAGACCTTCTAGTGTAGAATTGTTATTGAAGTGCTACTGATGAGTAGTTCATTTCAGGTTTTAGCATGTTATTGTAATCGTTATGAACACATTTACTTGATGTATATATTTTGTACAGTTGTAAATTTCAATAAATGGATATAAAAAAAACTTTATGTAACTTAGGGGCTCCCCTAAACCTTTCAGTTCTTCTCGTATCCAATCCTCACAATCTGAAATCTTTCTTAAAATCCTCAATGCTCCTTATTATGTCACAAACGAACTTATCCATAAAGATCTTGATGTTTCATATATTGCTGATCTGGCACAAACCAGATACCTTTCATTTCATAGTAAACTCTATATACTCTCGAATCCATTAGCGCCCAACTTGTCCCACACTCCATTCTCAATAATCCTCCGAGGCGCCTGTAAAGAATATTTCCATGAGACCTTCTAATGTAGACCTATTTAAGTGCTACGAGTGAGTATTGTTTTGTTTTTGACATGTCATTGTAATAATTATCCTTAAATTCACTTAATACAACGTATAAAGTTGTAAATGTCAATAAATAGCCAAAAAAAAAAATATAATAAAAAATAAAGACAAAAAGAAAAGAAAAAAAAATTACAAAGAAAAAATACGTCTAGTAAATGTGAATGGTTTAGTTCTAAACGTTGGGAGATCACTAGGATGAGTGTATGAGGCAAAATAAAGTATTTTTGTGTATTTTTAACTTTTAATATAATTTTAGTTTCACTATTATTATATATTTTTAAATTTATTTATATCACCTTATACATAGTATAGGTTATCTTTATATATAGCATGGTTTTTTATATTATACATATATTGCATATTTCTGTTTCTGTTTTTTTTTTCTTTCTCCTTATTTATATATTTCTTATTGTACATATTTAGTGAATTGCATCAAAAAGACTTTCATATTACTTATTGCTCATATTTCTGGAAAATTCTAGTATTACTTAATTATAGTTATAAAAAAATAAATATGAAGATAACGTTCATGATGACACAAGTAGATTGTTTGTAAAGCAACTACCCACAATCGGAAGTTCAATGAAAGGTTTATATAATAAAATACTATATTAGCAGGTTCCCAGTCCATGTTTTTTTCAAACGCTTTGGAAGGTTGTTTGGAATAGTGTGGGAAGCGAGTTGTGATGATGATGGATTTAAATAATTATGGAGTTGAGACAAGTCGGGAGACTAGTGGATTAAAGTCGATATTGGGTTTACTATGAAAGGTTAGAAATTTGGTTTGGGCCAAATCAGTTACGTTAAGACATTTATGGATAAGTTTCTTTGTGACAAAATAAGAAGCATCCTCAATGCTCGGACTGTAAGGATTGGATATGAGAAAAATTGGAAGTTATAGTGAAGTCCCAAAGCTTAACTCCGTATGTCCAAATAAGTCTAATTACTGTCATATAAAAAAGTATTTTGTAATTAATTGGGAACTTGGAATGCTTGCCTATTAAATGTTGGAGTAGTTGTAAATGATGAGCAGTTTCTTGTCTAAAAGAAAAAGAATACCAGAGGCATAAGAATATTTATCTTGTTTCATAAAAATGTGTGAAATGAACTCTTTTCTGTACAGAGTCTGAATCATCATTTGAATTTCGTATATGTCCCTCAGATTGGCGGGGTTCCTCAAGGAAGTAGCCAAGTTTTCAAACTCTGTACAGTTTATACAGCTGACATCCCAAATTCTAGCACTGTGTTATCTCAGTCATAAACACATATTTTGTCCAGTACTTGCAATCCTAAATCTTTCAGTCTTTCCTAAAATTTCCCAATGCTCATCACCTTGTTACTACTAAACTTACCTATAAAAATGTTGCAGATTTAGGCCGAAAAAGATACCTAACTTTGCTGATTTTAATTTTTTTATAACACAAGTGATGATCACCAACGCTTGTCTATTAAATGTCGGAGAAGTCGGAAACAACGAGCAGTTTCTGTTTCTTAATTCTTATGTGTGGTGATTTATTAAGTAATAAAGAAAACCTAGAGCCTCTAGAATATTTACTTTCTCATATAAAAATTTGTAAAATGGACTCTTTATTGTACATAGTATAAATCCTGATTGATACATTAATACAGTACATAGTCTGAAATATAAGTAATTTATATTTCATCTAATGTGGAAAATAAATGCTATTTGCTGTTTATAAATTTATTTATTAAATAATTATAGTTATATCCATAGATTTAGTTTACGTTTTTTAGCTCTGATATAGAATATTTGTGTTAGTAGCTTATTTGTACACTCAGGTATCAAGAATCAAAAGATTTTTTTAAGATACAATGTTTCACTTTATAATTTTATTTTTAATAAAAAGTATTTTTGTGACATGTATCTATATTAAAACTATGTAAGATTTAAACATTTATAATGTCAATATTTTTATTATTAATATCTAAATAATATTTTTTTAAGGTTTTCAGAGTAATGTCTGAGGTTTCCCTTTCAATACTTTACAAGGAAAGCGAAAACTCCCCCTCCGCTTGGTAATATAAGACACCCTGGAGTCAGATTGTGAAGGAGGCTGCACCTGAGACTTTTGTTTCTTCTGATGTATCAGTGCTGTTGCTGAATCTATTTCACGAAAGTGAAGAAACATTAACACCTCTTCTGAGTCATCAGGATAACTCATTGTAAGTATAAACAATAAATAATAACTTTAATACCACATAAATCAAAATTAATTATTATCTATTTATCGAACCTCAATAACCTTCAAAATATAAATATTAATACATAAAATTTAACAAAACATTCTCCATTTATTTATTGATGACATAAATATTTAACATTTAACATTTTTGTTTAAAAAATATTTCCAATCTTTAGGATCATCATCTAAAACGTAATCAATTAAATTGTACATATTGCACTCACTCAGTTTCCTCTTGATTTAAATAAAATTTATTTTTCTTCATATTTTATTATAGTGAAAGAATGGGATTTTACGAAGAACTTAAGTCAACCCACGGTCCTGATGCAATCACAGTGATAAAGGAACTCCAGAAATCTGAGAGAAAACTGATTAGTGCGAAGAATACGAGGACGTTCTTACTTAAATGCAGGGCCTGATTATAAGAACAGTATGGTATAGTCTCGAAACGTCACCAAAATAGTTGATTTTGTTTATTGACTGAATCTAAAGAACCTTATTAAACATTTAATGCTAACAGTCAAGAAATTTATCCATGAAACAAAAAAAATTTTGTATCCTCTTATTTTTTTGTTTTTCTATGCTTAATATTTTACCTTTTTCTCCGTGTACTGTAACTAAGTTACATTTTATGGAATGAACGAATGATAAATTTATATTTGAAAAAAAATTTATTTCATTTACTTATTAGATGATGGGTGTTAATCTTTTCCTTCAGTCGGCCTAACCTAAGAACTAAAACTAAAAGTTGAAAAACTTAAATTTATTTAAAAATGGTTACATATTTCTCCCAACGTTGGGGAACTGGTCTTTCAATCATTTTATTGAACAAGTTATTTCCAGGGAGTGGTAATGTTGATTGATAATTTAAATACTTCAGTCTTATAATTTCTTTTATGGTCGGTAATTGAAGCTGTTCATTTATTAATTTTGCCGTTTTAATTTCGAATTATTCTAACCGTTTTGTTATAGTCTTTGGCTAATGCAGGTACATTGGTGCTCCATAGAGTTATGCCGGCCTTAAAACGCACTTATTAATTATGAGCTTAAGCCGTAAGACAGTAGTTTTGGTTTTCTTTTTCATTTTCTTTTCTTTTTTTTTAAAAGGTATTAGTATCGAGAATCGACTTTTTGTTAAAGATATTGGTATTGGGAATTGAAAAAAATTGGTTCCATCATTTAATAAAATTATAATATTAAGTTGACAATGTTGACTTACAAAGTGGATATAGAATTCTGTATTGATAAGATGATCCGAAATGCAGGCACCTGATCCTTCTTTGCAGCAGTCGTCAACTGAGTCCCGGCCTGGAGCTAATGAAACGGCGCCCTCCCCCATCTCAAAGGTGACGCCGAGATCGAGTTAGAGTTCTAACTAGATTAACTGGAGGAACCCGAACCAGAACATTACGTGAGCAACAAAGGCACCTCTTAAGGGGCAGGTTGGCAAATAGCTTTTCCGCTCTTAGTACGACATGTGGATTTAGACTCCGTCCTAACTGTTGCCATTCGATTGGGAGAGTAGTGGAAATCCAAAGGATAAAGATTTCCAGGCTGAATTTAACCAATTTATAAAATAAAAGTTGATTAGAGATATCAAGCCGTATTACCATGTCAAAAGAATATGGAGTAGTTGAGAAAACCTCAGGTTGACTTAAATATTGATATAACTTATTATTAGCCAATAAAGGACACACACGTACACATATAAAATTACTAAAGATAATATAAAATATAAAATTACTACTAATTTTTATTTAGAAGGAAAATTATAAACATATACAAAGTAACAACTACAAACTAACACAACTAATGACTGAACATGGTAACTCTAAACAGTATCTCAAACGATTTAACATAAACCTCCTTTATGGATGTAAATCATTTGAAAGACGAAGGTTAAATCTAATAAAAAGTATTATTATCAAACATGTAATATGGTCAGAGACAGAACAAAATTTGTTTTTTTAATTTAAGACTGTCTTACTCACATTTATATGAAAAATCGACTTTGACAAACTGACAAATAATGGGCAGCGGAGGTAGTTTCTGGCTTGTTGGCTTTTTTTTTTTTTTTTTTTTTTTTTTTTTTTTTTTGCATTTTGTTTAAATATTTTTTCTTACCTTACTACGTTATGCTAAACTTTGTAGTAACATTGCAAAACATCTAGTATGCCTATAAGGCATGGAACATGTGAATATATAAATAAACAGTCCTTATATCAGGGTACCATATAAGGAAAAAAAAATAAAAACATTATGCAATATTTTCATTTCAAAAAAAGGTTTTTAATTAAAAAGTTACACAATGAAAAATTCTAATAAATTATAACATCTTGGTATTCTGAATTGTTTAGCTAATTTTAAAAAATAAATGAAAAACTATATGCACCAACTTTGACAAGCTCTATCTTGGGTGTATATATATATATAAATCAATGTATGCGTGTGTTCTTTATAGGCTTTGAAAAGGTAAGAGATTACACTCCATGTGAGGCACCATTTTTTTCAACATATTTCGGGAACGATTATAGGCCTTTTGGTATATTGAGTGGACGCATAGGTGTCAAGTTATAGACCAAAACGTAAAAATCGTTAGTAATTAAAATCGCTTCAACAAATCAGTGTATTTCTAACAGCTTAGTCATTACCATGCTGTTTATTGTAAAAGAACAAGTAACCAGATGATTAAAAATAAGGACAAGAGACCACATGATCTTCTATACATTTAAAAATTAATGCATTTGTGTGTGTCCTTTATAGGCTTTCAAATGGTGAGAGATATGTTCCATGTGAGGCGCCATTTTTTCCCACATATTCAGGGGAAGATTATAGGCCTATCTGTGTATTGATTAGATTCATAGGTGTCAAGTTAAGGACCGAAATGAAAAAATCGTAAATTAATTAAAATCGCTTCAACAAATCAGTGAATTTATCACAACTGAGTCATTCTCATGCTGTTTATTGTGAAAAAAACGAGAAGAAAGAATAAGGAAGAAAGACCACATGATCTTATATATATATATATATATATATATATATATATATATATATATATATATATATATAAATCAATGAATGTGTGTGTCATTTATAGGCTTTGAAACGGTAAGATATAATGCTCCATGTGAGGTGGAATTTTTCAATATATTCAGGGGATGATTATAGGCCTATTATAAAATGATAGGATTATTGATTGGATGCGCAATATTCAGTACAACTCGCCATTGCAATGGCCATCAACAAGGCACAGGGGCATTCGCTACAAGTTTGCGGACTAAATTTGGAAACCCATGCTTCTCTCATGGACATTTATACCTTGCCTTCTTACGCGTTGGAAAACCATCTGATTTATTTGTTAACGCTACAGATGGAAAAACGCAAAATATTGTATATCCATCAGCACTTCAACAAAATGAATAAAAGTAAAAAATGTAATTCTTAGAAATAAAAATAAATAAATAAATACAAGATAAATCAAACAATGTTACAATAATTGTTGTACTGAGAAATTTTTTTTTAATATATTTTGTTAAGCGCGTAGCAACATAATGCACGCCGGGTACAGCTAGTACAATATACAATCTGTTATTAACAGGGAGTTTCTCTCTATGCATCATGCTCATGATTTATTAATGAGTTCTAAGTCCGACATTACTCTATGGGGCAGCAATGCTCCTTCATCTAGCAAAGTCTATAACTGAACGGTTAGAATCTCTAAGTTGAGTACACTTGAGAGTCGATTAACTTACGTGTTTAGAACCGAAAGGGGATCAGATAACTTATCCTCGGTTAACCGCGGCATCAAAAAAGTAAGGGAACCCCATAAGAAAAATTAACGTAGGACAATTAACGTGATACGTTTAACTATTTAATAAGGATTATATAGTCCATGAAAATATACATAAGTAACATTATTACAAATGTAAATAAATCATTTATGGTTGGAAAAAATGAAAAATATTTATTTTTAAATTACTGACATTCTATCTGCCATCGCAAGATCTCTCTTGAGATGAATTTTCAATTGGTTTAAGAGATGTAATAAACTCAAAAGGGCCATTAAAGTTGTGATTGGGTTTTTTAAATATTTAAAATCAATCTTTATATTTAAAACTAGCATCTCCCGTATGCTTCGTCCGATCTTATAATGAAAGAACATAAATTTTAACTAATGATTGAAAATTTATTTCTTTACAGATAAAAATTTCGTATTGAAGTATGCAATTTAACATTATTTCTTCTATGATAATTTATCGCATAGCCGTAATTTTAACCTGGTTTAGATTACGTAAAATCATTATTAAACATCTGATTTTTAATTTTAATTTATGAGAACCCTGATGGACAGAAACTATTAAAAAAAATCTTGTGGATAACGGACTGCATTAACAGTACTTACAACTAAAGGCCCATATTTTCACACACGATATGAAAGAGTGAAGGATCGAAATTTTGGTTTGGTAATCATTGCTATTCGGCAGAAATAATTTAATTGTTATCATCTGGTAAGATTTAAATTCTAAACATTCGTTGAAAGTTGTTTTTTAAATATATTTTTCTTTCATTATAAATTATGATTACATCTCATATATTTAAGTTGATTATTGGCATTGTATTTTAAGTAGAGTCTGGTTTATTTTCTTGGTACAGCATGTAATTTTGTGAATTGTAAAATTATATAAGAAATAAAGAAATAATATAATTTCTAACCATAAAAGTTTATGAGAGTATAACAAATTTCGTTGCTGCCACTAAACAATAAACATTTAAAACTGTACTATTGTAAATTTCATTATTTCGCAACCTTCCTAGAACTATGAATATGATATAGTACAGATAGATTCAATAATTTTTACCATTGCAAACTGTATGGCGGAATCAGACTTCAGTGGAATCCACGTGTGGCACCTCATAATTATATATTTTTTTAATTGTGTAATTGAATATAAGTAAATTTTATTATTAATTTCAAGCTCTATGTAACATCGCGCCTTAGCAACCTTTCATGCAGAATAGCGCTCGCTCCTTTTGGTCAATTTTCAAACTTCACTGCTTTCCACATGCTATCGCTTTTTTAACGAAAAATTAATTTCAATTCAGTAGATTTTATTATTGCTAAACCTCCCAGGAACTATAAAGATGATGTGCTTAAAATTTGGTACAGATTGGTTCAGTGGTTTTTGTGGTTAGTGATCACAAACAAAAAATGGCTGTCCTTTTATATAATAGTATAAATATAGTTATGATCAGGTATATGAAAACCCATTGCTTAAGACCGAGATATTTTGGTTCACAGATTAGAAAACAAATTGTTGGTTGTTGTATCTGCCTCGCTAAGTTAAACGAACTCCACTTTCGATTTAGTCTTTGTTTCTTTCATAATCAAGAAATGTTTGGACTTTTCATCTGAAGGGTTTGTTTTAGGTGGAATTGGGGGAAAATTGAAAATTCATAATGGAACATAAACATAACTCGTAGGATGTTATCTTATTGGAAAATATTCATTAAGTTTCGTTTGCTTCGATAAGATCGACAAAGAACTTTCCTACATAAATTACTTCTGTATAATACTCAGGCAAAGAGTTTCCATTGATGTTTTTAAAAATAATTCTGAATTTATTTTATTTATTAATAATTCATGGTCATAAGGATTATATTCATTTAAACTAAAAAAAAAAAAAAATTTCTATTTTTAAGAAACCGCTTAAAAGATTTTTTTCACTTATCTAAATATGAGACATCCTTTCATGGCTGATGTTAGCCAAACTAATACTGATATAGCGCTCCCACTCAGCCTTCACTGGATATTACCAATAATGCAGCTGAGAGAGCAGCGCTGGGATCTCTACGGGTCTGGCCTAGACCCCCAATAAGTTGGGGAATAGGCTCGATTCGAGGTTCCCCAGGCTGAGTGTGTTTGTTTTGTACATATAGTAAGAATGTATCTTATTCTTCTTATTTTTTATTTTTTTATTTTATTATTATTATTATTTTTAATTTTATTTTTTATTTATTTATTTTTTATATATTATATTTTTGTTACTTGATTCTTATTATTTCATTATATTCTTGATGGTTGGATTATTAGTTTTATTTTTATAATTATTACTTGTTTTTATTTTTATCTTTTATTACCATTATTTTGTGTGTATGAGTACTTGTATATATTGTATGAATGAATACATCTTTAGCACTGTTACCTATTGCCCTAATTGAGGCAGATTGTACATATATTTCAATAAAAAAAATTAAAAAAAATACTGATTTTTTTCCGTTTTATTTTCAGAGCTAGGTTCTATGGTAAATAATGATCGCAGAAGATATTTATTTTATTTTGCATTATGTATATATTGTTTTTCTCCTTCTCTATTTCTCCTGTTGTATCCTAAACATACATATGTTATTTTAACTATATTTTTATTGTTATCATATAAACAATTAAATTTTTATATAAAGGCCAAACAGCAGAAAATATCCTAAGATATCTGCAGTGTCAACAAAGAAATTGACTTGTAGTCATGGAGGAAAAGAGGACCAAAAATGAAATACATAAGTCAGATGTAAAATAATTACATAAAAGCATGGAGTACTGGACTCTTTGTTATGGAAAAATTTCGATGTTTACATTTAAATTCATAAAACCACATTAAAAACTGTCACCTTTCAGCAAAAGACAATATAGACTTTTTCCAAAAACTCGGTGTATATGAGTAAAAATGTAATGACTGTGAAGATACATTAAAGGGAGTAAATGGACGATCAATAAATCGATGATTAAAAGAACATATAACATCAAATGATAATTACACAGAATCCTATCTATTTCTATGGGAATAACCATAAATTTAACAAAGACTAAAGAGTGATATTAATACTTTACGTAGAAAATAGTAAAAAATTAATTATTTATGATTTTTTTTTTCCCCTAATCCTCCTTTTATTTTTATTTTCAAACATAAAAAAACTAGAGTTTAGGATCTTCAGAAATAAATAAATCGTTTATTTCCAATCTAAATTTTGTTTAAGTGGCAAGGTAAATATTTCAAATTCTCCCATTTTCTGTTTCCAGTAGTCACAGAAAAACTGACCAGTCATAAGGAAAACCTAAAGGGTTGCCATTGACCGATTATTTAGAGGACTGACTCAACGATACTTTAGTTTTATTACATCACAATTTACTCTAAAACCTGGTAGCTTTAAGAATTCATCCCGCGTTGTATAGTTCAGTTGTTAAAAGTAGGTTTGATTTTCGTTCGGGATTTTTAAACTTATATATCATTTGTATACCGAAGTGCTGATGTTTTAAATATGTTGTATGTTTTTTGGAAATGATGGTGAAGGTGTAACATACGAAACTAGTCTTTGAATTAAATATTCCAATAGAAGTAGCAAATAAATCATCAAGCCTTATTTTAAGGTTATCTAGATGACTAATCTATCTCCTGAAAAAAAAGTTGAAGAAGAAATATACATTAAAATGTATGGAAGTTACATAAAGAAAAAAAAAAATGAAACATTTTACTACTCCGTCAAAAAAAAAAAAAATAAAATAAAAAAAAAAAAAAAAAAAAAAAAAAAAAAAAAAAAAAAAAAAAAAAAAAAAAAAAAAAAAAAAAAAAAAAAAAAAAAGGATTGCCAAGAATCTTTTTTTCAGGCGCATCAGAGGATTATCGGGAGTGGAGTGTGAGGTAAGTTGGGAGACTAGTCGATTCGAGTTGGTATGACGTTTAAAATATAATGATAGCTCTATATGGACAAGTTTGTTTGTGACATAAAAAGGAGCATTGAGCATTTTACAAAGGAATTTGGATTGCTAGGATTTGATAAGAGAAGAATTAGAAGGTTTAGTGGATCCTCAAAGCTCAACTCCGTGTGTCAGTGGGTCTAATTACTGTCATTTAAATGTGTCTTTAGTAATTTATTAGGAGCTTTAAACGCTTGTCTAGTAAATGTAAAGTAGTCGGAAACAACGAGCAGTTTCTTGTCATTGAAACTGTTATGTAACTGGTATACATATATACATTATTTGTGTATACTGGTATGTAAGACATTTTACAAAATAGATATTGCAGATTTATGCTTTTCTAGTTATTATTTTTTAACTATAGAGAACCTCAGAATAATTTGTATTCTAAATATTTCTATTTTAAGCTTTGTTTCTATGTGAGTTTTCTTCTTCTGAAAACGTACAATTTTAACTATCCAGTAAAAAATAATGACATACAGTCCAAGCCATCTGTCTGAACATTCTATGGTACTGGTATCAGATGTAGAAATAGTTCCCTTCCTAATTACACTGCTCTCTAACACGTCAGCACTATTGAGGCAATGTCATCAAATAGACCGAAAAATGGTGTGAACCATAATCCAACCACTAATTGGAGACGCTCTCTGCGGGGGGGGGGGGGGGAGAAAGGCAACAGACTACCAGACCAGCAGGGGGCCGCACCTGGGAGAAATACAATGCTATTTAGAGTAGGTAACTGAACCAGGAGATTTAGTTCGCTAGCTGATCATTGTCGACATTCAATAGTTCCTTTCTTTGTGGTCTTGTAGATACCGACTAATCTCCCGGCTTATATTACACATAAAGGATAACGTCGAATGGCAGCTTACAAAGTTCAATTATGATATTCTCGAATAAAGTTGTCGAGAATGCAGTAACTGCAGAATCTCGATGATTTAATTTCCTCATAAATCCTAACCCCTACAAAAAAATTTTTCTATTTTTTTTTTTTTTTTTTTTTTTTTTTTAAATCATGCAATGCTCAGTCGTGTTATAAAATAATTAAAATCAGCAAGGTTAGAATCTTTTTTTGCCTAAATCAGCAACATTTTCATGGACAAGTTTAGAAGTAGCAAGCTAATGAACATTGGGAAATTTCCGAAATATTTAGGATTGCAAGTACTGGACAAAATATGTGTTTATGAGTGTTTGAGATACAATAAAGGGATCATGATTTACTGATAACACAATGCTAGGATTTGGGATATCAGCTGTATAATTGTACAGAGTTTGAGAACTAGGCTGCTTCCTTGAAGAACTTCGCCAATCTGAGGGACATATACAAAATTTAAATGATGATTCAGACTATGTACAAAGAAAGAGTTCATTTTACATATATTTATAGAAGAAGATAAATATTCTAATGGTTCTGGTTTTCTTTATTACTTAGTAAATGCTCACATGCTAGACTTAAAAGACAAGAAACTGCTCATAATTTACTACTCTAACATTTACACTACAACTCTAAAACGTTTACTAAAAGCATTCCAAGTTCCCAATAAATTACAAAATACATATTTACATGACAGTAATTAGACCCATTTGGACCAAAGGAGTAGAGCTTGGGGCTCCACTAAACCTTCAAATTTTTTCTCGTATCCAATCCTTACAATTCAAAATCCTTCGTAAAATGCTCCTTATTAATTAGGATTGATGAATCAATTACCACTTTTATTGGGATCATTTTATAAGAATACTAGTTTCAAATGCTAAACATTCATCTTAATTTTTAAAATTTCTGTACCATCGTGCTCCTTATAATGTTTGTCCACCCAAACTTATCCATAAAGGTCTTAATGTACCTGCTAATTTGGCCCAAACCAAATTTATATTATTTCATACTAAAATTCACACATTATGTTTATTTAAAAAAAAAAATCAGAACAAATTAAATTTAAGGCAAAATGACTTGATTATTTTACTAAGGGTTAGTAACAGCTCCTCAAAGGTAGAAATGTTCAACGCAGAATTTCTTTTGGAAATCATTGAATGTTCACAAGCCATAAAAAGACTCAACAACTTCTCACATCTTGAACTAACTCTTCCCTACTTCCAGATCCTACACTCAAAGCTGTGGAAGGGGAAAACCTTTAGAACTGGTTGGGGTAACAGTGTTCCAAGAGTTGCCGCCAAAGAGTTAACTAAACCATTTATCAACTTGAAATGAAATTATTGTTTACCGCTGTTCTTTACTTCTCCTCTCAGTTTCAACCCTATAGTTGTGCAATACGGTTCGTGGACAGCATCCTGACTCGACCACGAAATATAAAAAATGGCAAATGGTATTCTTCTGTGTAACGATTCTGATCATTCGTGAAATTTTGGAAGAATACAGTTTAATTAAAAGCTAAGATTTAATTTTATTCTTTATAAAAAAATCTAATTTATCCAAAGATCATTGAATTTTGAGTATACGTCATTGATAATTAAATTATGTTAGTTTTGGGAATTGCGGTAGTATTTATTAAATGTCAATTAGGTGTGGTACGGTTCTTCTAATTTCATTAGAATTCAATTTTTTTTTTTTTTTTTTTTTTTTTTTTTTTTTTTTTTTTTTTTTTTTTTTTTTTTTTTTTTTCTTTTTTTTATCTTGGTTCCACTTACTTCAGTCATCTGCGACCTCTGAGTCTATCTAATATCCCATAATATGTATTTTCACTGATCCGATCATCCTGATTGCGTGTCTTAAGCAGTTTAAGCATTAATCTATCAAGGGGATTAAAGGTCCGAGATCATCATAGATATTTTCTCCTTCTCAGGCGAAATATACTATTTATTTAAAGATTTTTTTTGGCACCATATAAAATAATTTTTTAAAAAATATACTATTTGCTAGCTGTCAAAATATTCGTCTAAAAGCCTAAGTAAAAGAAAACTATTAAGATGCTTTTATGTAATCCATAGGTGATTTATTTATCTGACTTTTCTAATTTTGGTTATTTAGATTTAATAATTTTACCGGAAGAAATTAATTCGTTAAAACAATGGGTGCTTTGTTAGTTAGCCACTATAGTTGTTCTATCTATTCTGACTTAACTAGAAAAACGATACTTTTAACTTTTACATATCTGTATTCTGCTGATACTATCTCAAGAGCATAGAAACCGGGTCTGGTCAGCCTTTGTTGATGTTAATGTTTATACATTGCAATGACAATTAAATGCGATGTATAAAGAAATGTAATAATGTTACTGATATAAAAAAAACAACTACAAATTATATATTTACTTATTATATAAGGAGTTCAAGCTATTTATAAGGACACTGAGCAATGATATCTCCTAAATTAGTTTAATTAATTAAAAACATCCACGTTTAAGTCCTAGTCATTATAAAGTACTATCATATTATAATGTGTTGCCACCTTACAGCTCATCCATATTGTCCATATTGCAATGATAATTAAAGGAAATTGAGGCGATGAATAAATAAATATAATAATGTTGCAAATATAAAAGAAACTACAAATTATATATACATTTATTATACAAGGAGATCAATATATTTGAATGGGTCCGCCGAAAAACGTTCTAAGTGACAAACAAATTTTGAGTAATCAGTGAAAGAAAATCATAATCTAAAGTGATTGTTAGTTTTGTAAGTCAGATTTTTTTTTCACCTTGTAATTTGTTATATTTACATGTATAATAACATAATGGATTACTATATCATACTATGATGTACTATTTATTATTCATTTAAAAACCTTTAAAATCGCCACTTCGGAAATTTTGTCCCTTAGAACGTTTTTCGGCGGACCCATTCATTGATATGGACAGTGAGCAATGATATCTCCTATCGTGTTCATTATTGTCATTGTCCATATTGTCAAAATTTTTAAATTCTGGCATTGAAAAATTGGTATCATGTTGGGAGAAGTGTGTAGTAAAATATTTGAAATATATATATATATATATATATATATATATATATATATATATATATATATATATATATATATATATATATATATATATATATATATATATATATATATATATATATGACTTATATTTTATTTATTTTTTATTTATTTCATATTTATATTAATTTTTAATTCATATTAATTATAAAACTATAATTAACCCTTGAGTGGTCGCGCGGATGACAATAGTTCTCCACTGGTCTTAACATCGCTACTGTGTATTTGTTTTAGCGTGGTTGAATATGACGAGCTTAGAATCTGCAAACGGAGGTTAGGGGGATAATCTCAGTACCTCTGTTGGTTGCTATTTGATATTCCCGACCTGTAATTCCCATTTGTTTTGGTTGGCTAAAAATTGTCCTCCTACTGACCTTTTAATTACTTATTTTTAGTTATGTATTATTTTGTCTACATTAGCTAAATTAATAGGATTAGAGTTTGTTATAATTACATTGAATGTCCTTTACTGATATTTTCGTACTGTGCTACTTGAGTGAGTTAGTTCGTTTGTCATCCACGCGACCTTCCCCGTAATTACTATTTTCAACTTGATATTTGTTGATAATGATCTGCGTACGTTCTTTATATTTCACTATTTTGAGTAAATAATTTATGTCTCTTATCCATGGTAAAGTAATATTGAAAATTAAAGGGATTAAAAAAGATTCCCATTGCAAAAACACCAGAAAACGTAGTGGATGACTATTGTCATCCGCGCGACCTTTCTTGTAACTGAGCCATACGCGAACACTCAACATAAAAATGCTAGTAAATAATTCTTACATAGGGCATCCGGGTAATTTTTTTACTTTACATTTGAACAAATAAATATGAAAACTTTAAGAATCATTGCCGTCGTGAGTATATTATATTATAAGGGTAGGAACTATGATAACAGGCCATTGTGACTATTGCAACAGTCAGTGACATGTCTATTTCACATCACATCACACTTTTAAAATGTGTCATCGTAAAACTGTGATCGTGACCGGGTCCTGGTTAGTTCTATAATTTATAACCCTTAATCCTGATATAGTACCCCCCCCCCTCCCCCAGTCGTGGAGTCAAGATATTAATCACCTTTTTTAGGAGGTGATTCGTTAGGATCGGCCCATTAACTCTGTATGATTCACCCAAATAACACTAATTCTGATATATTCTCAAACGATAAATTAAGAGTATTTCGTTTGTTATTTTCATATAATGTGACAATTTTAATTAAGCTTTTTAATTATTTTGTTTTTAGATAATATTATGATTTAAAAAATGAGATAAAAGCTTATAATGCTAATACACACAAAATCAGTACAAAATTATTTTCCTTATAACCGACGAGGGTGATGTTTCAAAAAGAATAAGTATTTGATTGTATGGTGTCATTGAGTATAAACTCGCTGATATTATAAATAATTTGGGAAAAGAAAAAAATATATAATGAAAAACAAATTTAATGAATAAAAATGTCTAGATCTCCGATAATATTATGTTTATAATAAAATTATGTTATTTTAATAATACATATTATACATTATTATATTATTATTATACATGGTCATAGGGTAAAAAAAAATTAAGTACGCTAAAACTTGTATACATGTTTCTCCTAATTCAATGGATACTAAAAAATAATCAGCGGACCTACCGGTATTGATTTCTTTTTTATTTTCCTGGATAAAAAAAAATATCGATATGTATTCCTGTGCTTCGTCCAATGAGATGAAAAAAAAAAATGTAACGTATCAAATCAACACATTTTTATCTAATCTTGTCTAATATAGAAATTATTAATTAGAAAAATATATAAATAAACTCCAAATTTATCATAAATCATATACTAGTTTTTCTGCGTTTTCTACTTTTTTCATATAATGGAATATTGGATTAAACTTTAAATTATGCCGCTTTTTTTATTCTGTTTTTCTGTTTTTCCAATGTCAAGTTATAAAACAAATATGGATCAAAATCTCTTTTGTTCAAGATAGTGTTTCATTCAAATAGTAAACTTTTTTTTTTTATTATTAGTAAAAGCTAGAAAAATTAAATAATATAACAGCAGAAGCAAAGAGAAATAATAATAATACTAAGGTAAGGATTTATAATCTCCTCATAATAAAAAAATTAAAAAGATATAATTGAAAAATTAGTATTAAATTCGTTCAGTCCTAATAAATAATTAAGTGAATTTAGACGAGTGTTATGCTTAAGTCCCTTTATCTATTAAATACTATAACAAGAATCATTTAAAAATAGAATAATTAGAAAAATAGTGAAAGGGTCCTTGAAAAAAAATGTTAATAAATGGAGTGCTTCAATTACAGAAAATAACAGAAAAGATTATTCGAAGTGCCCGCTATCAGGGAATAACTTATAACACCACAATAGTAAGTCTAGTCCACCAAAGTTGGAATAAATATTTAAAAGAAATTTGTTTTAAATTATTAATTATTAATTAATTAATTTAAGTTATATTTAAGTTTTTATAACTGCTTTTTAGTTCGTGGGTTAAGGTTTTAAAGAAAAAAAAATGTATATCTGATTTCAAAAAATAATAATTTAAGGATCTCTTTATCATTAATCTACTCTCTTTCCCAATTTATATTTTAGAATTAAAAGGATCAATGTATTTAAATTAATAATAAACTTCTTTTTTTTCTCCAATCTATTGAAATTTACAACTGTACAAACATATACTTTAAGTAAATGAGCTGATAACGGTTACAATAAAATGTCAAAACTTGAAAAAAAACTACTCATCAGTAGCACTTCAATAAAAATTCTACACTAGAAGATCTCTAGGCCACCTTCTTTTCAGACGCCTCGGAGGATTATCAGGAATGGAGTGGGAAGCAAGTTGAGAAACTAATGGATTTGAGTGGTTATGGAGCTTACGATGAAAGGGATATGTATCTGGTTTGGGCCAACTCAGCAACATGTGGAATATTAAGGTCTTTATGGATAAGTTTATTGGTGACAAAGTAAGGGGCATTTAGGATTTTTCGAAGGATTTTGGATTCTTAGGATTGGATACGAGATGAATTGCATGATTTCGTTCCAATGCTCAACACCGTAAGTCCAAATAGGTTACATTACTAATCAGTCATGTAAATAAGTCTTTTGTAATGAATTGGGAGCTTTGATCGTTTGTCTAGTAAATGTTGAAGTAGTCTGTAACGACGAGCAGTTACTTGTCGCTTTAGTCTTGAATAATAAAATTAATAATACAATCAATGATAATTCGAAATAAACAAAGTTGAGAGAAAGTATTTATTTCAAACAGGACTTTTTCATTGGTAGGTAAAATAAAATAAAACGGTAGGTCCTTGTGACGAATCTTACATGACAAAAAATATTTTTCATTAAATTTCTAATATGAGACCTCATGTCAAATTTCCGATCCGAGCAACAAAAATAGAGCAAGAGTGTTTAAAAATAAATGTGAAAAATACACGTCAAAACAATCAGTGTAACTGTGACAGATTTTCAGATCTTTCTCATTTAAGTTCATAAGTTCTAATCATATTAATGATTTATTGCCTTAATATTAATGCTCAAATTACCTCCTTAGAGCATAATACCCTCCTTAATCCGTTCCAATCAGGTTTCCGTTCCGGTTATTCCACTCACTCAGCTTTGTTAAAAATCATACAGGATCTTTATTCCTCCGTAGACCAACAAAAAATTACGATTCTTGTCTTGTTTGATTTTTCAAAAGCTTCCAATCGTGTTGACCATTCAATTCTCCTATCTAAACTAAAAAACTTCTCCCTATCTAATAGTGCTCTAAATTGGTTCCACTCCTTCTGATCTCATCGTTCCTAAACAGTTATCATTCCCAAAAATCCTCCTTCATCTTCCCTACCTTTAACCCAAGGTGTTCCCCAAGGATTCTCCCTGTCACCAATCCTATTTTCTAACTATATCAATGATTTACCCAGTTGTATTCACTATTCCAAGTATCACCTATATGCAAACGATCTGCAAATTTACCTATCTTTCCATCCTTCAGATATGCTAGAGGTATCTCGTAAAATTCAGGAGGACATTGATAACATCAACCGTTGGGCAGTGAAGAATAAGTTATATCTGAATCCAAAGAAAACTAAGGCTATTCTCATCGGTTTAAAACCCATCATCAACACCCTTCCTTAATATCCATTGCTTTACCTCAATAACTCTCCTATTCAATTCCAAAACTCGCCTAAATTTCCAAAAATTCCATCATAATCCTTAAACAAATCTATAGATTTCGAGATTCCTTTTCCCAGAATACCCGTCAACTTCTAGTTTCCTCTCGTATTTTCCTCTTGCTTTGATTACGGTTGCTTGGTTTATGGGGGGGCTGTCAGGGAATCTCGAGATGAAGCTGAGGAGACTGATAAACTGTTTCATTAGATTTATCTTCGGGATCCCAAGGCGATCACACGTTACTTGCCGATATTCTGAGCTTGGGTGGCTTTTTCCTAAATTCCGATAGCAAGACACTCTGGGTACTTTCCTATTCCAATCTCTAAAAACCAAAAAACCTTCCTATATCCTTAATCTATTAATTCTGCGCTCTTCTATCCACCTCCTAAACCTATCCACCAACCTTTTAACCTATATCCCCTCACATAACACCGCTTCCTTTGACAAATCCTTTATCATTCGTGCTACCTCCTTCTGGAATTCCCTACCCACTTCTATTCGTAAAGCAGCTTCCCTAACTTCCTTTAAAAATAATTTCACTAAAGGACTTCGCACCAAACCTTACACAATCAGTAGCAGCTCCGATCTCTGCTCTGATCATTACCTGGGTCATTTAACTCTTTTTGATGAACCAATAAAAAAAGATAAAAGATCGTTTATAAACCAAGATGTTATGGATTGGGATAGCTATCAATGGAACTTAAATCCTCTGCATTGAGAAGCTTTTATTAGTTTGATAAAAATGCATGATTTTTACCTCTCTAATTTGGGTCAGATGATGTTTTTGTTTCTATATTATTTTTTTTTAAGAAACATTAATTAGAATAACTGATTTTTGGTTGATTCGATAGTAATTTTAAAATGAACTATATTAATTACTATATAAAAAAATCCACCAGATCATTTGCTTTATTTCACTTTTATATTTTAATATCTTACGTAATTGAAATCGTATGAATCAAATATAAAATTTGATTGGTTTATGATACGAACTGAAATCAAATCTTAAATAAGTGTGCTCGCTCATAAAGCTCTTTGTTTAATTAACACGGGGAAGAAAACCCCTATTCAAAAGAATAGTCCCCCCCCCAAAGCAATGGGACGATTGGGGCTGAGCCCTTTTAATAGGCCTGAATCCTTTTACTTACATTTGATAATTATGTTTCTTTTGTACTTATTAGCGTATATTTGGGGCTTTAACAGTTTTACTTATTAGTGGGGGGTGGGTGGGGGGGGGATAAATTTCTAAATTGAGAACGGCTGGTCCGATCTTAATGAAATTTGATAATTATGTTTCTTTTGTACTTATTAGCGTATATTTGGGGCTTTAACAGTTTTACTAATTAGTGGGGGGTGGGGGGGGGGCTAAATTTCTAAATTGAGAACGGCTGGTCCGATCTTAATGAAATTTGATAATTATGTTTCTTTTGTACTTATTAGCGTATATTTGGGGTTTTAACAGTTTTACTAATTAGTGGGGGTGGGGGGGGCAAAATTTTAAATTGAGAACGGCTGGTCCGATCTTAATGAAATTTGATAATTATGTTTCTTTTGTACTTATTAGCGTATATTTGGGGTTTTAACAGTTTTACTAATTAGTGGGGGGTGGGGGGGGGCTAAATTTCTAAATTGAGAACGGCTGGTCCGATCTTAATGAAATTTGATAATTATGTTTATTTTTGTACTTATTACCGTATATTTAGGGTTTTAACAGTTTTACTAATTAGTGGGGGGTGGGGGGGGGTATATTTCTAAATTGAGAACGGCTGGTCCGATCTTAATGTAATTTGATAATTATGTTTCTTTTATACTTATTAGCGTATATTTGGGGTTTTAACTGTTTTACTAATAAAAACATGTATATATATTTAAAATTGTAATGTGATTTCGTAATTTCTTTTACCATCTTTACTTTATTATTTATTATATCGTAAAAAGTGTGGATTAAACTGTGTGGATAACGATCATTATCATTTCATTTAAATGAGTTCAACTTCAATATAAATTTATTTATAAAATTAGTTCTAAAAATAAACATAATAATAATGAAGTTTAACCTATTTAGTTCAGCAGTATAGCTATAAATTTAATTTCCTTTACTTTAAATGAAGGTATATTAAAAACCCTAAATATAGTTATAAGTCCGAAAGAAACATAATTATTAAATTTCATTAAAATTGGACCAGCCGTTCTCAATTTAGAAATATAACCCCCCCCCCCCCCCCCCCCCTAATTAGCAAAACTGTTAAAACCCCAAATATACGCTAATAAGTACAAAAGAAAAACATAATTATCAAATTTCATTAAGATCGGACCAGCCGTTCTCAATTTAGAAATTTAGCCCCCCCCCACCCCCCACTAATTAGTAAAACTGTTAAAACCCTAAATATACGCTAATAAGTACAAAAGAAACATAATTATCAAATTTCATTAAGATCGGACCAGCCGTTCTCAATTTAGAAATTTAGCCCCCCCCCACCCCCCCCACTAATTAGTAAAACTGTTAAAACCCTAAATATACGCTAATAAGTACAAAAGAAACATAATTATCAAATTTCATTAAGATCGGTCCAGTCGTTCTCAATTTAGAAATTTAGCCCCCCCCCCACCCCCCACTAATTAGTGAAACTGTTAAAACCCTAAATATACGCTAATAAGTACAAAAGAAACATAATTATCAAATTTCATTAAGATCGGACCAGCCGTTCTCAATTTAGAAATTTAGCCCCCCCCCCACCCCCCACTAATTAGTAAAACTGTTAAAACCCTAAATATACGCTAATAAGTACAAAAGAAACATAATTATCAAATTTCATTAAGATCGGACCAGCCGTTCTCAATTTAGAAATTTAGCCCCCTCCCCCACCCCCCCACTAATTAGTAAAACTGTTAAAACCCTAAATATACGCTAATAAGTACAAAAGAAACATAATTATCAAATTTCATTAAGATCGGACCAGCCGTTCTCAATTTAGAAATTTAGCCCCCCCCACCCCCCCCTAATTAGTAAAACTGTTAAAACCCTAAATATACGCTAATAAGTACAAAAGAAACATAATTATCAAATTTCATTAAGATCGGACCAGCCGTTCTCAATTTAGAAATTTAGCCCCCCCCCCCACCCCCCACTAATTAGTAAAACTGTTAAAACCCTAAATATACGCTAATAAGTACAAAAGAAACATAATTATCAAATTTCATTAAGATCGGACCAGCCGTTCTCAATTTAGAAATTTAGCCCCCTCCCCCACCCCCCACTAATTAGTAAAACTGTTAAAACCCTAAATATACGCTAATAAGTACAAAAGAAACATAATTATCAAATTTCATTAAGATCGGACCAGCCGTTCTCAATTTAGAAATTTAACCCCCCCTCACCACCCCCCTAATTAGTAAAACAGTTAAAACCCCAAATATACGCTAATAAGTTCAAAAGAAACATAATTATCAAATTTCATTAAGATCGGACCAGCCGTTCTCAATTTAGAAATTTAGCCCCCCCCCCCACCCCCCACTAATTAGTAAAAACAGTTAAAACCCCAAATATACGCTAATAAGTTCAAAAGAAACATAATTATCAAATTTCATTAAGATCGGACCAGCCGTTCTCAATTTAGAAATTTAGCCCCCCCCCCCACCCCCCCACTAATTAGTAAAACTGTTAAAACCCTAAATATACGCTAATAAGTACAAAAGAAACATAATTATCAAATTTCATTAAGATCGGACCAGCCGTTCTCAATTTAGAAATTTAGCCCCCCCCACCCCCCACTAATTAGTAAAACTGTTAAAACCCTAAATATACGCTAATAAGTACAAAAGAAACATAATTATCAAATTTCATTAAGATCGGACCAGCCGTTCTCAATTTAGAAATTTAGCCCCCCCCCCCCCACCCCCCCCCACTAATTAGTAAAACTGTTAAAACCCTAAATATACGCTAATAAGTACAAAAGAAACATAATTATCAAATTTCATTAAGATCGGACCAGCCGTTCTCAATTTAGAAATTTAGCCCCCCTCCCCCACCCCCCCCCACTAATTAGTAAAAAACTGTTAAAACCCTAAATATACGCTAATAAGTACAAAAGAAACATAATTATCAAATTTCATTAAGATCGGACCAGCCGTTCTCAATTTAGAAATTTAACCCCCCCACCCCTCCGGCACAACGATCCCATTCCGTCAGAATGTCAGAGAGACAGCCTTTTAATTATCAGTCCTCAAGGCGGGAGTCGAGTGTGGACTTGATAAAAAGTTAGCAGCCAAGGCTTTTATAATACAAAGTCTGTTGTTTGATAAGATTAAACATATACTCTCCTCTCTCTTACTAATTTTCCTTTCTTAATTTATAGGAAAACAAAATAATTTTAAATATATACTTTCCCCGTTCTGCTTTAAAAAAAAAACTAGTCCAATAATTCCTCCACGTTTTATAATATTTGAACATTTTAAATAGATTAAGGTAATATATATTTTAAAAATATATTTATTTTCCAAAAAAAAAAAAAAAAAAAAAAAAAAAAAAAAAAAAAAAAAAAAAAAAAAAAAAAAAAAAAAAAAAAAAAAAAAAAAAAAATAAAAAAAAAAAAAAAAAATATAAGGTTTGTAGACGTTTCGAACTGTCTGTTCAGTCATAACAATGAAAAAGTGGTTAAGATCAATTTTAACCAAAAAATGTTAAGTGATTAAAAATAATCGTGGAGATGTGTTCTTCATAATAAAAGTGTTTAGACAAGATGTTAATTTTAAAATATAGTTATTGAATTTTCAAATTAATAAGACACCATGTTTAATTTTTTTCAATAACTATTTTTAAAAATAGTACATATATAATCTATTTAGCAATGTGCTAAAGTTTTAAATTTTTTGTACGTTTTCGTAACTGACGATAGAGGCTTGACATTCTGGAATCTAGTCTTCCAATTGAAAAAATTCCAAGAGAAGTTGCAAAAAATTCACTAATCATAATTTTATTGACCTTTCTATACTATCAATTTTTATAATTAATTTTCTATTTTTGTCTAATTAGTTGTGTACCTCAAGCGATGTCTACTAAAGATTATCTTAGTTCCGAACGATGAGGACAAGTAGTTTCTTGAAGTTACAGTCTTGTATGTGGATTGCAAGGCGTTTGAATGAAGTCCTGCTGAGTGGCCCAGTTCAATAGGAAATTTTCCAGTTTCAAAACTATTATTTTAGTTTGAAATATAAGAACGAATTGATCCGATAGCAATGGGTATGTTAGCGTTGAATCCATTTAAAAAACCCAAATCATTTTACTCCAGGATAACGATAACACTTTGTAAGAATTTCAACAAATTATTAATCATTCATCAATGGGTTATTGTTTAAAAAAAACATATATGTGTCACTCAGCTATGTTACAGGTGAGAAAGCTAACAAAAGTTGGAATTACAGCTGTATACACCGTGAAGAGGATGACACAAATGATGCTAACTTCAGGGACAAGAATTCTCATCATTGTATCCTTGGTATTTGGGAAAGGAGAGAAGAATTGGAAAATGTTTTATTCATTTAGAAGATTTTAACAATGAGACATGCCCATATAGTTAGGAAGCATGTATAAGGTACGATTTTATGCAGTTTTGGGCAATACATGGTGAAAGACTCGGTCAAAAGCGTGTTCGACGTCAAGATAGGTTCCGACCCAGTACGTCCAATAAACGATGACATTGCTGGATAGTGAAGAGTGACGTTTGGAATCCAAACTGGTGTTACGGGACTATGCGGTTGGAATCTAATATGGAGTACAGTCGATTCAAAATGGATACATTTCGATTCATAAATATGGGTTTACGGACGGAGGACTATGCATTTTTGGGTTAAGGTAACAATTGTATCGATGGATAATTTTCATATTGTGCATAACTTATGCTTGTGCATGTTTGTATCATCGATAGAACTGCAATGTATGGAATGTGAAAAAACACATTTATTTGTTTATGACCTTTTACGGCTGCTTCAAGTTGTAGGGAGCTTTCAAATCTGAATTCACCTCGTAATGAACCTCATTGCTCCTAATTTACAGAAGGAATTATTCAGCCAATGTAATTTTCAATGAACCCTGCAAGAGTTTTTCCACTCTCCTAAAGTGGTAATTTTCATATTCAATAATTTGCTTTATCTATTGAAAATATAACAGCAGAAGGCAAAGAGACAACAAATAATTAGATGTTTTACCAATTCTAACATTCAGGTGTTATCATTAACCTCTCGTCTCGAATCTAAAATGAAATAAATAGAAAAATTGAGCCCATATAATTGTAATTGTAGTATACTTTTAAAAATTAAATAATTAAAAGACCAATTTAGTCATTTATTTTTGTCCCTAAACTTTAAAAACCTTTATCAGATTGAGGAAAGGGCATGTTTTTGATCACACTTATTTGGGTTAGCGACAAATGTACTTGAATAAATGTTGCTGATTCTAAATCTGACATAATATTGTTATTTATATTCTGTTTTTATTAGAAAATCAATCAGATTTACAGTTGTTTTCTTAATCAATTTTAACTTTAATTAAAATTTAAATTAGGGGTGATTTTCACATTTGATAGTTTGCTATTGTATCCATATTATCTGTATAATTTTTATTATTTTTTTTATTATAAAATAACTATATATTATAATATATAAATATATAAGATAATGAACAAGCGGATTAAGCAGCCAAAGAAGCGTGTTTCCTTTTCCCATTACCCTCAACCCCTGTCCCTTATAAAATCTCAAGATCTCAAGTCCTTTTTAATACATCAAACCAATATAGTTTGGCATGAAAGATGGCTTAGAAGCGACAACAATAACAAACTTAAAAAAATGAGACCTACTCCAGGACCATGGAAGGAATAGCCAGGACCAAGAAAAGAACAAGTCATCTTTACAAGACTAATAATTGGACATACAAAACTAACCCAAAGTTACTTATTGGAAGGTAAGTCACCCCCAAAATGTTGAATTGTTCTTGTTGAATGCAAAAAATACATGAAGCAAAGATAATGGTCTGATGAATCAAGACATTTCAACATTGCTTGAAAAAAACTCATATCTCCACAACGACATTATTCAGTTTTGAAACAAACAAATCTGTACCCTGACTTATAGTTTTCAACCTGAAAATGGTGTATCTAACCAAATGTGGTACACGACATTAGAAAGTAAATAAATAAATGAAAATATATATTATTATTTCAATCAATTTTTTAATGGTGTAAATAAAGAAAGAAAATGTATTAGGTTTTTTTTTGTTTATTTCTAAATATTCAAAAGATATATCAATAGTAAGTGCATCCCCTTTTCTTTATTATTATCTTTATCTTTATCTTATAAATATAAACCAAAGCTTCTGAAGATCAAACGATTTTTTATGGCCGATACATATTCTAGGTCACTTCTACAATGAAAAATTAACTTTCGTAATTTTTAAAATTGGATTAATTATTCGGTTTTCTACTAAAAACACTATGTTGTCCCTTTTAATCTTTTTCACAGGACACTGAAGGATATTATTTTGAGATGGGCCTGATAGATTGCTCCCCCACAATGATAGGTTTACGGAAAAAACGGGAATAAGTAACAATCTATAATTATTACAACACAATAGTAATGCAAGAAAAAAAAAAAAAAGAAGCTTGATTGAGATATGATTATTATTGGCGCGCCTCCTAGTCCAACAAGGCGGGAGCGCGTTTCTCACATATACCACTTGCATGTAATAAGAATATCTTTATATACATACATTATATGTATGTTTTAAAAAGCAGTTACGGTAATTGGTATAGACTGCTTGGTATAGCTAATGGGTTTATAAAAAAATAATTATAAAAAATGAATTAAAAATAAACATGTTTTGTTTTATTACACTGAGTTTTGTATTTCCCAGATCATTAAGGAACTCAGAAAAAACAATAGGATTACATTAAATCAACGAACGATAAGCTATAAAAATTACAAGAATACAATTTCTTGACAGGCTATACAAAATTATAACTGGTTCTATAGAAATCAAAAAATTATTTTGAATTTAAAATCTCTGCAACCATTTTTTTAATGGTGCAAACCAATAAACATGCCTACATATCTCATAATTTAAACAGTTGAATACCGTTGTTCAAGTTCGTAAACAAATAACATCCGTAAGAAATAGCAAAGTAATTAGATAAAATGATACAATTTGACACATACATGCCAGTGTTTGTCTGAATCAAGTGTAAATCCTATTTGTATGTTACTTTAAATTACCATTAAATTATAAATTTTACAAAGAATAATTTAAAATAGAATATTAAAAAAAACTTAAACATATTCCTGAGAAACAAAACTCATTTTTATACCTAACTGTTTGCCGTAGGATACCGCGGTCAAGACTATACCCAATTTGGGCAGGTTGGGTCAGAGAAGAGAGTGGAAAAGATGGGAAATCCCAAATTAAAGAAACAGTACCGATGCGTATCTGACAGATACTCGCGTCTTTCGGAATGTTAAAAATCATGCTACTAGTAATTCAGAAGGTAAATGATATGTTTTCATAGTTCATTATTTCTTAAGTTAATGTATTTTGGCTTTATTTTTACCTTAATAGTTAACAATAATTAACTGTATAAAAGTCGGAATTATTATTGTTTTCTTTTTCTTATTAATTGCTAGGTTGTAAATAAGAGAAGGAATAAGATTAACTCCTTTGATTGTAAAGATTTATTTACAATATTATATAGTAGTAGGCTTGGTATTTTTTCAAGTGAAACTAGAAAGTACTCAGCAATGTTTCAGTGTATCATGTTATTAAATTATAAGTGAAAATTGGTAAAGGTGATATATATGTGCAAAATGAAGACAAAATAGTGTAGAAATGTATTTTATAGTAGAATGTATGTTTATTTATATGTGCAATAGTGACTATCTGTGTGCCTCAGTGATTTAAAATATAAAACCACTACAATTTCAATAAAATAATAATAAAAAAAAATATTATAAAGTATTGTAAGAAAAAAAATACTTTGACATTATATGGTGTCATCATGACGTGAAAAAAATAAATAAGACAAAGAAAATACGAAATATATTTGAAAATGTGACATGCGAATGTTTAACGAGACTGCGTTAAAATGGCAGCCATATTTCAGTTATTTATAAACTTGTCACAGAAAAGCTTAAATGACAGATTGCGCCAGCTTACAAATTTAATATAAAATTATAACTCAATTTTAACGGATATATCCGTGACTCCAGCCGACCATTTGATTCATCCCCATAACTAATTCGGTGATATTTATTTAATTATATAAATAGAACACACATACATTTTAAATAAGAACAAAGTCAGATTGTTATTAAATATTTATACATCATTACAATAGGACAGACTCTAGACTATACTTAAAATGTGATATACGCTAATACATTATTTCAGTAGCTAATTCCTCAATGTTTTTACATGAAAAAGGATAACTCATAAATGATGCTATATTTTCCAATTTACTGCAATCATAAAAACGCATTTCGAATTGTCCCAAAATATTTGATAATTCAGCCTCATACGTATCATAATTCAACTGAGGAATCCTTGCTTTCAAAGACGGAAAATGTTTCAGATCCTTCTTTTCAGTTGATCTATCATAAGTTGCAATTTACTTTTGAATGCGTTTACTGCGCTAATCATCTCAATAATAGTTTTTCCTTTACCTTGAAGCTCCAAGTTAACGGTGTTTAAGTGCATTGTGATGTCAGTCAAAAATGCCAAATCATTTAGCCATTTTTCGTTTTTCAAAATCTGAGTGTCATCACCTCTTTCGTCTAGAAAAGCTGTTATTTCGGGCAATAATTCTTGAAACCTTTCTAGGAATTTTCCGCGACTCAACCACCTGACGTCCGTGTGAAGAACTAAATCAGTGTGTTCAGCTGACTCCCTATCTTCCAACTGCAACTGAAAGAGCCGCCGTTGCAAGCTACGTGCACGGATGGAATTCACAATTTTTGTTGCAATGCCCATAATTTCCTCCGTGTTTAAAACTTTTGAACACAAAACTTGTTGATGTATAATGCAATGGAATGAAAAAAATGAAGGGAATTCTTCATTAGCTCGACACAATGCCACAAAACCGTTTTTGTTTCCAGTCATTGCTGGTGCTCCATCGGTTGTAATGCACACTAATTTATATATTGGTAGCTCGTAGTTTTTTTACAAAATTGAAGAAAACGTCATATATATCTTCGCCACGGGCCTTCCCCTTCAGAGGAATGATTGTCAAAAATTCTTCCTTAGCCAACATGTCATTGAATACCATCCGAATAAAAATACACAGCTGGGCAGTGTCTGTCATATCGATGGATTCGTCGAACTGTAAAGAAAAGTATGTACATTCCATGATATCATGTTTCAGTTTATCTGCGATGTCCTGACTCATGACTTCAATACGCCTTGTGACAGTCGGACGAGATAACTGAAGTTCTCTAATAGCAGACATGATTTCTGTTTTATTTTTAAAATCTCCAAATAAAGTCTCACCCGCTTCAATAAATGCTTCCTTCACCACCGATCCATCTTCAAATGGTTTCTTGTGTTTCGCCAAAAATATGAGATATTTTAAATGACGCGATCGTAGCAGCTTTTGATTGTTTGGCTGGTCTTGTGAACATGGATTGTTCTTTTTTCAAAACAAGATATCAAATCACTTACTTTTCGTTTTCTTAATTCACTCGGTAGCGGAAAATCCTTTTCATAGTTTTTATGAACCGTTTTATGATGCCTCTCTAAGTTACCACGCTTAGGTATTGCAACTGACGCACGACAAATAACACAAATGCACTTACCCTTCACCATACAAAAGAAAAATTCTTCCTCCCAATCCTTATTAAAATGATACGTTTTAGATTTCTTCACTGCACTCATTTTCCACTATTTAATAAACTTTGTATCGACGTAGGATCGCCATCAAGTTACAATTCAGAATGACTCCAATTCCTGCAGGCGCAACATTTATATCGGCGTGAACGAAAGTCTCGAATATTCCCGTCAAACGCGCCGCCCGAAACTAGACTGTACTGTCTCTCGTCTAGAAACAACACGGCTTTTCTTTGACAAGTGCCGCGCGTTCCTTTGATAAAGCCACCTTTTGCCGCAAGCAGTGTTATTTTATTACGTAATACATTTTTGTAGTTTAGTTACCTACCTACTTATTAAAATTTTTTTTCTTCTCGAGATCTACCCAAAAAGCACTCGCGATCGACTAGTCGATCGCGATCGACCGTTTGAGCACCCCTGCGCTAATACATTAAACCCATTAAAAAAACATGCCAGGTCGATAAAATCAATTTAATATTTCATTTATCTTTATAATTGAAAAATCATATGAAATATTAACAATCCAATTTTATCTCGCTTTTTCCTCATTGGATATTACAGCTGATGTGGAAGCAACCAGTTTTTCTTAAATATTTAACAACTCAAGAATTTACACGACATTCAAGGAAATACGTATATATATATTCATATTTTAAATAATAATGGAAGAATCAAATATTATAATCTATTATAAATGAATGCAAAAACATTAAATTTTAGCTCTTGAATAGTAGCATTTAAAGGTTAAACATACATGGTAAAGCTGGGTCACTACCTTTCTATCAAACTAATCTATTCTTGTAACTATTTTAATTTTCTTTGTAAACGTTTTGTCATTTCATATTGAATATTCTCGAATTTATTTAATTAGTTTTTTATTCTAAAAAAAAATTAAAATTATTAGGCTATAATAATTTTATTATTCATATAAAAATGAATATTTTTATAATTTGGGTCATAATGAAAAAAAAAGAAGGGTAATTGTAAGGATCTCAATACAATTTTATCACTGCCACAACACTGTCTCGTGCCATTCGAATTTTTTTTGCAAAGGCAGGATTTAACTGGCTGGCACCGACTTGTGAATGGTTATATAAGTATCGTTAATTTCGTTGATATGTCATTTAATTCCCTTTGTTTCGAAGCAATTAAAATATTATTTTTTACTTTTTAGTTCAAGTTTGTACATGTAGATTTAAGTCGGGTATTTTTTTTAATTACTTTTATTGATGTAGAAATAAGACAATTGACAAATCAAAAAGTAGGCACAAATTTGAATTTGAGAATATTGTGAAACAACATGAGAGATTTGCTATTGTGATATAAAATAATTACGTGATTAGGTAACGTAAAATAAGGATTATCGATCAGCCCCTAGGAACCGACTTTGCATTATCAAGTCTCTATACTAATTATTTTCTCGATAATCTGTGGGATCAAAATTTACACTAGGAGTCAACAGATACTCATAAAAAATTACAGCTTTTGAAGCTTCAAGTTCAAAGAAATGAATTTCATTAGGCGGCATTCTGCTTAAGTTATTTACCTGCATATATAATAAAATAGTTTTTTGTATATTTTATTTATATATTTTTATTTTTATATCTGATATCAAAAACAAATCCAAAACATTACTTTATAACCATCCTTACAGATTTATGCAAAACATATCCACAGCAAATATTGTGAACAACACATGAGGGGTTGGATAAAAAGGAGTTGGATGAGGGATCTTCTTAATGAGCAAATGATTTTAGAAGGGAGTAACAAGGGATACTATATTATATAGCTGTATTATGTTATTAATTTTTTATTATTAAATATTATTATTAAATTATCTGGTTACATTTAGACTGAAAGTATAATTTTATTCAAAAGTAGTCTGAAAAACTGATTTAAAAGTATAGAGATAATATACTTACAATATCTCAGTGAAGAACTGATTTTTTTTTTCAATGTATTCAAAAATATTAATTGTTTTTAAGTTGATTTTTGTATTTGATCCAACATGTCATTATGTTTTTAAATATGAATAGTTATTAGCATAGAAAATAAAAAGTGTTGAGGAATAGTTTCAAAATTATTTGAAAATACAGTAATTTAATTTAATTTTTGTTTATTTATATTATTTGCGTAAAACGATTTAACTTGAGATATTAGGTATATTTATAGTCTTAAGCAATTCGAAAATTTTTATCTCTGAATGTATATCAAATCTGGCCGGCACTGGAAATGTGTGATGTTTTTTAAACGGATAGTAGAAAAACTAATAAGTAGGAGGTAAAGACAATATAAAGAGAAAGGTACGATGCGGCTCAGCCAATCAGATTCAATTATTTATAATTAAATCACCTTATGACTCAAGCCTTCTAGATGTAGAATATACTCTGTTTAGTTTCATTTTATAGCTCGAGATGTTCTCTTCTCCTAACGGTTGTGCAGTGCGGTTTTTTGTGAAGTTAAGTGTTTTAAATGGTGTTACATTGCTTTGTGATTTAGTTGAGTTTTATTATGTAACTATTCAATTTAGTATTTAATAAGGATGAGGTGACAAGGCTTATTACGTCAGGAGTGGATGTAAGTCCTAAGTATTTTAGTTTTTGTATTTCTTTTAATATCAGTTTAAATTAGTAATGTATGTACGAAAATATTTCGGTTCTTGGTACCGATACCTCGGATTAAAAATAAGTTGTTTAAAAAAAATATTCATATGAGAACTAAAAAACTAAACCAAATCTATTTAAAACTAATCAATAATTATATATAAAATAGAAATATTAAACAGCAAATAACATTTATTGTCTACAAAAAATAACATTTAGTATAATTAAAATTTATACAACATTGAAAAAATAATGTATTTCATATCTTTTTATTTAAAAATCAATATTTCCATGTTTCTGGCAGCCTTTTATTACTGATATGTTTCTTTTTTATAAAAATCTGTGGATGAGAGATTGGACAGATATTTTTATCATATTGTTTTACTAACGTGTTAAAAGACTCATGAATCAGTAAAAGTAACAACTAAATGAAAAAACAATCTTTATTCTGAGGCAAACGTTATCCCTTAAGAATGATAAAAAAAGTTTAGTAAAATCGTCTGGCTATTTTATTAATTAATTATTTGATCTATAATTAAAGATATTTTTTTTTTTTTTAAATATGTTTATATCTTTACTTTCTTCAAGCATTGGTTCCTAGGGATCTATATAAGCACTTCGAATCTCGGTACTCGAATACTCGGTACGATTCTTTTCTTAAGAATCGATGGAATGGAAAATCGACATTTGGAATCAATACATCCCCAATTATTAATAACATTTGTGATCGAAATAAAGAAATTAAGTCCAACGAGTGTGAAAATTTGAATCTTCTTATATAATAATTATCATTGCCTGAATTGTAATTCAATACATTTATGTGATTTAAAAGATAATAAGTTGGAATTATATGGATCGAAATATACATTGTACTAAAACATCACGATATATATATCACTATATTTTATAATTTTTAACATTTGATTCTATTGTGTAATGGGCTTAGATCCTTATATCAATCTTAGATCCTTATACGATTTTCATATTGTTGTGTAATAGTAGTTCTAACAATCTACACAATTTTCTCCTGAAATTTGCCTTTAATGAAACTAAGACTGATTTACGGTACAAAGTAGACTTAAAAGCTGGAACTCCTGTCATACACTCGGGAATAGTGATGGGTCGTTTTGGGTGAAACGGAACTTGAACTGGTTCCAGCTTTGAACCGGTTTGGAACAAAACCAATTGCCCATGTTTTTCGTTCCACTTGGAACGAAAACCAACGCCAAAAGATCTCTCGTTCCGTTCCCCCGGTGATGTACAGTTTAGATTGCATCTCTGGTTTCGTTCCACCCAAGGTCGTTCTGACAGGATATGTTGCATTAATCCTGCCACTGTTGATTCCCCTCTCCATCGCTCTATCACCCCGCGCATGGGCATCTTCAAAATAAACCGCTATCTTTGAAATTTTCTAATTTACCGACAGAGTTCGGCTTCTTCTTTCCTATTCAGAGAAATGTACCACAAAAGGTTTTACTGCATTGTAATTAGATGATTTTTTGGTATTTGTTTAAAAGCTAATGAAGCAGTCACAACAATTAATTACTCCTTCTCTGAACCAATGTAGTTGGAAAATTCTCGCTCAATAGTGTACTATACTTGAGCTAACTTCCCCCGCAAAAAAAAAAAAAAAAAAAAAAAAATTCTAGATTAAATAAAACTATTTAAAAAGTATATTTAAAAAAAAAATAAATATACTTAGCGATTAAAAACTTTTTAATATTATTGTACCTATAAAATTTTCAATTATAAAATAAAAGGAGGAGGTTAACAGCTCGTAGTCACAAAAAGGGATTTAACGAAAATTCATGGTACATAGATAGTAGAATAGTCTAACTGACGTGGAACGAAAAGTGGAACAGACCGTAACTTCTCATTCCACTTTTAACTCGGAACGACGCTTCACTAGTATGTAGTCAAACTGACGTGGAACGGAACGAAAACTGGAGCTAGTTCCAACAGTGGAACGGAACGTAAAATCTCATTCCACTTCAAAGTCGGAACGGCCTACTCCGGAAGTGCCTACTCCGGACTACTCGGGAAGTGCCACAAAGCGATCACACTGAAATGATAATGTGAATTTATTCACAGACCATTTTACTACAGGGCCATTCTATGTCAAATCAACCAATGGTTTGGACCTTGACCTCTCCGATTTCTATGATTTATTGGATTACATATTTCTGACTTTTGGTTTTTGAGTTATAAGCTTTTAAAAAATCAAAAAACTGCTGTTTTCCGTCCTAACTCAGTATGTTCAAAATTATGCCATTAAAAAACTATTGCTCCTAGAGAGCTCAAATTTGCAGCATTCTTTTCCATTTAAAATGTCCTTTAATTTGATATATCACTTGATATACTTTTCGTCCATTTTGAGTTTTTTCGAAACATCCAAAAATGGTTTTCGTAATTCCCAAAATACGTACCCTTCGATTTTTTCGAGAAAAAAATATATGTGATTTATACTATAACTGACTACATGTGTCAGTATAGTATGTCAATTTCTAAAATTTTAGAAAGGGACGGAAATGGGTTCTTGATAAAAAATATATATATTTCGTCTTTTTTCTTAATCGTTTTCTGTAATCCAAGGTTTTTTTTCGGAAACCTGTTCAAGGTAATTAGAAAGTAATCATACTAAAATTCTAGGAGTTTTCGGGCATGGAAACTGGAAGGGGGGGGCGGAAGTCGATTTTTTTTGGTTTTGCGCTCTTATCTAGAAAACGGTGCATCGTATGCAAAATATGACTGTTTACTAAATTAATGTAAATTAAATTTTCTACAACTTTTATTTTGTACATATTTTTCATATTTTGTGCCGTTTCCGAGATTGAAGCTTGGCAAATGTGAACATGATCGAATAACAAAATGTTCACCTCACGTTTTCTGTTAAACTTGCCTCCATATCTTCTAAAACGTTCAATCTACGACAAAAAGCATCCTAAATAATATTGTATAACATTGTATTTTCTTCACAATATCCATATATATGTTAGTTTATCTTTAGTTTGTCAAAAGTTACATAAATTTTAACTTTTCTTGGTAAAATATATTTACTAAAAGTCCTTCACGTTTGCCAAGCTTTTATCTCGGAAACGGTACAAAATATGAAAAATGTGTACAAAATAAAAGTTTGTTAATTAATTTAGTAAATAGTCATTTTTTCATACGATACAAAAAAAAAAATACCTTCCGCGCCCCTCCCCTCCAGTTCCCAGGCCCGAAAACTACAGGAATTTTAGTATGTTTACTTTCTAATTATCTTGATCAGGTTTCCGAAGAAAAACCTTGGATTACAGAAAACGCACATTATAATACTTATTGACTGGACTAACAGTCTATTAAGAAAAAAGACTATTTTTTTTTTTTTTTTTTCAAGAACCCATTTCCGTCCCATTCTAAAATTTTCCCCATATGTAGCCAGTTATAGTATAAATCACATATATTGTTCTCGAAAAAATCGAAGGGTATGTATTTTGGGAATTACGAAAACCATTTTTTGGTGTTCAGTTTCAAAATGAACGAAAAATATATCAAGTGATATATCAAATTCAATGGCATTTCAAATGGAAAATAATGCCGCAAATTCGAGCTCTCTAGGAGCAATGGTTTTCTAATTGCGTTATTTTGAATATACTGAGTGAGGGCAAAAAACAGCAGTTTTTTTATTTTTTAAAAGCTTATAACTCAAAAACCAAAAGTCAGAAATATGTAATATTTTACATTTTTACTAGTCATGGTATGTACAACTTCTATATCAAAAATCATAGAAATCGGAGAGGTCAAGGTCCAATTCTGATGTAGAATTGGTTGATTTGACATGACCCTACACTCCAAAACAATTAGATAACATCATATTATAGTGTCGTATCATTATCATGGCCCTGATTACAGCAATCAAAGAGCCATGAGACAAACCCCGATCGAGCTGCTGCCAAAGCTGGTCAAGTGTATCAATCGCAACAGGTAGAGGGAGCTGAACCATTGAAAAAGACTTTGTGTTGCCCTATTCCAGCTGGCAATTCTCCCATCTTTTTTAATGCTTTGTTACTTCAACAATTATATCCTTTTAATTGAATTTATATAGTTACTTAAATTATATTTATTCAATAAATTTCAACTATAGATGTGTCGCTTCCTGGTGCAATCGATTCTTAAAAAATTAATGATGCAAATTAGATTTTCATATATTGATTTGCAGTTCTAGGTTCAAAAATCATATCATTACCTTTAAATAATTTTGCTGCAGATGTCTAATATTTCGCTTTATATTATATCAGTACAATTACACCTTTGAAAATTTTTAAAACTATTTTGTTGTATATTAAAAGTATAAGTTTTATTTACCTTCCTAACAGTTAGCTATCAGCCTCTAAAAATTAAAAATTAAAAATGTAATTAAAACTTAAACTGTTTAATCACTTAAAGTACGATTTTGTCAAGTTTCAAAGTGTGTCTTAAGTGTCCGGTTAAGATCATATGAATGACGCTGAAAATCGGTGAATTGATGTTTTTTATGATATTTGGTGAAATATTCTAAAGAATTTTTTTCTTTTATTTTCTGAGATGTGTCCAAGAAGTATACTTTTTTTTTTCAGCCAAACAAATTAACAATCTATCAAATGGTATATTAAAAGAAACTTACTATAATTTTTAAGTTCTTTGGCATATATGATTATTTTAAAATATTCTATTAATTGAAGTTTGTAATTATATACTCATTCCTCTCTCTCATATTAAATAAATAAATAAATGCAGCCTTCATATTTGTTTTCGAGCTCTCATTTTTGATCAGAAAAACTAACAATGAAGGATTTGTAAGTCCTCCTATCTGCAGTGTTTATTGAAAGGTTTTTAGCACAGCAGCTAATAATAACAGTATCAAAATAAATTAATTAGTTCAAGAATTCGTGAAACCTATGTATTCTTTAAAAATTTTAAGAATAAAATATTCCTCGTATTATTAAAAAAAACTATGTACATATTTTATATGTTAAAAGTAATAAATAGTGTTTGTTAAAGTAACTACTTTTACTCTAATATGCACTAATGTTTTATGATTGTGGTTTAATTAAAAAACAGTCTTTTAAAATAGGTTTCGGTGTGTAGAATTTATGGTTATTTTCTTGTTTTTAGGATCCGTATTAAGAATCTAATAATTTAGGTATCAATGCATCATTTATTTGATTAATTAAATATTAATATGTTTTTTCTAAAATATAGCTTAAATTTATTAAAATTATAAGATAAATATTAAATAATTAGCTATTATTCATAACTTTATTAAATAAAGTTCATCAGCTAAACTTAATGTGGCATAGAGCAAATAATATTAATTTTATAAATGCATTGAAATTCTATCTTTTTTATTTTACTATACTAGCAGGTTTAGCCATCAAATCTACCTAAATCAGTACGAACAATGCCTAAATCTGGAGAGGGCACTGAAGAGTGATTACAGGAAGTCATTGGTTTATTTTTTGCCGGGGCTAGAGCCAAATCCTGGCATTGAGAGAGGACTAATTGGGGCGCAGTGTTTGCCCCTGCTAAACACCTCTCCTTGTGCCTCAGTCGATAATTAATACAAAGTAGCTTCATTGTTGCGACCTCTTTTTTGTCAAATCAGTCACACTCTACCTTTATTAGCTTCAGAATTTGCTGAAGGTTCGCAGCTGTTTGAGAGCGATTGTTGATCAACGCGACCAGTTAGAGTTGAGAGGTACTTCATGTAAAATTAACGCTGATGAAGTTTAAACTAGCGGATGCATCGTTCCTCAATTTTAACATTTATCTTCTTTATAAAACAGTAATTAAAAAATTTTATTAAATAATTTAAAAAATGTTTTAACACATCTATTTATACTATTACATTTAACAGCTTTATAGTTCGATGAAAGTTTAGTAATAATAAAATTTACTAATTTTCAATTAATATTTTATTAAAAAAGTGATAATATTTGGATAACAGTGAAGTTTGAAAATTAACCGGTTGGTGGCGAGTGCTATTCTATATGAGTAGTGAAGGGTCGTATATAAGTCGGCATAGAAGTAGAATGAGATTTTACCTCCCGTTTCACTATTGGAACCAGTTCCATTTTTAATTTCCACGTCATTTTGACTGACCTACTACATACTAAAAGCGGAATGAGATTTTACGGTCTGTTCCAATTTTTGTTCCACGTCACTAACCTACCACCTACTTAGCTAGCAAGAATTTTCTAACTACATTGGTTCCGAGAAAAAAAGAGTGATCAATTCTTCTGACTGCTCTTTTTGCTTTTAAACAAATAGCGAAAAAATCTTAACTCTACTACCCAAGGGAACGGAACGAGAGATCTCTTGGCGTTGGTTTGGAAAAACTTGGGTGATTGGTTTTGTTCCAAACCGGTTCAAAACTGGAACCTGTTCCAAATTCCGTTCCACCCAGAACGACCCATCACTATATTTCAGAAGCTACAAAGGTATCGTATTATATAGAGCTTGAAATTGATTATAAAATTTACTTAATTTCAAATATTAACGAGTGATAGGAATCAATTTGAAGCAGTTGATCGATCTTTACACGATTTTAGGTCAAACAATAAATTAATGGCAGGGATAACATGTTTTTGCCGGAGATTTTGGCAGACTTAACCCGCGATTCTAACAGGTTCTAGAAACAATGTAATAAAAGAATGTTTAAACCTTTACGTATTGGGAACATCATTAATTTAACATCATAAATTACGAAAAAATTCAATATTCAATTAAATTATCAAGAAGAATACGCTCCCCGACAAAATTATAGGTCACCACTACGTTTTTGTCAAACATTAATTCTAAGCGATGAAACTTTTTACGAATATTCTGGGTTATTATAAATTTTTATATGACAAACAAAACATATTTAATATATAATAATTTTCAGATCTTGCTATCGGGCTGGGCACTGTAAAATAGAAATATTTTTGGCTGAAATTTTTTTTTCACGATGCGAGCTGTGTGGACTGGTTCGTAGTTTTACCGAAAGATGGTCTACATTCGAGTCAGTTCTTCTCCTTTTTGAACAATCGCCTCCTGGATGAAATCTATACACATTTTTGCTTAAAAAAATTTACTTTTGTCTTTCCTTAGTACCCTATCCCAGCCTAAAACATGGCATTGTTTTGATATTAAAATAATAATTAAATATCGTTGTGAACACACAATGCACTTTAACATGTTAATGTTTAGTTATGATTCTTATTGCTCACGAAGTATCTGAAACATTAATATTTACGTGCAACAAAAGTACAGGTCAGTCTCAGTTCTTATGATAATCTCGTACAAATTTCTATGCTTTATAATATTACGTATTTATATTTCATATAATTTAATTTAGTCAAACAATATCAATTGGAAAATATTATTCAAAGAGTGAAAATGGCGTAAGTGTTTCTGCGAGAGAAATTGGACAATATCAATTGTACAATTATAATTGTTGTAAATAGAATAAGGAATCTCATAAGTAATTTCCTTAAGCCGGGCAAGAATTACATCCAAAAGAAAAGAACTAGTAGGATGGCAACAACTGTCAGGAAACTGAGCTATTTTGCACCATAAGTCTAACTCTTCAGCCACTGCTCGCGATCAAACTTCATCAGCAGATGTACTCCCTAAGTATTGTGTCAATTCATTTTGCTTTAAACCAGTTATTATATATGTTTCTTATTTAATTTGGTTTCTACTTGCACTTCTTCTATTGGAACAACAAAAACACACAATTTACTACGATAGCTAGCTATTTTCAAAGCATTAGCCATATAAGCTTCGGGTATATTATGCCTGTTTGAACTACCAAATAACGAACGACGTCATAATGGAACTTTGATATTAAAGAGCTGTTTAATGTGTTGGGTAATAACCTCGGGGCTTTGTGAAGTATTGAACAATCACAGCCTTTAGGAATAGCTCATCACCATCAACAGGGCTGCCAGGTAACCCTTTACTAACGACTGTGCCCTTCTACATTTTATGTTCTGAGGGCAAAGAGGCTGATTATAGATATATACTTCGCCTTTTGTTGCTACCGTAAACTACTTTAGGAATCACTATTACTTGAGGTTATTTGGGTAGTTATGAAAAGCGTAATAATTATAATACCCGTAATTATCTGGGGATCATTTTATTACCATTCTGTGGATCCTGGACTGGAGGGGGGTTGCACGGACCCGAGGTGAATGGTGGAGTTTGCATGAGATGACCTGGGCCCCTCGTGGGTAGTTGAGTCAAGGAAGAAGAAGAATTTATCCATAAATTCTTGCAATCCAAAATCCTTCGAAAAATCCTTAATGCTCCTTACTATTTGACCAATTAACTTATCCATAAAGCCCTTAATGTTACTTATGTTACTGATTTACCCCAGAAAAGATACCTATCCTTCCATAGTAAGCTCGATATTAACCACGCCAACCCACTAGTCTCCCGACTGGCTTCTTACTCCATTCCCGATAATCCTCCGAGGCGTCTGAAAAGAAGATGGCCTAGAGACCTTTTAGCGTAGATTTTATTGAAGTGCTACTAGTGAGTAGTTCTTCACAAGTCATTTACATGTCATTGTATTCACTATCAATACATTTACTATAGAGCACATTCTTGTTGAATTCAAATAAAACAAAAAGCAAAGAAAAGATAACGATCTGATTGAACAACTCGTATCTTCACAAGCACTTTATTCAATTTTAAAATAAACAAACCTGAAGAAGGAATTATAGTTCTGAACATGAGTATGGTGCCTCTAACCAAATGTGGTGGTACATGGCACCAAAATGTAAATAAATAAATAACACATTTACTTAATGTATATGTTTTTGTGCAGTTGTAAATATCAATAAATGGAAAAAAAAAAAAAAAAAAAAAAAAAAAAAAAAAAAAAAAAAAAAAAAAAAAAAAAAAAGGACGTACCGAGTTCATAATATTACGGTTTCTGTATATTCACCCAAGAATGCTGATCATAGTTGTTGCTATATGTCGTATGTTTATTCTGTTTTAAATCTTTTCTTCCAACAAAAACCACCTCTTCAGACTCTTAAATATTTAAGATATGTATATTTTATGTTAATTGGTTTCTTTGGGTTTCACTTCTCTAACAAAACATTATATTATTATTTATTTTTAAAAATTTACAACTTAAGTGAAATTATTTGTGAAGCACATATTCATCGGAAGCACTTCAATTAATGTTTTAATTAGAAGGTCCTGAGGCTATCCTCTTTTAAGACGCGTTGAAAGGTTATCTAGATCGAATAAAAAGCATTTGGATAAAACGCTTGGGTGGTTACGGAGCATAACTAAAAAATTAGAATAATAAAATAGATAGTTCTTTTAATCTCAACTTATTATGTCCAAAGAAATCTAATTTTATGCATGTTTTTGAGTATCCCGTGATTTATTGGCATGGTTTGTCCAGTTCAGCGGTTCTCAACCTGGGGGTCGTAATGATATTATAGATGGATCGCAAAACAATGAAATCATGTAATCATTTTATAAGAAAAATTCATTATAAACATACTTATAAACATTTTAAATTTAACAATAAGTGTACTTACTTACAAAGAAAATAAAAACCTAAAATCTTCAGGCCTGTGTCAGTTCAGCAACCGGACCCACCTTCATTACAAGAGTACCCACTTCTACCGCAGTATTCTGAACCAGCTCAACGAGGACAAGTCAAGTTACCAAAGTTGCAAGAACCCTCAAGCTATCCACAATCATCAGCTACGGGACATCAGCCATGTGCGGATCATTCAGATATGAAGCGAAGAACTACTCGGCAGGTGCTTCGTCCTGAAAATATGCCACATCAAATGGTATCTTTATCATGTGGGTTACATGACCTCATTCAACCTCTTTTAAGCCTTCTGCAACAGATTTCCGATGTAAAACAAGCCTTATTCTCATCATATGCACCCTAATTCTTTAACTGTGAGTTCCTTGTCCATTCTTCTATGGAACACAAACGGACTTCCTCAACATAAAAATGAACTTGACATATACCTATATGAGAAACGAACGGACGTTGCCCTTATAACCGAAACACACCTTAATTCCCGACATAAAATTCACATTCCTGGCTACACTATTTACCAAACGGACCATCCAAATAACACTGCTCACGGAGGCACAGCCATCGTCATCAAATCTTCACTTCGACACAATTCAATACATACACCACATACACCCCACTGCAATCACTCTTAACACAAAACATAACACTATAACACTGGTAGCTGTGTATTGCCCCCCCCCCCCCCCCCCCAGGTTTGCCATTTCATCACACATGTTCTATAGTTTCTTCGAGAAACTGGGAAAATGTTTTGTCGCTGGTGGAGACTATAATGCCAAACACCAATCTTGGGGCTCCCGTTTGTGTACTCCGAGAGGTAGAAATTTAAGATCTATTCTCCATAAACTTTCGTTAGACACTATATCCCCAAATACTCCAACTTACTGGCCAACATCGAGACAGAAATCCCCTGACTTACTTGATTTTTTCATCACTAAAGGAATTCGCACCATACCTTACACAATAAGTAGCATTTCCGATCTCTGCTCTGATCGTTCCCTGGTTCATTTGACACTTTTTGATGAACCTATAAAAAAAGAGAAAAGATTATTCCTAAACCAAGGCGTTATGGATTGGAATAGCTATCAATCCAAGTTAAATTCGAAACTGCTGATACCAATGCAACTAAAAACCGAAGAAGAAATTGAAGAAGCAGTTGATGTATTTACCAAAGCTGTACAGGAATCTGCATGGGCATCATCCGTTCCTAGAATGAACAAATTTTGAAAAAAAAAAAAAAAGTGGTTCTCTACCGAGTTACCCACAGTACATCAGGGACCTGACCACAGCAAAGAGAAGGGCGCGGAAGGTATGGCAAACAGACAGACTTCCTTCAGACAGACAAAAATTTAATAAATTGAATAACGAACTGAAAAGACAAATTATAAAAATCAAACAGACCAAATACGATTACTACTTATCCAATATCACGACAGACGACGGAAGCTTATGGAGGCACACTAAAAAACTTTTAAAGCATCACGAGGTGATAGCGCCTCTCAGAAAAGAAGATGGGTCCTGGGTGGTGACGGACAAAGAAAAGTCTGAACTCTTTGCTGAACATTTGTCGACTGTTTTTACACCGCATACAGACTACCAAGACAATGAACATGAAAATTACCTACAAGAAACTCTAGAAGCTCCCCTTCAATTGACATTACCACCACTGTCTTTCACTCCTTCTGATGTATTGCAAGTAATCAGAAAGCTATCACCAAAAAAAGCTCTAGGATTTGACTTAATCACCGCTGACCTTCTCCAGAAAATACCCAAAAAAGCTATAGTCTTTCTAACTACACTTTACGACGCAATTCTCAGGACTACAAAATTCCCAGTTCAATGGAAATATTCTTATATTACTATGAAACATAAACCAAATAAAAACACCGATTCACCTTCTTCCTACCGACCAATTAGCCTACTTCCTTTGTGTTCTAAAGTTTTTGAAAAATTATTTTACCGACGACTACTAGACCTACTGACAGAAAAACAAGTACAGTCTGTGTTAGTGCAGTGAACAGTGAACAACAGTGTTAATACCGTGCTCAATACAACATGATTAGACCCTGTCCTCTCTATACGGGCAGCGTCTGATATTGACTTTTTTATTTTTATTTTCTTCTTTTGTCTTTTGTGTTCTACTTTTCTTTAAAATAATGGAATTTTGTGCTTCAAATAGTGAAGAACAATGGGAAGAGGTACATACCTCAAAAGGTACGAAAAGAAAAAGATTAACCTCGAACAAAAAAATAGAAGGTAACGCAATACTTACAAAAAATATTTATAACATTTTGAGCGACGAGGAAGAGGATATTCCAAAAGAATGCTTAGATCAAGCTAATAAAAAACCAAAAATTCCACCGATTGTCCTGTATAACAAATTCAAAAATTATAAAAGCTCACTAGAGTATTTAAATAAGAATATAAAAAATCAATATCATTTAAAAAATAAAGGCAATAGAATGCTGATTTATACTTCAACTAAAAAAGATTTTAATACTCTAAAACATATAATAACAGAGAACAAAGGAGAATACCACACATACACTTTATATGAAGATAAAACTCCTTCATTTGTATGAAAGGGTCTACCTCCTTCTGTAGAGGTAGGTGATATTATTGATGATTTAAAAATTCAAAATGTTGCTGCTATTAAAGCAACTCAGTTTATAAAAACAACAGAAGAAGGAAACCAAATCAAACTACCGATTTATGTAGTTACACTACAAAACATGGAAGAAATTAGTAAAATCAAAAAAATCAAATATGTTTGCAAATGCCACATCAGATGGGAGAGCGTTACAGAAATTCTAAAGAAGCGACGCAGTGCTTTAGGTGTCAATCTTTTTTCCACATCGCCAAAAACTGCAATAGAAAACCTAAATGTTTGAAATGTGCACAAGAGCACGAAACAGAGGAATGCATGAAACAAGATGGCGACTTGACATGCATAAACTGTAAACAAAATCATGCGGCAAATCACCCAGAGTGCCCCTATAGAATCCAGCAAATAGAAGCAAAAAAGAAAAGAAGCGTCTGGAAAATAAACGAATCTCAAAAAAGCCATACAAAATTCCAATATAAGACTGAAGAACACCCACCACTATCAGCCACTAAAGAAATAAAGGGCTTCTCTACAACTTCAGAAAACAATGACAATACAGGTATCGGTCAATTTAATTTTCTAAAAGATCTTAAAGATTTATTTAAAACATTTAACCTACCCCGTATTATAAAGACTGTTAAAACCACAATTGGAAAATTAAAAATATGTAATGACACCATTGAAAAAAAAAAGTATCTTAATTGAAGGGGTCATGGAAATTTTAGCCTAAATATGGCAAATAATTGTAAAATTAATGTAATGTTTTGGAATTGTTGGTCCATTGCTAATAAAAAACAAATTTTTAAAGAGTTTTTAAAAACTAATAACGTACAAATTGCGGGTATTGCGGAAAAACATTTAAGTGATGCTAGTTCCTTAATTATTGAGGGGTATATAGTACACAGAGCAGATAGAAATAGCCATGGTGGAGGAGTGGCCCTAATTATTCACAAATCCATTAAACACCACCGTATTAAAATTTCTAATATACAGAACCTAGAGGCTATAGCAGTAGAAATAGAACATGATAGGTATCCAATGACAATAGTTTCATGTTACAAACCACCAAACAAGAAATTAAAATTAAGAGACTTGGACAGTATTTTTAAATTGAATAGGAGATTAGTTGCAATGGGGTATTTTAATTCAAAACATTTCGCATGGAATTGTTTTAATAATAATCGGGATGGGCACAAAATTACTGGACTATTGCCTTCAACATAATATAAAAATAAATGCACCGGATAAACCAACTTATTATCCCACTGATAGCTCCAGGAAACCAAGTATTATAGACTCAGTTTCAACCAAAAAATATAACAACAATAAATAAAATTCACTCAGTGCCGGAACTAACCTCCGATTACAACCCTCTAGCGTACCAGATCAAACTCCAATTAAAACATTACAATAATAATAAACAATCCAATACAGAAATAAACTGGAAACAATATAAAGAAATAATAAACAAAATACTTGAAAACGAACTTCACTTAGTAACAAAAACTGATTTTGAAAAAGCAGTGGAACATTTCCAAAAGTTTTAACCGATTAAATTTTTTAATAGAAATTGTAATACTAAAAATCCATATATTCATTTTTTGATCAAACTAAAGAATATGTTCAGACGTAAACACCAACAATACCTAATCACAACATTCAAAAAAATCGAAATATACTTATCTAAAATAATAAATAAACTAATATTTAATCAGACAAATAAAGAATGGAACGATAAGCTTAGTAAAGTCAAAACAACCGATAAACTCTGGTCAATACATAGAATTTTTAAAAAAGGCAGAACATACCAGTACCCACCTCTTACCTATTTAAATAGAACCGAATTTTCTCCTTCTGGTAAAGCCAATCTGATAGCTGACTATTTAGTAAAAATAATAGTTTAGGAACCAAAAATCACACCACAAGAATAAACAAAGAAGTAAAAAGAAAATTAAACGAAAATATAGACACTCCCCAAAATTCACTCTGTAATTATTCCGAAATTTACAAAATATTGAAAAAAATTAATACGAAAAAAACACCTGGTCACGACGCAATATTCCCAATATATTTAAAAACATTACCACCCGCAGGAATTACACGATTGGTACAATTGATAAATTCAATGCTAAAATTGAAACATTACCCACAACTATGGAAAATGGCTATAATTAAAGCGATTTCGAAACCTAATAAAGATAAAAAAACTTGTAGAAAACTACAGACCTATAAGCTTATTGTGTGTTATAAGCAAAATAGCTGAAAAAATAATATTTCAAAGATTAAATTCGTTTATTAAAAATATACAAGTATTCCAAAATAAATACCTTAGAATCACAGGAAACTATGCATTCCACACAAAAATTGAGATTTTACACATAGAACTGTGTATACCTTATATTAAAGTGTTTATTAAGAAAATATGTAAACAATTTTTTATTAAGTGTAAAAACAATAAAAACCCACTTACAAAAAAATATAGGGAACTACACAAAAAATAGTACAAAGCGATATGTACATAAAAGAACTAAGCATTTATTATTGTAATAAATCAATCTAAATTATTATTGTTATTTTAAATATGCTTGTAGTATGTATATGTATAAAGAATTGCATATGTATGTAAATATGTGTGTAAGCAGGTATGTATGAGTATGTAAGTGTGAATATATATATATATATATATATATATATATATATATATATATATATATATATATATATATATATATATAATGTATGTATGTATGTGTGTGTGTGAGTATGTATATATATATATAGATATTTACCATAAGAATGTATAGTCACAATTTTTGTTTATTTTATTACTAGGATGTTATATTTTCTGTTTAATTGTTGAAAGTTTTTTTTTTTTCATATATTTTTCTTTCATTATAAATTATGATTACATCATATATATTTAAGTTGATTATTAGTATTATATTTTAAGTTGAGTCTGGTCTATTTTCTTGGTACAGCATATAATTTTGTGAATTGTAAATACTAATTATATAAGAAATAAAGAAAAAATAAATAAATAAATAAATAAACAAGTACTGCCTACACATCAATTTGGATTCCGTTCATTTCACTCAACAGTTCACCAACTACACCGTGTAACGGATTTCATATCAATCTCACTCGAGAAAAGACTATATGCTACTGGGGCATTTCTAGATGTAGCTCAAGCATTTGACAGAGTTTGGCATGACGCTATAAACCCATATGGACATACGCCTCACAAATATACGGGACTGCAAAAAATACGCACCTTAAAAAAATACAAATATTCCAATCAAAGTTACTCAGACTAATCACGAAATCACCTTGATACGTTCCAAACCACACAATTCACACTGATTTAGAAATACCCACAGTAAAGGAACATATACATGACCTTTATAGACGATTTCATGACAGACTTCATTTACATAACAACATACTCATTAATGACATGGCCACGACTGACATACCAGGAATTACTCTCAGAAGGCTTAAAAGAAGCTGGATGAGAGATTTGTTCAAATAAATCTCTTTAACCCATGTCAGGAGGAGGTACTATTGAGTGCTAGTCTCCCACACGCATACAAGGCCTGTAATATTACAATTTCATCACATTCACTGATTGTTACCCTAATAGAAGGTGTGAATTAAAATCTGAAAGAGAAAAAAAAAATTAGTCATCAATTAATTAATAATGTTATGATTGCATTTGATCATCATTTACAAATTTTTTCGTACGTGGATCTTCTTTAAAAACATTAAAGACGATCCACTAACGATATTCAGTAAAATGATTGATAACTGGCGACTAAAACAAAGAAAGACTAAAAATGTAATGAAAATGTCGAATAAAATATTATCTCATATATGAAATTATTAGATTAAGTCTGAAATGTTCATAACGTTACAAATATTCCTTGGAAGACTTCTTCATTTAGAATTAAGTATTAAGAAGGTGAAGTCAGAAATAAAAATGGTAGCTTAAAATAGTAGATTAATAGGGAGTAAATTGGTCTTCTAGTGATTATTTCGCATAAATAATCAGCGAAAAAAGTATCGAATAACGAAAGCTAACCTATCCCTAAAATATATTAATTTTATAATGAACAGAAATTAATTATTTCAAAGAAAAATATTATAACAAAGGTTAATGAATCCTCCCTTGTGACGTTAAATCAAAAATTAATTGAGAATATCCAGGGTACCACCTGGTAGTGCGGGGGTTCGGCGAGAGCTAAAATATTCTGATATTATGATTAGATGATAAGAGTAGTTAAAACTATTATCTGAAAAAATACTAATGAAGACTGAAATAGGTTGAATCGATTTTCATTAAAGGAATAACCTGTAGATGTACTTTGCAACTATCGGTTATAAGATAGAATATCACGTACAAGTCGGTCTCTTAACTCCTCGGGGATCATGGGTAAGCTTGTTGAATATGAATATGATATTGATCCTCTATATCCCGGTTATGGTGCATCCCTGACCGCCATGCACCTCGTAATCGACAATGCTTCGCCTATGAGACAAGTTTAGTCTAGCTGCTATGTGGAACTAGGAGCTTATTAGAGGAAAAAGCGTGTTCTTAACTGATAGATAAGAACTGTCTCTATCCATATCCTTATGAAAATAAATTTACATTCAGCGAAGAGATTAAAATTCGACATAATATTTAAATTTATATGATATTTACACTTTTGCTAAATCGCCTTATTAATTTATAATAATTGAATTTTTTGACTCATATTGATCTGGGAAAACAGTATACAGGAAAATATATAGGTTGACATTGATTTCTAGGCAGAATTTCGTAAAGAACCTCGACTTTCACTATGTATGTTCGTAAAATGCAGCATAATCTGTTCTCCCTGTCCTATGGAACATCTAAAAACGTCAAGTTACAAGAAACGATAAATATAAAAAGGACTTTCGGTTATGGCTAGGTTAGTATTGGTAGAATAAGTACAATGGAAATAACTACGAAAACATTGTCATGATGATCGTCATCTCAGAACGAATATTTATTGGAATTGATACATGAATTGAAATGAAAACCAGATTGTTCAGACATGCGATCCCTTTTAAAAAAAAAAAAAAAAAAGTTGTAACACGAAAAGGAAACTTCCATTTCAGCAATTTACATACGTGTTTATTTACAACCACTTGTAAGATATTTTTAAAAGTGTAAAGTTTAAGAAATATTTAGATTTAAAAATGTATAAACACGATATTTGGTCCGGCATTTTACAATTTTCTATTTAAAAAACACTCTTAAACACCGGCCCATTTGCAAAAAAAAAAATAAAAGAAAAAATTTAACATTAGCAAAACCTGTAGCTACATGTACAGATGGCTGTAAAGCTATAAACAAAGCTCTTCGAATATTGCCGATGTCACCTGAATTCAAACGGAAGCAAAACTACTCGTGACATTAGTGTTGATCCCTTAACTTTATAAACAACACCAAATTCTAATAACTTAAATTTAAATTTAAAAAAAAAAAAAAAAAAGATCTGAAAAAGATTACAAGCTCAATTGTTTTAAGACAAAGAAAAGTAAAACATTCTGAGTATTTTTCATTTTTAGAAATAAATATAATTTGTTGAACATTTCGTTTTCAAAATTTTAATAAATTTAATCTTCCAAAAAATGTAGATTTTTTTTTATTACCAAAAACATTTCTTGTTAAATGTGAACTTTCTGATGAGGATATACTCGTCTATGAATATAAATTAATTCATATTTTTTCTCTTAATGTTGCTCTTAATTCACCCAATAAACCTACTTCCATTTGGCAAATTGTTAACGAAGTATTATCACTAGGGTTGGGCGATAGTCGATAGTTACTATTGATATATCGATAGGTCATGCCTATCGATAGTCACTATCGATAGTGTTGACTATCGATAGATCTTTTTTACCCTTAAATTTTGAAACTCTCGCAATTATGTTGATCTGTCTCTGTCCAGTGTCGAGTTTTTTTTAAAAATTGAATTCGGAATTCCTAGAGCTGAAGGGTTCTCTCAAAGATTAAGCCAAAGGAAAGCAGAAATGCTAGTTTTTTTCCGGGAAATATGTGGCTCAAGGAGCACACTTGACTCTTGAAAATAACTATTTTGTTATTTTTCATTTCTGAAGATTTGATTTGTTCATTATTATTGTAACCATGTAAATTGTAAATACTTTTTTAAAATTCAAAGAAATTAGTTTTTTTTTTCTCTCATCTTTATGATATAATCTTATAATTTATAATCTTGCTAATTTTAAATATTAAGTACATAATTAAATTTAATTAAACTAGTTGAAATTCTTCATTGAATAGCTTTGGGAAAAAAGGAAGCAACTATCGAAAATCTATCGATAGCAATAAATAGTTCTCAACCGATAGCATCGGCCTACCGACAGTGATAGTCTATTGACTATCGCCCAACCCTAATTATCACATACCTACTTCATTTGAAGTTTAATATGGCATTGATAAATGTTGGAATCTAAGTGAGACAGGGAAGTAAATTCATCCTAATTAACCTTTTCGTTTCTAGAATGACCTTTTCTTGGGTGTGAGGCCACTGTCACGAAAATCTGAAAACTTCTAACTATTGGTAGCTTACTTTTATTTTTAAATCAGATATAAATGAAGAATGACTTACTTTCGTAACAGAAAAAAAAAGGAGATTTTATTTTCAGTTTCATATTTAATGAAAGATTTAAAAAAGTACAATTATTAATATTTACAGGTTTATACAATATATTCATCAAATAAATGTGGGGAAGTGTGATTAGAATGACATGTCAATAACTTGTAAAGAAACTACCCATTAAAAGCACTTTGATAAATTTTGTACATCAGAAGGTCCCAAGACCATCTTCCATCTTCTAAGACCATCTTTTCGGATTAGTGAAGGGCCGTTCCGACTTATAAGCGGAATGATATTTTCGGTTTCGTTCCACTATTGGAACCGGTTCCGGTTTTCGTTCCGTTCCACTTTTCGTTCCACGTTTGCCTTACTTTCTACATATAAGTGAAGGGCCGTTCCGAATTAAAAGCAGAATGAAATTTTATTTTATGGTCAGTTCGTTCCATCCCTTGTGAAGTCGGGCTGTTAATCTCCTTTTATTTTATAATTAAGAAATTTATAGGTACTATAATATTAGGAAGGTTTAAATAGCTAAGTATAGTTATTAAAAAAATATATTCTTTTAAAATAGTTTTATTCAATAAAGGTTTCTGCTTCTGTTGAACCACAGGCATTGACATTTCTCACATCCTGTATGGATCGATCCATTTTGCTTTTAATTGATCTTCTACCGTTCGCGTCTTTGTATTTTGTAAAACACTCGAATAGTTTTCTCACTCTCTCTCTCTCGCTTCCGGTGAGCTTCCCGGAAAATTTTCTTTAGCTATTCCTCGATATACTCCTCTGTTTGCCACCAGTAACTTTTAAAAGTGGTAGGAGTGATACTTTCCTAATAAAAACATATTTTTAGTCCTCAGTGTTGCACAAAGTACAACAAGCGACCGCACTCGTTTTTTTTTTGTTTTTTTTCGTACCTTTCTCGGCAATCAGCTGGATTCGATATAATGCAAATAGGATTCTTTTACATTTTTGCTTTTCTTTAACTTAGTCAGCGACAATATTCGGAATGTTTTGATTTGGTGGAAACCTATAAAACTGGAATATATTCCTCAAATTTTGCAGAACTGTAAAAAAAAAAGTACAATCTAATAAAAATTTGGAATTGAGTAAAGTGGAAGATGTTCTAGATCGTAATACAGAAACGTATGTAGAGGGTAATAATGGAGATGACGCGGGGAGGAGGAGGGGGCTGGCCAGTGGATATCTTAATTATATTTGTAAAAATCAATCTTCAAAAAACTTTATTTACTATAATTGATCATAAAAACAACAATTTTAGATCTGCAAATAATTATATCTAATCATAATATTGTAAATACAAATTTATCTAGTTATATCTTTGTTTTTATTATTTTCAATCATATTTTCATTTACGTTCAAAATATTATTCTCTCGGGTAATATTTTGTACATATACTCTCTTTTAAATGTAGAATGGTGAAAATATTTTATTAAATAGATTTCATACAATATTTGAACAAAAAGGGATAAAAAAAACAGGGCGTTGTACTTTGTACAACGTGCGACCGCACGCGTTGCGGAAATTGGCGCGACCGGAGGAAGTTTAAACCAGTCAACCTATCCATTACAAGACTTTTTGCATGATCAGCTTGATCCTGATTCTTAAAACCATTTTTTTTTTTTTTTAATCCGAAAGAAGTAGCCAAGCTCTGCCGCTAGGACAGAAAATGTCACAGAACGCGGTTTATTTTGAAGATGGCTATGCGCGGTATGGCGAGGCGATGGAGGGAAGTGGAGGGAACCAAGAGCAGTAAGATCAACGGCTGTAGGGCTCTGTGCGGATGTAAGGGATCAAGTGAGGGAAGGAGAGATCAGCAGTCGGAACGACCTTGGGTGGTACGAAACGGGAGATGCAATCTATACCCTATCTTAACCAACTGAACGAAACTGGAGATATTTTGGCGTTGATTTTCGTTCCAGTTGGAACGTAAAACTTAGGTAGTTCGTCTCGTTCCTAACCGGTTCAAGGCTGGAACCAGCTCCAAGTTCCGTCCCACTCAGAACGACCCATTACTGTTTCGGATACCTCAGAAGGTTATCGAGAACCGCGTGGAATGCGAATTGGGCGACTAGTGGCTTCGAGTGAGTATGGGGCTTATCATGGAAGATCGTTATGGATATGTTAATTAGTTATATTATTAGGAGCATTGAGACCTTATGGAAGGTTTTTGAAAGTAAGGATCGAATACGAAGAAAGAAGTTTCAGGGAAATCCTAAAGCACAACTCTGATAAAAAAAAAAACTTTAGTTTTAATGGAAGTTTATGAATTTGGACCTGAATTGTTTAATTTTTTAATTTATGTTACTTCACTAATTTTATTTATTTATTTATTTACATTCTGGTGCCATGTACCACCACATTTGGTAAGAGGCACCATAATATATCTAATAAAAAACTTCACTAATGCGTAAGTTAAATTTTTGTATATTCAGTTTTTATTTCTGTAATCCGATAATTATTAAAAGTAAATCATTCAAAATTAGATAAATATTGTTATGCTAATTCATTAAAGATGCTATGAATATATATATGTTGTTTTGCTTCAAAGTTTAATTTTTTTACGATGATTTATAAAATTTAAAATTATTATGTTTGTTTTTCTTTGATTTTAATTTTAAACATTTTTTTTTTTGTTAATTTCTAAAATTAAAATATCAGATAAGGAAAAAATAATGTTTTTTTTTTTAACGAAATATGTACCAGGATTTTATGATGGTGTAGTATGCTTTGTTATAAAATTCAATCTACCCTAAATGACTTCGAATATGTTAAAGCACAAATACAAAGAACAAAATATACAATACATATATCATAAAAGAAGTTTTTTTTTGTTTTTTTTTCCAAAGCATTGTTAATTTATAAGCTGTACAATTACTTCCAAGAATTAAGCTTGGAGCTGAGACCTTTTTTCTCTAAAAATAACTTTTCATACTTCTCTCCTTATAAAAATGCTTGCTAAAGCAACAAAGTTACATGCTTTGTTATATTTTTATATATAAAGTTCCAGGAATTAATAGATCTTTTAGGAAGATCCCATTTATATTATTATATTTGTATTTAGTATTCAGTTTAATTTTCCAAATTTTTGCATTAATTATATTAAATTGTCGTCATTTGTTAACAACTTTAACCGAAACATAATGTTTGTAGAACCATACCGCTGTTTTTTAAAAAAAGGTCTAGATTCAGATCTCAAAGATAGTGAAAAACATCTCACTGTTAATTTTTATATAGTTATCAAGTATATGAAACCGCTCTTTACATTAAATATTTTAATTCAAAAAATCAGAATATTTTATGGAAAAACAGGAAAACCCAACCAAAATTCATCAAGTTAAACAAGAAAGGATTTACTAACTTCACATCATAGCTTGACGCTTATATCGTTTTAATTAATGCCCTTACACATTTCCGGGCTGCATATTATGATATATATCACATAAATTTAATGTTGCAAGAAATTATTTTTTTGTTTTTATTATCATTAAAATTAAACAGTTTTACTAATTTTATCGAATTTTAAGTAATTAATACTTATATATTAGACTATTTTGATTTTTTTTTATCTTTCTTTTTTTTTGTCCCCACCTATTATCAACGTAACAATAAGTGAATCTGCTAAAATTTTAATGTTATATGGGCCTTGTAGACGTGAGGAAGACTAGCACTCAACAGTACATCGATCTGGCACGGATTAAATTAAAGAAAAAGGATTTATTTAAATTTAATTCTAATAAAAAATTACCTAAATCAAAAACTAAAAATTAATGAAAAATGTTACAATAATTCCATAAAAACCTACATTTTTAAAAACTATCTTGCTAAAATAAGAGGTATTTCGGGACAGTATTTTAATGGTTAAATATTAAATATTTCTTAATGGTTCCTGGAAAAGGTTAATGAATGAATGAATGAATGCTCTTTATTTTTTAAAGACAGAGTCTTGTACAAATAATTATATTATTAATAATATACAATAGACCCATAGTACGAGTCTAGTGCTCTCAAACAAGTCCTTACATAACAATATTTTGTTTACATTATACAAATGAATATTTATTGAAACAAAAATATATGATCTAAATTCTTTATGGGAATAATAGATATCAATATTTTACATAATATATATTTACATATGCACTCATCATCCACACACACACACACACACCTCCGTCCACCCACAACAATAAACAATATACCTGTGCATTAAATTAATATTATTACAGGCTCCTGGAAAAGGTTTAGTATTTAAAAATACTACCACACGGTGCACTCATTCACAAACTTTGTAGTTACTTATTAGTTTAGAAAACCGTCATGAAATGAGTTGAAAATGAATTAAAACAACAATTTACTAGAGTATAACATATAGCTGCACTTCTCGTTGATTTTTTTTACATGAGCAGTAACGGCATACAATATGGTAATCATCCCCACTAAAAAATGAATGAATTAAAAGAAATCGGAATGTATTTTTTTGTAAATTATGTTCTTTTGATATTTCCAGTTTTTTCATATTAATAGTAGCATCCTTGAAGTACAGAATATAACTGTATTAACTAGTAATGGTCACTTACGAGACGTTTGGTAAAACATAACCACTACTAGGAAAGGATGCAGTATTTCAGTTTTAAAATTACATGATCAATTTTGGAAAATACTTTTTTTTTTTTAGTATAAAGAACGTATGTAACACCAAAGAAAATTGAAACGGATATGGGTGGCCATAGATGATATCTCGTATTTTTATAAAACGGTTATGGTGATTTCAAAATTACTGTTAATTAAAATCAGATATTCCGACATAATGGAGCTTGTATGGAAGCCTGAATTCTAATTAAAAGTTACTTTCTTTTTTTTTTTAGCCCAAGACTTCCTTTGAAGTCCTATACTGGCCTGGGTGGGAAGGCGAAGATTCATTTCGTGGGTCCGCCACGAAATAAATTTTAACCCGCCCAGGTGGGATTCGAACCCACGACCTTCTGATTACGAGCGCGCTGAGACCCTCGCCCCAACTCACTCGGCCATTGAAGGCCCCCTAAATGTTACTTTACTAAAAAAAATCTAAAAATTAATGAAACAATGTTACGATTCCTTAAAAACGTACACTTCTAAAAGCGATCTTACTAAAAAAAAAGAAGGTTTTTCGGGACACTATTTGAGGAAAATATTTTTCATGGCTACTGGAAAAGGATAAGGGGGAGGATTAGTAAGTAAATGTATCTTAAACCCGTTTCAAACATATTTTTCCCGGTGATATCACATATAAATGGAGTAATCCCTTATTACTGCGAAAATTGTATTAGCCTGCCCATAAGTGTTGAGGTGACCATAGCTAGTCATTTACCCTACTATAGCTATTGGGATGAAATTTATTTAGAACAATTGCAACATCTATGAGAGAACAGAAAAGCCTTAGACCATGGTGTAAGATGTCCTAGTTTATATAGCAAAAGGCAGTGTTGGTTAGCTCTAACAAGTAGCCGAGGACCCAGACAGATCAGATAGGGCGAAGTACAGACTGTGCTCTAAGATGGCTAAGGAGATTGCCCCTAATTTATGGAGCCACTGGCAGCCAGATTTATTTGTATTCCAGCACATAAACTCTGAGGATGTATCTTGTATTTTCCCGATAAATGTGCATTTTTGTTTACTGTTGTTAAAAAAATTGCTTATTGTGTAACACGGATGAAGTTATTGGCGGAATCACTATCCTTCTTCATTATTTATTTAAATATTTTAATTCCATATTTATTTTTATTTATATATAACACTAGCATGCCCCGTCGCGATTTCGCCCGCTCTAAGTAAACAAGTTAGATAATTTAAACTAATAATTGAACTTTTATTTGTTTATAGATAAAAAATGAGCATTCAATAATATTTTCACACCTATCAGTAATTTTTAAACTGGTTAAAATTGAATAGATTAGGTGTATGAAGATTACTTTGAAGCATTATTTGGCACCCAATTTTTATGTATTAGTCCGTATGGACTGATACTATAAAGGAACTCTAGAGTAATGGATTGCATTATTAGTGCTTACAACAAAAGCCCCAAGGACCATATTTTTATACATAATTTCAAAAAGTAAAGTGTTGACATTTTGATTCGGTAATAATTTTAGTTCAGCAGAACTTGTTTCGAACTCAACCATCATTTAAATGTATAGTATTGCAAAAGAATTCCTCGTAGAAGAAATCAGGCGAGGATTGATCTCTTGCTACAGTCAAGGAATACAAATTTCCTTCAAATGGATAAAAGCCCACGCTGGCTTACTTGGAAATGAGCGGGCTGATACAGAGGCTAAAAATGCGGCAAAAGATACAACTCTTCAAAAAGTATTTAATAAAGAAATTAGTGTCATTAAGCAAATTTTGAAAACAACAACTCGACAAACTTGGAACGAAAAATGGAAAAATTCGACAAAAGGTAGACATACTTATGAATTTATAAAACCTATAGACGATAGAAAGAATATTAAAAAACTGACGTACTAACTAACCCAATTTTTGACAGGACATGGTGGAGCAAAAAGTTACTTACACAGATTTAAACTTACTGACAACAGCATTTGTAACTGTGAATGAAACAGTGAGCAAACTTACGACCGTCTCATTTATGTCTTTAGAAAATTGGACAGGTGCAGGCACAAACTGTCCTACTGAACGGAGGCGAATGGCCGCCTTCTCTCATAGAGGTCTCATAGAGAAATATTTTGATGAATTTGATGCATTTGTGGATCATGTTGATTATATAGAACTCAACTATTGAAGAGTTGGTTTATAATTCTACCTCTACTTGTTTATATTAATTCTTTTTTTTCTCTTTTATTTTTTTTTCTTTTCTATCGTTTTTTTTTTTATTTATATATTTTCTAATGAACTTGTTTTGACCAATTTCGTTGATTAATAATTGTTTATATTTTATATTTACCTGTATTCATATAGCTTGTATCATTTTAAAATATGTCATATTATGTATAACATCATTTTTCTACAAATATTTATGATAATATGCGTTATGTCCGGACCGACGTTTCGACCTGCCTTGCAGGCTTTTTTTAGAGCCACAAATCCGTTATAATAATAACTATAATTAAATAAAGACGTGGTGTTTCTCTTTGACGTCATCCCTGATGATCTTCTTTTCCATTCATCTTAACAGTCTACTATACTTTTATTATTATTAATTTTAATTTATGTTTCCAGGCTTATTTTTATTTTATTTTATTTTTTTGACATTTATTGAAATCATCATTGACATACCCACAATTTTGTTTTGTGTTAAAATTAAATATCCCTCCCTTCGTTGTAAAATAAGCTCCTTTTTTTTCTAGAAAATAAAATATCTTATTTTCTTTTATTAATAGAAATTTACAAAACTATATAGAAAATAAGCGGTTTACAATGAAAAACAGTAACATGATTAAAACTTTAAGAGAAGCTAACCATTGGTAGTACTCTAATGAAATATTTACAAAAGAAGAAGATCCCCAGACTATATTCTTTTCAAACGCATCGGAGGATTGCCAGGAATAGAATGGGATGCAAGTTGTGTAACAAGTGGATTTGGAGAAGGAGTAAGTTTATTATGAAAGAAATGGTATCTGGTTCCAAATCAGCAACATATGGAATATTAAGGACATTGTGGATCAGTTCATTTGTGACAAAGTAATGAGTATTAAGAATTATGCGAAGGATTTTGGAGTGATTGGATGCGGGAAGAATTCGATGGTTTGGTGGATCCTAATATGTCCAAATAGTTCTGATATTCGTTACTTGAACGTTTGTCAGGTAGGTATTGCAGCAGTCGAAGTCGACGTGCAGCTTCTTGCCTTTTCAATCTTGTATAAAATATCTTAAACATTAAAATGATATATTTCGAATTAATAAAAATTTATCTAGACTTCTTTTGCTTAGTACATATGTATCACCAGCCTAACATTTCTGAATTATGCTCTGACATAGGTATAATGAAATTTATAATTTGTATAATTTATGAGTTTTATCCAATCTTGCATTAGGCTCCCGAACTATAGGTATTGCACTGTTTAAATTAGGATTTTAGTTGAGTAATAATCTATTATATGTTGCTCTAATCACAAGTCAACACTTGAGACATACAGTAGTGTAAAAAATAAACGCAACACTTTTTAAAACTCAAATAATGTTCATTTAAATGATATTTACTCTGTTTATTTACTCATTAGAACTATGGGATTGCACTTTGGACTCTTATCTCTTATAAAAAATATCGGTCTTCTGGGTCTTTAGGATTTAAACATTTGCGTGGTCGCAAGAAAAAGACAAATAAAAGGGAAGATCGCATATTGCAACGGCTTTGTTTGAAGAAAAGGACCTTGACATCTACAAATTTAGCTGCAGAATGGAATACAGTTACAGGTGTCAATGTCTGTGCATCAACTGTTCGTCAAAGATTAATAAAAGCAGGACTAAATGCACACCGGCTACAGAAAAAAACCACTCTTATAAAAAAACAAAATGCGGCAGGCTCACTTCGTTGGGCTCGAAAACAAGTAGACTGGAACTCTGCCATATTTTCTGGTGAATTGAAATTTAATACCCATAGCACAGATGGAATTCAATATGTGAGACGAAGGAAAGGTGAGGCCCTAATAACTCAATGTTTAAAATCGATTGTAAAGTTTTCAGTGCGTGTTATGATCTAGGGTTGTATTTCTACTAAAGGTGTAGGTCCCTTAACTATTCTCGATGGGACATTGCGACCCCATGGCTACATACATATTTAAAAGTTAATACAGGTTTTTAAACTGTTGCATCTATTTTTCGCACTACGGTATACCTAGGCGTCATCTCAATGAGGTTAAACAAAGCAAATAAATATGATTACCTAAATTATGAAGTCCTGAAATAATAAAAAATCTTCAAAATTCACTTCACACATTGAGAGGCTCTGCCAAATCAAACTGTTGAAACTTTTTTATTTAAAATATTTTATTATGATATCCTTTTATCCTGATCCAAATATAATAACGACTTGCACGAATATGATATTAGTATTAAGACAGTAGCCGAAATTTCATCGTGATGATTTAGGATAACACGTAGTTCCAATAACAGGTTTGAAAGAGCGTGGTGTGATTACTGATCCATCGCAGATAAGAACGAGAACTGCTACTCCGGAGGTCCAGCCATTACCTGGAGGCTATAATTACTGGTCGGTATTAAAAATAACAACATAATTCAAACAATAGGGTTCCATCGTGCCAATTATTCTAATGATAGAGCACTGGGTGAAGAAGCTAAACTCGATCTAGCTCCAATAAAAATAAATACTGTATTAGGATAACATAAATAATAACTTTTATACCAAAATGGCTTGATTAAATGAACTTCTCCTCTTTTGGGTGGTTGTTAGACAAGGGCGGAAATCACAAATATTATGTTTCCCTCGGTAAATAAAACGTTTATCCTCCATGCTGTCAAGAAAAGCCACAACTCAACTAGCTTTTCTTATCTCTTCTAGCTTTTATAAAACTTGGCAAACTTTCAAGTAAATCTTTAAACTAAATCTCGACTGGCGGGACCTTTTCACTATAGCTGTAGTTTCAAAAGAATATCTTTTAAGTTAGAGATTTATCTTTTGACTAACTTTGATTACTTTCTTCATTTAACTATTGCAACAAAGCAAGAAATCGAATTTAAAATTACAGTTACAGTCTAACATTCTACTTCACACCGTATATAAAAAGTGTTTACCACATTTTGATTTCCTAATCATACCATATTATGATACCCCTTCCTTCCGTATTGATTATTTCTTTCATAAATATCTTTACCAAGTAATCACCCACTTTTTTTTTTACAGTAACCTATAAATTGTCTTCAATATTAATGCCTACATAAATACATATCAATACGAACGGAATTCCGTCATTCCGATCTCTATACTTCATCCTACATAACTTTTGAATTCCAACAAACCTTTTTTTGGTCCGTTCCTGTATTCTCTGGAATACATTTACACCACCTTCTGAATCTGCAAACTGACGCTATCATGAACTATATGGATGCTTTATAGTAAATTTCATTATAATATATCAGGCATAAAACATTAGCCTGAAATACAATTTTCTTATAATAACAGCTTACACGAATATATATATATATATATATATATATATATATATATATCTCTCTCTCTCTCTCTCTCTCTCTCTCTCTCTCTCTCTCTCTCTCTCTCTCTCTCTCTCTCTCTCTCTCTCTCTCTCTCTCTCTCTCTCTCTCTCTCTCTCTCTCTCTCTCTATCTATCTATCTATCTATCTATCCTTCTATTTTCAATTTGTGACACCTATTATCCTTAAATCATTTTAAGTTCTGCTGCCATTAAATTAAGAAGGCGTAAGTAATCTATTTTAATCATGGATATTATCCTCAAAGTGATGATAAAAGCCTTAATCGTTGGCTTGGTGACTTGCATGGTGTCCTAGCAGGGTGGGCCCAGTCATTCCTTGATCAAGCTCGGATATTGAATACATCTTCGTGGAACGTAGATGAATAAATAGTAAATTAGATGAAGATAATTAGATACGGTGATAAATTATTTTTTAATAACTTAGCTGTATTAAGTATGGACATTGTTACATCCTGGATTAATGAAAATCTACGGAATAATATGTTTTTGATAACTTCACGAACCAGCTTCAGGGAGGGAGATAGAAAGGATCTCTTGGAGCCCTAAATTGCTTTTTTTTTGTAATTATTACTTTAATTTTATTTTAAGACTAAAACGACAAGAAACTGCTTGTCGTTACAGACTACTTCAACATTTACTAGACAAACGTTCAAAGCTCCCCATTAATTTCAAAAGACTCATATACATGACTGTGATTAGACCTATTTGGACGCTTTGGGGCTCCACTAAACCATCTAATTCATCTCGTATTCAATCCTTACAATCCAAAATCCTCAATGCTCCTTACTTTGTCACCAATAAACTTAATATCCAATAAACTAGATCTTAATGTTCCATATGTTGCTGATTTAGCCCAAACCAGATATTTATCCATTCATAGTAAGCTCCATAACCACACAAATCCACTAATTTCTGAACTTGCTTCTCACTCCATTCTCGATAATCCTCCGAGGCATCTGAAACGAAGATGGCCTAGAGACCTTCTAGTGTAGAATTTTTAATAAAGTGCTACTGATGAGTAGTTCTTTTCAAGTTTTAACATGTTATTATAACCGTTGTCAATACGTTTACTTGATGTATATTTTTTGTACAGTTGTAAATTTCAATAAATAAAAATAAAAATAAATATATAGTAAAAAAAGTTAACATACCTTTTATCATATAAAATATTTTCATTCCTTTAACATATAGTTCTAATGTTACAATTAGCTAGCGTAACAAGGTTTCAATAAGCCCATTTAATCAAGGTCCAGCCTGAATTCAAAAATATTTCAGATAAATGGTTAATAAAACCCTTCATCTCTGGCTCTTGTTTTTCCATCAACATTTATGTTTTCAGTTTGGGATTTTCATACCGCGGAATATCGAGGGCAACGCAGTCCATATTTTTCGAAGTGACGAAGCGGTCAGGTATTTGTTCATTGTTCAAACACAGGCTCGTCGCCACAGCTGTTAGGGTAAATTTTATGGTTGAATCTTGCCGCATATTGGCTTTCAGCGCTGAAGCTCCCATAGCTAAAATCGTATAAAAGAAAAATGTCAGAGTTCCTGAATATTTTTTTAAAATGAACTATATAACATATGAATATTGCATTTATTTAGATGACTTTTTAATTTGGAAAAATAATAATTTAAGATATTGTGTATTATAAAATAAAAATTATGAATTTCTCAATATTTTGATAATTGTGAACAATTTTATCGCATTAAAAGATGTTAAAGAATTTCATTTTTACGATTTAGAACTTCCAATAACTAATTCCTTTGATAACCAGAAATAAGATTTATAAACTTTATGACAAAAATGGGAGAAACAATTATTAAAATTTAAATGGTATTGTTTACAAAAACATTTTGAATTAGGCAATATACAGGCATTTATTTATTTGTTCTTTTTTTAAATATGGCAATCCTAGGACAAACATCGTGCTTTGAATCCTCATACACGACTGGTAGGAATTCGCTCCTCTGCATTAGAGCAGAGAATGTTCTACACAGAGGCTAGGCTTTGCAAACACTGTAAGTTTCTATTTTACATATTCCCTTCCTATTTAAATGATAGAATATTCAAAGTAAATATTATATTTTTTCTATAGCTGACTCTTGTGATCCTTAAGGTAGTAAGTATCCCCTACACATAATTACAGCTGGATAGCATTCCTATCCATTCAAGTACTGTCCTCATCACTTACGCTAAAGATATAGGTTTGATATTAGTAAAAAATGATTCAACTGTTGCATAACAATCGAACACTCAAGACTATTTTTAACAGTTGTAATAAGTAAATCTAAACGGATCTAATAATATCACCGTTATCTCCTTCGTCGAAAACTATTCCCTGCCTGTTATTCTTAAATATTACCCATCCATAACAAATGAATAACTAGGATGCCATATGGAGGACTAAAAAGAAACTGCTCGTCCTGTCGACTACTTACAACATTTAATAGGTTATCGCTCAAAGCTTTCTATAGATTTTAAACGATTAATTAACATGAATATTATATAACTATTCGAGTTTTTTAAAGTAAAACATTCTGAATGCTTCTTTATATGTCACTAATACTCTCTTATCTAATCGTTTCTAATTTTGGACCCTTCTCCTGCTTAGTATTTTACCTATCAAGACATGTGTCATCAGCTAAGTGGTGAGGACAGTGATAGGATTAGTTGGAATGAAAATAAGACATAAAACTCTTTTTATATACTTTTTATTTGATATGTCTTTTGGCTGGGGTCTATACTTTTTTTTAGTATCGTTTTTTTTACACACAAAAATGAATCATTTTTACAATTTCTAGGTAGATTTGTTGGTGGTGCTCGGATCGTAAATTTGTGGACTATATTCTTATTAGAAATTTGATAGAAAAGATTTTTTGTAATATAATATTTGTCTTTAGAACCTACCGTTTAGGAGCTGTATTAGTTTAAATGAAAACAAAAATTAGTTTTGCCTATATTTTTTAAGTGCCGCCTTTTTTGGAAACTCTGCTGAACGTTCAAGCTCTTTTGGTGTAGCTCGGATCGAAAAATTTGCCAACAGTTTGCAAATCAACAATTAAATAGAAAACATTTCTTGTTATATAGCATTTCAAACAAGGACCTTCCGTTTAAAAGCAATACTGGTATAAATTAAAATAGTCACATTTGAAACCCCTACATCCTCTCATTATTTTATTATACTTTAGTTTATTTCAATTAATGATTAAATGTTAATTTAGTTTCATTATTAATTGAGATAACTTGATCCTTTAAATTCTAAAATAAAATGTTAGAAAAAAATATATTATAGATAGTCATATTTATATTTATATTATATTTATTTTATTTTTTTTAATGGTAGTGCTAGCAATGAGCGATTTATTTGCAAGCCAAAATGAAACCATTAACTCATAATAATAATAACAATAAGTCTCTTTATTTTATATTTATATATATATATATATATATATATATATATATATATATTGAGAGAGAGTTTAAAACTGAAATAATATATAAGAAAATTTAAAAATTAAATAAAAAGCTACGTAATTTTTTCTTCAACCCAAAATACACCAAGATCTCATTTTTTTTTTAATGAAATGAGGTTTAAAAGAAAAAAGCCAGTCCATTTAATTAACAAATCTATCAGTGGTTCCAGCCGCTTCTGCCAGAGCCTACATTCAATGGTCCTTAATGTATTCCAAGGGCCCTGTTTACTCTTTCTTATCTCCCGTCAGGGAACTCGCCACCATTAATTTTCTTCGTTATCCATCCACAGGGCTGCTCCTTTTCTAAGCATTATTCCTTGTTTTCCCGGCTTGGATCGTATCTGTTATACATTTGTTTTTGAAAGTATTGGATCTCACTCAAAGGCGTGTTGGTAAACTATTTCTTATTATTAAAATAATTAATAAATTACTTAAGATATTAAATAAACTTGTTAACAAAAAATAGATTATTTTTAACATTAAAATTGAAGGAAATATGTGTTAATTATAAAACATTTGACTCTTATCTGTACTAATTTTATAAATGAAGGACAAATTAGCAGCATGTTTTAGAAATTTTCTTCTCATCCTCCGTCTTAATTACGGATTGCTACTATCTCATTCATAAACAGTATAAATAGCATGGGGCTTACACTTTTACCTTTTGTGATCCCCCTTGTGATATTAAAATGCTCCATTTTTTTTCTATTCACATTTTTTCTACCACAAGTTATTCTTGATATTTATGTTTTGGAGATTGTCCTATAAATATTTTGTGCAAACTGTCCTTTTATATTTCAGTCCTAAAAATTTAGGAAAAAATGAGAGTTAAGTATAGTATCTTACAAAGTTTGAAAGCCTGAAAAAATGATATCTAAATGCGCCATACTTACATTCACGGCAGAGTTCATTCCTTTTTTAAGAAAGTTAAATATAACGTGTAAAACAGGAATTATATGAAGTAAATTAAATTAACATGCTCGTAGTTGTGGAAGATCAAACTTAATTGTACTAATACTTCCTCTGACGAAATGTAAAAGTATCCCGGTAAAAAAAAAAAAAAAAAACATAGATGGGTTGCGTACAGGGAAAAAAAAGAAAAGAGATACATGTCCATAAATAATCCAGCAGAATTAATATTTGAGGAGGCCTACAGAAGAGATCTTTCCTTGTGCTAAAACTCCCACCAGTTGGTCCCGAGGGGACGCTCCCTATCAAATCTCTCATCTCCGAAAAAAGCTATAAATCCATGGTTAGTCCGCAACTGCCCTCCTGGAACCATTAAACTTATTTTTTATTTATTCTTTCCGACAGTTTGCACTGTAAAGTAAATATTTCTTTTTTATATAGAACTTCCGAGGCAGTTAGTAGTTACGGGACTGTGGATTTAGAAAATTGTAAAGATTAGGGTAAAGATGAAAACCCATTTATTGCTTTGCTTCGCAAGATAATTTATTAAGTAAAAAATATATTATTGTTTTATGTGTTTTAGTAATTTGAGAAGCCAAAAATAAAGTAACTGTGTTGATATATAAATACTGATTGATGACTATATTTACACTCCGTAACATATTAGTCGGTTGTGTTACCTGTAGTTTAGCCCGTCCTTCCTGCCCTAGTTGGAGTACACGAGGACGTTAAGCATCATTACACAACAACAATGATAACATTAGTCGGTATTGGAGTCATTAAGAAATGTGACAAAGCTGTGTTATCAATCAGTTCATAGTAATCATGTCAAAATACACCTAATTATGACAAGTTGTCGATTGCACAATATGAAATTCTTCCATGTGATACGTCTACTTAAACGTTTAAGACGGCATATTTTAAGTTCTTACTAAGCTTTCTCAGATAAGTTTGTTTTTTAATTAAAAATAAATATAATAAAAATTTCTACACTTGCCTTCGTCACAAACCTATAACTTTCGGGCCTACGGTTGTCCTCCTAAGAGAAGACTATTTAGCTGAAAGCCGCCATTTTTTTTCAATCAGGATTACCTATTTGTTAGAGTCTAGGAATCTCTTTTAATAACCTCCATACTCCAAATTATTCAGCCAGAATCGAACTCGCGTCCGCCAGCTGGAATCTAGTGCTTTATCCTACCACTCCTCCCAAATCTTATAATAATGTTCCACTGATTCTTGCTATTTTGATCTAATATCTAGGAATCCATTTATACAAACGTCTTATTTGGAATACACATTCAATAGTAAAACGAGATGGAGCTACTCATCGTTTTCGACTACTGCATCATTCACTGACAAACGTTCCGAGCTTCCATTGCAAATAACCTATTTACATGACAGTGATTAGTCCTATTTGGACATAAGGAAATGAGCATTTTTTTGTCACAAATAAACTTCAGTAATGATCATAATGTTCCAAATGTTGCTCATATGGCCCAAACTAGCTATTAAATATCATGCAAGATATCTGCTCCAATTTACTATTCCAAACAAGTCGAATCCTACTTGCTTCGTGTTTGAAATACATTGTTTAATATATCTATACTAATATCCGACGGTAACAATTTATAGGTAATTTCCTATTTCAATCACTAAAAACCAAATATCCTTCCTATATTCTTTACCTAATAACTCCGTGTTATTCTACACACCTCCTAAACACTATGTCTTAACCTTTTAACCAGTATACACTTCACTTATCAATATTCACATTTAACTGCTTCCGAAAAATCGTTCGTCCTACCTCCTTCTAAAATTGCCTATTATTCCACTCGTAAAGCTGTTTCCCTTACATCTTTTAAACATCATATATTTTTCCACCTTTCAGACAATCAATCTTCCGTAAACACGTTAAGCAAAATTTATATTTGTTTTATATTTTCATATATAATTGTATGTAATTTTTTTTTCCTATCAACAATATGTGATGTAACAACTGAAGCATTTAATTGTAAGTAATATGGCCAGATAACTGCTCCAGTAATTGTGCATTATTATTCTACCCAGACAGTAAGTTTATTTTTCATACGTTCATTACATACAGTTGTAAAAATAAAAATGCATTTATCAAAAAAAGTATTTTGTACTTGATTAATTTTTTTAAACAGAGATTTTATGATATGAAATTGATTTGGAAATCCGACATGATATTTTCATTAGGGACTTTATAAACTAATTCGATTTTTATACAAATAAATAAAAATCTTTTTTTTTTTTCATCATTGAATATCTTGGGATCTATGCTTTATAGAGAAAAACTCTAAAAGGAAAAATGAGTGTTCTTATATTAAACTGTATATATTACTATACTATTATTAAACACGCAATTCACTTATTTAGTCATCTTTATTGACAGGTATGTATGAGTAAAGATTAAAAGATATTTTTTTTTTTAATTTTTAGAGTTTTTTCTTGTACCTAATCTAAAAATAGTGAGGTATTTGGTATTTAAAAAAAAAAGTTGATGGTTCTTATCTATTCTTTCTTTATGCAATTATAGAGGTTTTTCCCGAAGGGGAAAAATGAATGAAAAATAAACATGAATAGAAAATGATATTTAATTTTTTTCAATTAATAGTAGATGAGTTCAGAACTTTTTTTTTTATATTTGGTTTTACAAAGGTTTATCTTTTTTTAATTAATCTTTTATTTATTTTTTTTTTAATTTAAGACCTCCTAACCATAGTACATTTTAAAATTAAGTTTGAGTCGTCTGATGCGTACAATGAAAATATTCTGTTTAGTCATTGTTGTTTTTTTTTTCATTAAAAAATAAAACTATTTAAAATTACTATATTGCATTCAATAACTGTGTCTATTGATTGTTTATGAATAATAAGACCCGGATAATAGCTATTCACTTGATCCATGTGTTAACAGTGAGCTTAAATTCAGGATTTATCAAAGACAATAGAGCACATGGATCACAAACAATAGATATTAAACAGCTTTGAGACAGATCCGTGGAATTGTTTACTTCAATCTAATGTGTTGCTTTTCAATAGAAACTATGTATTGGAGTATTGCAACATTAATGATCAATGGAAAACGTCAGATTTAAACCAGGCCGCTTACATTTATAAAGAAAACGTTAACAACTAATTTGTTAAACATTAACAGTTTAAGTTCATTAATTAAGATCTTATTATTTCCCATTATCAACTAAGCACGGTTTGAGTACACATACTTTCCTTAATAGTGTTTAATTATAGCGTTATTTAATCAAAATAAACTATAATAACCATAAAGCAATTCTTATTTATGTTTCTTTTCAAAATAATCCGAATTATTTTTCCGTTAATTCATTTTTGCCCCTGAACATAATTTTCAGGAAAGCTTTCTTTAAAATAAGAATTGTAAAACAAATATACCAATTCACATTTAAATAATTATATATAGCTTTCTTTATTCATATTTAAATAATTATATATAGCTTTCTTTAAAATAAGAATTGTAAAACAAATATACCAATTATATTAGCTGATTGTAAAAAAATAATAAATTCCATATAAATAAATATGAAATTTATAGTATTTTTTTTTTTATCAATCTCACACTTGGACTTCAAAGACATAGCTATATATACCAATCATGTGGCAGGAATTCAGGCATAGTTATATCACTAACAATTTTAATAAGAAAAATACATTTAACTTTACAAATGTGGATGATTCTCAGATTACGGGCAATTTCAGTACAAAATTTTTAATAATTTTTACGGTAGTTTTAATTCATATTTTCATGAGAAATTTAAAATTTTTACAGCAAGGTAATGGCAATATCAGCTAGGTAATGATAATCACTTAAATATAATTTGTTTAAAATTATATTGGAGTTGATTAAAAAAGTATATTGAAAAAGGCCAGCCATGCAGTTGATTAAAAAATTATCTTGAAAAAGGTTTTTTTTTTTTTTTTTGGTTGGCACCGATTTTATTGAGAGCCAAGGGAAAAAAACAAAATTAGAAAAAAAAAACTTTTTAGGCAAATTTTCATAATAATTCACATACATAAAAATCAAAAAGAAAATAAATACCCGGTACAATTTATCATATAACTTTCAGCTGAACTGCGCTTTGTTTCTGAGGGTGCTAAAGAGGGTAGACTTAACGCCTTCCACCAGTGGCGATTTTTTTTTATTCTTTAAGATGGTTGAAAGAGAACTAATCGGAATTCGGAATTGACTAGCAAAACGCCCAACTTCTTTCTCATTTACCACTTTGCAAATCAATTTTAACTTTTCGTTAATTGAAAGAATTTACAATAGCCACTGTAAAATGTTCACTTTCTTTCTTAGCTGAAATCGTTTCATTGAGGTGAGACCGCAGATTTTGTTCGACTTTAAGAATTTAAGAATTTAGCTTATCGAAGTACAACACATCGAGAGTTGACTGTATGTGTAAATTATTTTTGTTAATAATTTAGATTTAGTTACCATGCAGATTTTAGATAATCATAATCATAAATATGTTTAAAATGTAAGGTTATATAATCAGTGATTTTTATTAACTGTTTTTTTGATTTTTCTTTAAAAGTGCTGCGTTGATTTCTAAATATTGTTTATGGGACTACCTCTGAAGTATGCCCTACGGCCAAAAAAAAAGAAATCATCAAAATTGATTAAGAATTGACGGAGGTTCTCAACTCGTCTGTATTTTTTTGAATTTTTTTTTTGTTGTTACGCGATTACTCCGTCAATTCTGAATCAATTTTGATGATTCTTTTTTAGATCGGTAGGGCATACTTTAGAGCTGGTCCCATAAAAAATATTTTGACAATTAACGCTTGAACACATTTAATTCAGGAGGAAACCTATAAATCTAAGGTAGCAATAGTTCAAAACTTTTCACTACCGCGCTAATAATTCGGGAATTTTCTTCAAAACTAACCTAAACTAACCTCTAGATGAATAAAATAAAAATTATTTTTTCTGCCAACTGTGATATAACAAATGATATTATTAATTAAATTAAGACAAATAAACTAAAATACAAAACTGCAAACATTTATGATTGTTGAGTTTTCCTTTATGTGTGGGAATAAATTCCACAAACTTAGGTAACGAAAGAAATGAATAAATGTATAAAATAAAAGTAAGAGTGGGACTCACCGTGGTAATGACATTTGAGTAACTTAAGCAATTATAAAATCAATTCAGTAATTTATACCTTCATTTTTAATATTTTACTATGGAGGAATATTTCTTTTCTGTTATAGCAGTGAGAAAAAATTAAAGAAGGATTTGATCAATTGAGTAAAAATTGTAATGGACAAAAAATAGCCCGTAATCTGAGAATCACCCATGTACTAGCGTTTCACTATTGGAACCCGTTCCAGTTTTCGTTCCGTTCCACGACAGTTTGACGAACCTACTACATACTAGTAAAGGGCCGTTCCGACCTCAAAACAGATTGAGTATTTACGATCTGTTCCACTTTTCGTTCTACGTCAGCATAGCTAACCTACTACCTATATACCATGCAGTTTTGTTCCATCCCTTGTTGTGACTTCGGGCTGTTAATCTTCTCCTTTTATTTTATAATGAAAATGTTATAGGTTCTATAATATTAAGAAGGTTTAAATTGCTAAGTATAGTTATTTAAAAAATGTATGTTTTATCCAATCAATAATTATTTTTTTTATTTTTTTTTTTTTTTTTTTTTGGAAAAACACAATATGAAAACCAATCAGAAAATTTTAACAGATTTATTCTTGCCAATTAACATCCAAAAAAAAAAGTTTTTGCTTGATATTAGCTGAAAGGTGATTGACACGATTGCTTAAAATCATCCTAGCTTTTAAAACGAACTACGATCTTTTAATACGTGTAGATAGAAACAGAAAAAATATAAAATAAAGAAAATAATACAAAATACAAAATAAATAATAAATTAAGTGAATAATGTTAAATCGTTCAGGATTACTGAATAAGAGTAGTATTAGAAAATAAAATAAATTAAAAATAACAGCTGTTTAAAATTATAAACATCAATTACGAAAAATTAATTATATCTGAGGTAAATATATTATATAACAATGTTGGGGTATAATGTTTGAGCAAAACATTGTGGTGGCCATTGTTGTGACCGAAACATCGACAAAAAACTCAAAATAAATATTTGTTATTTCAACATCTCTTATCTTTTGTTACCTTAATATCTACGCAGTCATATTTATCAATATCAAAATAACCATTTTATATTTTTAGTGTACACTGATAATCCTAATCAAAAATTATACTTAGAATAACAGATCAATATATTATAAATGGGAATATTGCCACAGTAATAATTTTAATACTAATGATTTTTTTGTGTTCTTTCTTTAAAAAAGATTAGTCTATTTGTTTATTAGATGGGGCTTCAAGTAAGCAAGAAAGGTCAAGTTTGCCTACAGGTTACCTGCCTATACTAGTCAGAGTTGGATTGCTGAAACTCATTTCGTGAAACAACCACGAAATAAAAACGATAACTTTTTATTTCTTCTTTTTTAATGGCACTCCAACTAGTGAAGAGTAGGGGCCCCCTTGGTCTGAACCCCCGGTCTTTCCTGTCTTGTGCTGCTTCTCTATTAATTCTTGCAACATTCCCTGCCCAACAGACGAATTTTGTAACTGCGTAATATCTTGGACATTGTGGAGAGTCTCTGCGTTTTTTTCCCAATCTCCATTCACCGTACTCACACACAGGCACAAAAACCATTATCAGATAGAAAAAATTAAATTATTTGTCGTTACATGGAAATTTAATAAGTTACTTAATATGTTTTCGTCAAGTCCTTAAAAAATAACCAATAATAAAAAAAAATATATACATGAGTGTAAATAAATAAAATTCAATTAAAACAAACTACAGAAGAAATATGTTTTTAAACAGCGAACTGATCAGTTGGATGCGATTCATAAAAAGGGTAATTAGTACAATTTATATTGTGCGCTTTGTATGGCCATCAAAAGGTGATGAACAATTGATTTTTTTTTAACAGGGAAATATTACATGTTTATGTTTTCTCATTGCTTCTCTTTTATATTTATCAATGTTATGCACGTTCATTTAATTTAAAATGTACCTCATTACTCCTACTTTTTTAAAAATTTATTATGAGCTTTAAATTACAAAGTTTATGGCTATTGAAGTATTCAAAATTATTTACAAATGTAAATATATAATAAAGTAAATTGCAAAAAAAGACGTTTTTCTTTTCTTTTTTTTTTGACGTGAAACGTCTTTAAATTTGCTACCATACCGGGGGCCATCCAATAAACCTAATGATTTAGTAGTTGGCGTTCTACAATAAGCAAGAACTATGACGCATCTCGTGCAGTGGAGGGAGAAACGCCAAACTTTTGAGGTTATTTTGCTGCGTATCCAGATTTGCAATTAGTATATAGTATAACTTTTGACTCGGAGAACCTACCATGTTCGTTTGTGTTTTAATCGTCAGCTGTCGTCAAAATCTATAGATTGTATATAAAACATTATCAAAAAAATGTTTATCAAAAATTATAATAAAATTATGTAAAGTCGGCCTATACGCATCGAAAAGTCGAAACCAAATACTGAGTTCGAATGTTGGATGTATACGGTTGGAAATGGTTTCTGAAGAACAATCTAAAGGCAATAATAAACCGCCATATGACCAAGTCAAGCATTGCCGAGAACGTAAAAGTTCTTGATCAGCATTGTTTTATACTTATAACCACCTTAATGCACAAAGCTTTGTCGCGCACTCAGAAGACATCTCTACTGATACAATCATCTACCGATGGAAATGAAAAACGCAAAACCTGGTGATTTCATTCTAGCAAACGTTAAGGCCAATGACATCTTCCAATTCGTACTCGGGTGTGTGTACATCCACCCTAACAAAGCAGTAGCAGAAATTAAACTCTTTATGTTACGAACGTTGTTAAAATATTTCAAAAACATCGCTAAAATTATACTCGATTACGAGTCTGACCTTACTACACCAGTTATGATAGTTGGAGACTTTAATGTTGATGTCTTACAAAACCGCTCATGGCCCGTCTTCATTTGCCTTATATTTAATTTGTCTTATATTAAAACTTCTCCAGCAACATTAGGTAATACCTAACGTATTACCTGTATTGATTTAACGTTTACCAGAAACCTCGATGTATCTTGTTTTTTTGTGTCGTATTTTTCGTATCACAGACCTACAATTAATAAGGTCATATTGTAACACAATAATTATTTGTTTCCTTGCTTTTATCCTAAATAAATAAATAAAAATATTAAAAAAATATAACCCGTTACATAAACATGTTCACGTACAACACACGACCGTGACCATGACACAGCCACACCCCTTTTTAGTATATAATAGTTTACATTATTAATGATCACTTTATTGTAGCTGTAAAAACAAACTAACACCCCATTGTCATTATTTTTTAATATAATGTTATCAGTTTTTCAACTTTACTTAAAAAAAATAAATTTAAAACAGGTTAAAAAATAAAGAAAAAAAAATTGTTTTTTTTTTTGCACAAGTGCAATCTAAGATGTTTTCCAGAGATAAATATTCATCCTTGTGAGCAATATAATGATCAGTAATATGCACGAACAATTTAATTTAAAATTTACCATATTTATACATTTTTTTTTTTTTTAATAGATTTAATACTAGAAGGAAGTTTAATTGTATTAATTGGTTATACATTCTCAAATTCCAAATAACTAGATATTGTAACAACAATTTCAAATTAAAAAATGTTAATTTAAAAATTATCTAATTGTTTGAAAAAATACAATTTATGCAAATAATTTTCCACATGACTTGATAGCTCAACCATTAAAAAGAATAATTGTTTCATTATTTGAAATTGTTTATAATAAATTACTGTTTATTGATGGTAAAGCAAACCGTGAATATCCCAACCGTTCAGTAATCCGAACCACACCTTCCAAATTTCATATCAAGGAAATTATGCTTGATGGTATGGATTTAAATTAAATTTTGGAAAACTAATTCTACTCATAATTTAATTACATATGGATATTAATTAATGTTTTCATTAATCAGTTTTCAGTACTAAATTGTTAAATTTATTTATTCAAAAGCATAACAATGTTTCCTGACTTTACGGAAAATTTAAAAACAATTATTTTTCAAGTATTGTTTTATTATATTCCCATTAAGATAACTTAATATACTCCGTATTAAATCCATATAATCCATTTTCCATTTAATTACTGCTCCTAAGTCTTAATTAATTATGCTTTTTCTAATTTTCTTATACGATATTATGAGTTATAAATTGTTTTAGAAGTGTCAACATCCTTTGTTTGATCTATTTTAATATTCTTTCTTTCTTTTTTTTTTTTACTTTAATCTATTAATTTCTATTTAATTTATTTTTTTATTTGATATAAAAATGGTTACTGTCAGTAAAACAAAATGTGATGTAAAAAAAATTAAATTTATAGGAACACTACAATCACAATTGAAAATGCGTTTTAACAACTTGAGTTTAGGAGGCGTGTAAAAATTAGCGTAAAAAGCACACATTACTCTCAAAGGGAAGCAATATATATATAATCACTGATCTTGAATGAGCCACAACATTGTTTAAACATTGTTTATTTAAAATAAACATGACTGACTGTGGATAGCATGCCTAGAGGTTGGCGGGTGGTTTTAAAAATTGCAGATGTTTATTTACTTTTCAGAATTTCAATACGTCTCTTCGGTATGCAGTATTATGTTAAGGGTTAAAACGGAAATCTGACATTATCTTTGAAGGGCAATGCAACGAATACATATAGTTTTGAACAAAAAATTAAAACCGTCACAAACCAGAAAATGAATTAAATGTAAATTAATTTGCAATCTCTGATAATAAAAATAGATAACTAATATACATTTTTTAAATTTTTTCTGGTAGTAACAGGGTCTAAGTTTTGTGATGTTTTTCAACTGTTTGATGTTTGCCGTTAAAGCAGTTAGGTGGAGTTGTACGGATTTTGAAGCACTTCTCACACCAATAATCTATGTTAAAGGTTATATCAAAAACAAATTCTAAAAAAATAAATGAAGAAATAAAATAAAATCTCGTCCTGGAGCCATTGAAAAACATGCTTTAACTAAAAAAACAAAAAACAAAAATTTAAACTGCACGTATTTATCTATTATAAAATATATAATTGTATGATAATATATACGTATATATGTATTTCATGAAAATAATTACAAAAGAATGTTGTTCACCATGGTTTACTATAATAAAAATATAATTTATAGTAGAAGGAAGGTCACATAGCTCAATAATACTAAAGATATTTCTAAACAAATGACATAGAATTTCCGTTTTTAAATTGGCTTATTATTATAGAATTACCTTCTTCTTTTTTTTTCGAAAACCCATTTTATTTACTTGTTTTATTTACTTACAAATTCGAGAGGCACATTATGTTTATATAAAAAGCTTCAACCATGTTCCATGGACACAAATCGACACTCGGTGCTAATGAATAAGATGCACTTGAATGAAACCAGCAATTTATTTATCTAAAAAATGTTTTTAAAACTTTCATTGATTTTAACATCGCCATGTCTACTCTCGAGGAGAGAGTAAAGACGAATTCTAACTTCTAACGGAGACAGGAACGTTTGTACCTTTTTGGTCTGATCGCTCTGGTGGTTCCTCAATTTCTAGAAAACGGTGTCCCCTCAGTTTCTAGAAATTTCCTCCCTGAAAAATTTCAAAATTCTGTCAAGCCGTTAGGGGAAATTTAGGGAACAAGGTTTTATATTTGAAAAACCCTAGAAAGGTCTCGGGAACACACATCTATTTTAATTGCCAAGTTTCAGTCGGTTACGTGGAAATGGCTGCCCATAAATGGATAATAAAACAACCCAAAATATGCGAAGTGGAAAATTAAAAAAAATATGTACATACCTTCCTCCAAGGCTTCCAGATATTATCAGTATTTATTACTCGTGATTAATACCAATTATGGTTTTATATTGGACTTTTACTGATGGTGCAAAGGGCACTTATCAAATAAAAACTCATTTTTTTTTTTATTTTCCTTAGATCATCTATTTGAGGTTAACAAAATATTTTTACACGACAAAAAAAAATTCATTTTTCGACTTTCGAACTGTTAGATAAGCGTTTCGTCCCACATTGCGGCGGTTTTTAGTCGAAAACTAGTATTTACACTCTAAACTCTGTTTTGGTAAAAACCTAATGAGAGACTACTAATTACAGTGAAACTCCGATTATCCGGTTTGATTGAGGTCGAAAATGATTCGGATACCTGAAAATACGGATAATCAGATCTACAGTTTAATTAGGATATTGATATTAATAATACATATATATGTAATGTTTTAACTATTTATTTTATTGAATAATTAAAAAAGTGGCTGTTCATAAAATTATATTTATGTAACATCAGAGTTTAGTTGATATATTGGAAATCGTGAATATTCAGACACAGAACTCGTCCGCTAATATTTTCCCAGATTTCCCTTTTTGTATGACGTTCTACAATGGACTGTAGATAATACAACAGCAGATAATACAACACGTTTTCTTTTACGTCCTTCAACACAAGTTTATAAAGAGAACATTCGCGACGGCAATAGGTCCCAGGCTGGGCAAAACCCGTGTATGGTGGATGTGCTATACTTCTAGAAAATCGTTTAGCTCGGTCTATTTAGTTTTAAGTCTTTTATTAGGTAATGAAAACTAATTGGACCTGTCGTATTTTACTTGAACTCCGAACCACTGACTAGAGTGTCTGTTAATAAAATATTTTAAAAAAAATATTTATATAAAATAAAAGTCCGGATAATTGGAGTTTCACTGTATTTAAAGTATCATTTCTTCAGAGGGTTTAGTGTAGTAAAACAGTAAACACTATTCCTGTCTAATGGTATGCTCCGAAAACTAATAAGGGAGTGCAATTTAGGTTGAATTTATCACTCATTTCTTACTTTATAAACACGGGGTTATGTTTATTTTTTATTAAATAAATAAATATTGTATTTAATTGAAATGTTTGTTTTAGTGGAGGTAAGTTTTAGTGGACACGACTAGCCCCAGAACCACCCTATGCGACTGGCTGGAGCGCCCCCTGCCAGCCCCACCACGAACTACGGCCTCTAGTTCAGTCGGTGCCCAACTGCTGAGTCGGGAGGAGCTTGTATTGCCTGTCTCTAAAGTCTTCGACGTAATCCTTCAAACAGGTCAGTCAAAGTAATACTCTCTCTATCACTGTGTCAAGCATAGCTGGTATTTTTTGTGACGATTGGGAGAGATTATAACAACAATTGGACCATGGAATGACTGACTAAAAAAAATGTGAATATATTAAAATAAAATTGAAAATATTATGAACAACCATAAATAATTTTTAAAATATTTTTTCTTCAATATAGAAGTATACTTAAAAAAAAGCAAACAATTAAATCTAATATTTAATTATAATTATATATAATTAAATTAAACCAAAATGTAATTCATAGTCAATTAAAAAAAAATTAAAAATTAAATTCGCATACATTTTTCTTTATTTCTATAATATTCTGAAATAAATAAAATAGATATAGTTAAAAAAAAAACAAAAACAATATTTCTGTTTACGTAGTTAAAATTACTGAAATATATAAAAAAATAAAATATACATAATAAACACATTCATTTAGTTTTTAAGGTTAACATTGATAATTTAATATTAAATGAAATCCTAGATCCGAGATTCATTTTAAACTTTATTAATAATTAATTATAATAGAAAATAAAATCTTATATTCAATATCGTAACCAATAATGTACATGATATTTGAAACAAGTAGTAATATTTTTTCTTATCGTGGTAATAAGAAAAATTCAAATATTCATCAGGCAAAGAAACCGAAAGCGCATAATAGGAACAGGCATTATATGCTAATTAGTTTTGTCATGAATCCCATCCAAGTGATCAGTTGGCTTTTTAAATATAAGGATCTATTCTGGTATTTTTAATTTAATTTTAAATTTAAAAAAAAAAATATAATAAAAAAACCGTTGAAGAATAAAAAAAAATATTAATAAATTAATAAAAATTTTATTTTAATCAAAAGAAAAAAAATCTATTTCTAGGTATCAATAATTATTCTTAACATTGGAACATCATTGAAATTGACTACAAACTGGAAATGATTATAATAATTTCTTGCTATTTCTCGTTGTGTGCCGGTTGGTATATAGAATTTTATCGGGTGCTTTCAAAACACGCGTAGGTATTATTTTAATTTTTTTATTGCATTGCCTAATCAAAATATTAAAAAAAAAAAAAAATTCTTAATTATTGAATTTAGTTAAATTATTTATTTAATTAAAAAAAATAATTTATCCTGTTACTATAATTTTAACTAAACTACTATCAGCATTGTATAAAGTGAACATATTAAGCAGAACACGAATGAAATCTGTACCACGGAGGAATACAATACTATGTTACACTACTGTAACTTTACAGGGGAACAATTTGAATCGGTTTTATAAATAAACACATAAATAAATAAAAATTTCGTTTGTCACCTTACAATTAATTGGTCTAGGACATAGAAGTCTATACCTATAGATAAAGTGAAAAAAAAATGAATAAGAATACGTAATAATGTATTTTCCTTTTAAAAATGGACAATAGTTTTCAATATCTCCGAGGTACAATAATAAATGTTTTCTGCGATTTACAATATATTTATAACAATATTAACTCGGAAACTAATTGTAAAGTCACCGATAATCAAACATTATAAAAAAAAAGAAAAATCAACTAACGAATGATAATTATTTACAAATTATATTTAATGAATGTTTAAATATTCAATATATATATTAGCATCTTGAATAACCAAAAACAAAATTAATAAAAATATATTGCACATCCTAAATGGAAAAGGCACAACTGTGAAGTGATGTTTTTCAGAAAAAACGTTCAAAGTTTTATAACGTTTTTTTTACGAACTTGTTTATTTTATTTTTGTATCTTAATAATTCCACTTTAATATTATCCAACTTTCTCACATTTTTTTTTTAATGACAAGAAACAGAATTTTAATTTTTTTGAGTAGTGGCTTTTTATGTATTTTTTATACTTTTTTATTTTTATTTTTATGCACCTGTATGTAACGAAATCATTCATCGTAATTTTCACCAATTTCCAGCAATCTGATAAACTTGAAAATTTTCACACGTTTCAAGGACCAATGACAATACAATAATTGCACAACTTTGTGCTAATGTTCTTACTGAGTGTTGTTAAAATGGGGGTCTGCCTTGCAGAAGGTGGAGTATTAGGCTTTACATTTTTGTACGGTCCAGATGGGTCCTGAGAATAAAATATCAAAAATGAAACTAAATTTGATAAGGGGAAAATTTTCGAACCTTTTTTCAGATTTTGAAAAAAAAAAAAAAAAAAAAAAAAAAAAAAAAAAAAAAAAAAAAAAAAAAACTTATATAGAAAAATGCTTTCAATCGAAAAAATGTTATACACTACAAGTTGTAGATCATTACATTTTTTGCAAGATAGGATTTTAAAAGTAAAAATTTGCCCATTCCTTCTCTGAGATATGTCAAAATACCGAAATTGTTGGTTAATTTTGGATAAACTGTATTAAAAATGCAATCAAATTACGAATAATACAGGGAAATTAGTTTCGAACCTTAAACTCAAAAAATTGAAAGGTCTGACCGCTTCAAATTGTTCACCATATTAAGCTTTTTAGTAAAGTTTGCTATAAAAGCTTGTTTTTTTAAACTACAATTTTTGCATTACTAGCGGCAAACGCTCAAACTAGAAAAAGGCCTGTAAGCTACAAATATAAAAACCGTCCCCGTGATTCGTACAATGCTACTAACTCAAAATTGGCACTTTTAGAGTCGAGCCCCTTTAATTCTCGATGTGTGATGTATATAATACTCATTATACACCACATTCATATTTTCTACATTATACCTTTTTTTTTTGGTATGGGAAGATGAAAATTTTTTGAAAAAAAAATAGTAAATTACTCGCGATTCTTCAAAATCCTGATAATTTGTGGTATTATTTTTTTTCTTTTTATCTCTTTATGTTTAATACTATTTTACAATTATTCACTACATATTTATTTTTCCTTAAACATATTCTGTTGATGTCATTTCCTCATGGGAGTAATAATGTTTTTTGTTTTGTTTTTTTATTAAATGAACGATTCATCACAAACATGAATTGCTCAGTACTGAATATATATATATATATATACACACACACACACGTATGTGTGTTGACCAGTGCGGTGGACGAATTCCCGCGGGGGTTTCTTGGGACTTGGGACTAAGTGAAATCCGGACTGCCTGTCTCATATCATGTCTTGTCTCTTTACTTATCATCTATTGAATATGTATATAATTATTAAAAATCGGAAACATAATCGCACTTATAGTACAGTGATACGTGTTTAACAATATTTGGTTATAGATGGAACGTAATTTTGTATGTAAAAACTATTGATACTTTTATTTTATATTTATTATTATTTTTTTTTTTTTTTTTTTTTTGTGAAAGCTATTTTAGATAATTTTTTTTTATTATTTTAAATTTAACATAGATACCACTTTGTAAATAGTAACATCCGTACCTATTTATCACCGTGTAACAAATTTACTATCTGATAACGCTACCAAAAAACGATAAGAGAACAAAGATTATTCAGTTCGATGGATATTCGGGCTGCGTAAACGGAATATCTAAAGAATATGTAATATAAATAAAATTAAAATATTATAATTACAACAATATTTATGACGTACTTATATATTTTAGTTTACTAGAAACTTTCGGGTTTAAGGTATATTCTTGGTTATTTTCGATACTTCCCTTTTTGCTTTTAAAAATTATTTTTATTTTTAAATAAATATGTATATGGACATATTTTCTTGACTGTTCAGTCAATAAAATGACATCTAATTTTTGAGACACTAACTAATATTTGAATTTAATTGGTTTATCAATAAAAATCTTGTATTAAAGTAAGGAATTATTTCTTCAATGACATTTTCACGCACGGCAGTAATTTTTAACCTGGTTAAAAATAACACTGATTAGATGTTTGAAGAGTAAGCAAAATCATAATTGTCCTTCCAAATTGGCCGAAATAATTTTTGGATTTTAACTTCTAACCATAAAAGTATATGACAGTTTGGCTAACCTCGTTTCTGGCACTCAAGACTATAAATTTTAATTATCATTGTGGTAAAATTTATTATTATAAAACTTCCTGCTAACTACGAAGACGTTGTAGTTAGAATTTGGTACAGTTGTGTTTTTATAGTTTTACTATTTCAAGCTCTGTTGTAGAATGACATACCGGTCGATTTTTAAACTGCACTGGGATTTACACGTCGCTCCATATATTTATAATTTTTTTAATAAAAATTAAATTGAAAAAAAGTAAATTTTAATTTCTAGCTCTACATATATAACACCGTACCTGTAACTTCTCTCGATTAGTGCTCGCCTATCGGTCGATAATCAAACTTCACTGCGCACCACATATTTATCCCTTTTTTATAGCAATATAATCTTTAAATTTTATAATTACTAAACCTTCCTTGAACTATGAAGATGATGTGGTTAAGATTTAGTACAGATTGGGTAAGTTGTTTTCGCGGTTAGTGATCATAAACGAAAAATGGCTTGTCCTTTTATTTAATAGTATAGATGTAATTAATAATGAATAGGAAAACACTTTAGTGAAATTGTGGTGCCCGTGCGTGTTAGATTGAGTAAATGTTCTGTATTAGAGATTCTGGATATGATGTTCAGTTGATCAATTCGAGTGAGAAGCAAGTTGAGAAACCCGGATTTGGGATAGGATATTAAAGAATGTATCCTGATATGGCTCAAATAAAGATTATATGGAACGTAAAGATCATTATGCATAAATGAAAAAAAAATGTATTTATTAATTTTTCTTCTTTATATAAAGGACCTAAAACCCGATTATTGTAAAATAGTTATTTATATAATTTTTAAGGGTCGACCAAATATTATTTTGATATTATAAAATCAGGGTAGATCTATTATAAAATACTGGAACAGCAGATTTGTTATAAAGGATCTATAACCCGATTACTGTAAAATAGTATATATATATATTACTTCCAGTAACTTTTAAACATTTTCTTCCTATTGCTTATAAGTTCTTTTATAAAAAACAGTAATAATGTATATTTTTTAAATTTCTAAAAACCACCAATATTTTTTTATTATTTAATTTTATTTATTTAATTCTTTATCTGATGTCATACCCTGTATGATTAGAACCACTGCATGCTAGTTTTAACCAAACTAGCAACGAGGAAGTTGTGTAATAGATACTTTAAAATAGACATATTTTTGTTCCGCAACATTATGAGCAATTACAAAACAAATGTTCACGGTATCTGTCTTGGTGAAAATCTGGTTAATTCAAAGATCGCGTTAAAAAGTTTCTTATTTCTTTATTTTTTAAAAAAAAATTATAATTCGTGTAATTTAACTACAGAAAAATTGTTTAAATACTAAAGTATGCCAGGACATAAATAACTCCACCACTATAACCATGACATTTCAATCAAAATCAATAAATATATATTAAACTTAACAACAGAATATTGGTTTTAAATATGGAGGAAAAACAGCTTCATCGCACTCGGATATAGCAATTGCCCATTTGTTTTGTGAATAATCAACCCGTAATCAAAGAAACGAAATTCGCTATTCAGGACTAGGTTGGAACAGGATGACCCGAGGTCAACGCTAAACAAAGTTTTAAAACAAAAGACTCAGGCCCTGTATCCAATTCTCTCAAAGCGGTCAACATTCGAACCCCGACAGTGACTGAACACATGCACATCCTTCCTTAGCCCCTATGAATAGACACTAATAAAACATATTGAACAGCAATAAATACTTACTTTTAAAACAAAAATAAATAAATATAAAAAATGAAAAATATCCATATCCATATATATATATATATATATATATATATATATATATATATATATTTCTAGTATAGTGTATCATGATTAGGACATAGAATTATACACAATAAAAACTAAAAAAAATTGCACATATATATGCAAATATATTAGATAAAGTTTGCGATTAAAAACCGGAAATATACGACTATCTAGATTGTGCAGATAAATAAAATAAATTGCAATACACATATACACACATATATATATATAAACTCATGTTTTAGTAAGTAATTGTGTTTAAATGTGAAATAATAGGAAGAAAGCTATCAAAAAACAAAGAAACAATGCAAATATTAAAAAAGGGCACACTTAATAAAAATATAAGCGGCTTAATTTATGGAAGGTAAGGGTAAACAAGACAGCTATTAACACATTAAAAAAATATTCGGAAATATTTATACTTTAATTATAGAAAGAATAGTACAATATAGTTGAAATTAACATTTATTTTTCCTTAATTAATTTACTTTTAGCTAAACAAGTAACTTTACATCGAACATTATTCCTGAAATATATTTTATTAGATAGTGGCCATAAATAATTAAAAATCAGTTATTGACACACCAAGGATATCTGTTAAAATACGGATAGGATTGAAAGTATTTTTACACAGCTGAGATGTAGGATTTAAAATGAATTTTATGGTTATTTATTTTTTGGTTTAGTATATACTATTTTTAATTTTTGAGTAAGGGTTTCAATAACTGTCTGGTTTACTCTAACAGGTTTTTTTTTTGGTTTTTTTCAAATTTTGTCTTCATCCTTTATTTTCTTTTTATTTGTGCCCTCTGTTTTTATGTGCTCTGTTACTGAAAACCGTGCAGTAACCGATACTAATTTATCAAAACAAACTCAATATAAATATAACCTTTAAAATTATCAATCGAGAACTCACGTACTTCCCAACAAGACCGTTTGTCTTTGCAAGAGTAATTTTCGGGATTTTAGGAGTACACAATGTGTATTGGTGGACACTTCGTGAGAGGCTGGGTAATGGGTAATAGAAAGAGGAGAAATCAGAAAAGTGATGAAGTATATTCGAAGTTAAGAGGAACGAGAATGATAAAGTAATCCGATTAAGCAATTCTATGAGAAACAAATAGGATCGAATGTTCGCTCAAAGGGAAGAATCAGCACCTAAGCCAACACGAACTCATACATTAAGCGGGAAAAATAACTGGAGGAGTTCACATAGCTATTTTATTTTTATTTATAGTTTATTTGTTTTTGTCTGCTCAGAGCTGTAAAAAATTTCGATTATCAAATTCTAATATGATGGATATGTAGATACATATGTAATTACAGTTAAAAATATGCATAATGGCAAAATAAGAAAATTAATTCCAAATGCCTCAGAGCATATATATTTTGATATGTTTTATTTGGCTAGCAGAAATATATAAATTCATATATTTCACAGCCCTAATTATGCTTAATTACTAAATCTTGTTCTATTTAAGATCTCATACTACGCTTGCATATACCCGCACTTAAAGAACATTTTCTTTCACTTATGATTTCATGGACAATGAAATTAATTGATCATACTGTTTGCATTTTGCTACGAATTCAATTATCTTAAATATTGTTCAACAAATATATAAAGAATCAACCAAACTAATTACAATACGTTTAATTTGTATTACATATTTTTTTTTCATGATTTAAAGATAAAGGAGTTAATGCTAAAGGGATGATATCTATTTATTATAATTAGGGAAATTAGTCAACTTAATTAGGGAACCTCATTGTAAAAAGAGAGAGAAAAAAACTTTTCTCTTTTTTTTTTTTCATCTTTTAATTCTATTGGCAAAAACTTAATTTTTTTTTCTTTTTATTGTTTGTTGATCTTCTTTTATTTATCTTGAATTATTTATTTTACTAATGCTTTTGAAATTTGTTTTATGACCGGGATAATATTTGAGTAAATATCGTAGTGTTGTGAATTTAGGGATTGATATGATTTATTGGATTTAAACTAAATTCTAAGTCAGGGTGCTATAATTTTCAATTATAGAATTATACATAAATGCTGGAATTTTAGAATGATAATGTCTTATAATATTTACTTAATTCAAGGTAGGTGTTTGGAATTGTGTGTTTCTAAATATTTTCGTATGAATCTGAGAAACATGGCGTTCTTACGATTGTAGCTTCTATTCTAATGATTTAAAAAAAACAAAAAAAAAAACAGATCTTTGTCTTGGAGTATTTGTAAAAAAAAAAAAAACTTCCAAACCTAGTTTCAGTTCGTTAGCGAGGAAGATCAGACAACTGCCGAGGGGTGGAAAGAAGGTTGCGAAGGATGAAAAGGACTTTTCGTCTAATCAACTAGCATCGACCGAATTCTAACCAAATATTCGGTCCTGGAGGATTCTTTGAATGATATTTCCTCTTACATTTCACTGGAAAATATTTATTTAGATAGCGTTTATGATACTGATGTATGTTTTATGAAGAGTAATACATAGTAACGAACAATTACAAATAATTATTTTAAAGACATTTTCAAACCACTCTTGTATGTACTGTTACGTGGCAAACGGTAATATAAGGAATAGATTTGGCCGAAATCACGCTCAACTGCCCCCTTTTCCTCAATTAAGAGTGCGTACTTTAGTGTGGTTAAAGTACAGACTTAAATTAAAGAGTTTGGTCCAATATCTATCTATCTATCTATCTATCTATCTATATATATATATATATATGAATGTGTGTGTGTGTATGTGTGTGTGTGTGTGTGTGTGTGTTTTGTGTAACGAGTGAAAGCACATCCAAGATCATTTTAAAGATCGGGATACAAAATGTTGTTATACAATATTTTAAATAATTGTTTTAAGATAAACATATCCATTTCTTGTTTAATAAATGCTAAATGTTTCATTAAATCCAGTTTTATAACTTATATATTTTACCTTAAAACTGTATATGAATTCAAAAGGATTTTTTATTTATTTATTTTATTATTATCATTTTTTTTTTAGTGTGACATAAAGTTATGTCCTTTACTTATTAGACATAAGGAACGAAAACTATCATATTGATCCTAGTACTTTAAATTTGAATTTTATAGCCTTAGGTCTAGGTATTAATGACTTAAGTGGATGACAAATAATTAAAATTCTCGAAATATATCGAATTTTATAGTTAATCTTATTAGGTCTCGAACTCACTAGGGAACCGGTTTAACCAGCATCAGCATATTCCTGATTGAGCTTTCTATCTTGAGGTATTTGACAGATAGGTCATTTAGGGAATATATGAGCTCCATTTGAGTTTTTGCCTCGGGGCTTCAGCCGTTCACGTCTTGTGTGTCCGATTACGCAAGATTATCCCAAAGAGTTGATGAACTGTTTAAGTCTGCTATTTATTTTCATCAGAAAGTGAGTTAGGACTGGTTTACGTATGGAAAAAAACTGGAATTATTATAATACACAGTATGGAAAAAACAAAATATTGGCCCTCTTTTTAGAAATTTATTTATGTTAAATTAAATGATTTCTGATAAAAAAAAAAGATAAACTAACATCTCGTGATAACTTTTCATCTGTATTTTAATTATTAGCTTTGTTTAAAGCTGGATTATGTTGTAATTACCTGTATTGGTAATCCATTAGGCCTATTTATGAACTTTTCAAAGTTTCATTATTGTAACAAATATCTATATATAAATATGTATACATTTGGTGTATACAAATATGTATATATATTTATATAGGGATATATTTGTCCTTTTAGTTCGTCTTTTGATTAATCCTCTTGGATAATGCCAAGCATCTTCCAAAATTAGGGATATCAATTTACAAATTAAACATATTAAAAAAAAAGTAAGAATCACGACTGATTTTAGTGCACTGCATTAACTTTAGAGACACTAATTACTTATTTATTTATTTTTTAATATGTAGGATGTAGTTGCGAATCAGTAAAAAAATAATTTAAAAAAATAAAAATAAAAAAAAATTAATAAAAATTTGCTATAAACAAATATATTTACTAGCCAAGTTTTCGCCCAACTTTAATTTTAATTTTTTTTTGTATAAAAAAAATTTATTTATTTATTTATTTTTTTTTTTTTTTTTTTTTTTGTATAATCTTTGTTACTAAAATAATAGGGAAACTGCAGAATTCGATGCAGCAGTCGTTGAATTTCTCAAGTTCTTTAATAATATTAATGCAGAACTTCCAGGCCTACAGCACCCGGCAATTAAATTTTATAAATTAAGAAAAAAAAAGAAAAACCAATACCGAAGACAAGGGTGCTAGTAAAACTTCGAATCCGCAGAGAGCAAATAAAGCAGACCGAGGGCGTCGGCAAGAACAATATCAATATGAGATGACCCAGTACAATTATTATAACAGAATAAAGAAGGTCGTCCAGACAATAATGAATGCCGATGCCCCTAAGCAATGTTCCTTAAAGGTCACCGAAATCGATGCCCATTTTAGAAACCTCTTTGAGCAAGTTAACTCCTGCAGTCGTGCGGATTATGAAAAATGTGCCCCGATGCCAAATTTCATGAATCTTGATGTCCAGGCAATACGAAAAGCCATTAAATCTACGTCACTGGACACCGGGGCCTGACGGGGTCTTAATCCGCACGATAAAATTCTATGATGTATCCCACATTATTAAGACAATAGCGGAGATCATGCTGAAGGTGGCCTATATACCAGAACCTTTACGTCAAGGGCGCACAATGTTATATACAAGGGTAAGGGCGATGTTAAAAATATTTCATTATGGAGACCCATTACTATATACTCTACCGTGCGCCGAATCATAGAAAAGGTTCTGGACCAGGAACTGAGAAAGCAGGTCACCTTCCATAGGAATCAGAGAGGTTTTATTAGGGGCCTTCCGGGAGCACACGTAAGCGCAAGAATCATTGACGCAGTCATAAAAGACGCAAAAAAATAAGAAAAATGACTGTGCGGTGGTCTTTCTTGACGTTGTTGGCGCTTTTGACAACATTGGGCAAGATCAAATTGTTAGATCGTTAGAAGCAAGAGGTGTTTCACTGGACCTGAGAAACGTTATCGCTGCACTCCTATCCACAAACAAGATTAAAGTAACTGTTGGAGCTCATTCTATTAGCCAGATCAATGCACTGCGAGGAGTTCCCCAAGGCGGCCCGCTCTCTCCCTCGCTGTTTAACTTAGCCATTGATCATCTGTACTAAGACCTTTGTGATCATGATTTCTCGAGACACTACGGGTACATGCTGAGAGAGGACCAAGACTGTGTGGTCCTCACAGGATTTGCAGATGATCAGGCGGTCTCTGCACGTAATAAGTATGCGACAGAGGGAATTATAGATAGCACCTAAAGGATACCGGCGGAGATTGGTCTGGCTGTAAATGCACAGAAAAGTATGGGCATTGTGTTGGATAGGGGTGAGATGCAAGCAACGACGCTCTCTCTTTAGAATGGAGATGTCATCCACACGGCAAAGGAAGATGTCTCTATTAAATACTTGGGATGCACATTCTCGGGAGAGCTAAGGTTCAGTGAAGAATCAATAGAGAAACTAAATAAAAATTTAGATAAATTAGTAACCTCTTGCCTACTTAAACCGAAACAAAAGCTCAATGTTGTCAATCAATATGTGTTTCCCGGATTGACATATCCTCTCCAGACTGCACCCCTTACAAAGCTCAGCCCTGCGTTGTTGGATGGTATAGATGTGATGATCCGCAGGAGCATTAAGGCCATTGTCGGACTCCCTTCGAACACCTCAACTGCGATGCTCTACGCTCAGCGGAGGTACCGTGGGTTAGGACTGATCCGCTGTCAATGGGAGGCTCCTCTGCAGCACAGGTCATTGCTCAGCGACTGTCTAATGTTCCGGACGCTCTGTTCCAGTCCACATTCCATTATGAAAAAGAGATTACTGAATGTGCTATGAGACTGGGTGTAGATCAGAGCTCTCTACGACGGTCGCTGAGAGAGGGCGCTTTTAAGGAATGGGCCAATTGCTGGTGGCAGGGCGTTGGTGTACCTCATTTTAAGCAGACGCCGAGAGCTAATTTATATATATTTTTGAAAAACAAATACTTTCGGGGTCTGAATCGACCAACGCCCTAAAACTCAACATCAATTATGCACCCCTGCGTTGGAGTCCCAGGTGCCAGCGGACAGATAGGAGAGGTTGGGTCCCTTTGCCGCAAGTGCGGCTAAGAGTCCGAAACACCAGCCCATGTGCTGGGAAAATGTCCCAACAACTCACTCCTGGTCACACGCCGTCACCACAGGGTCAAGAATGAATTGATAAGGCTCCTCAAGAATAAAGGCTTTACCTGCTTTGACGAGGTATACTGCATCGATACCAACGGATCCACGAGGTATGCGGATATTGTCGCGTTTCCGATGAACGGAAGGACAGCGCTCATAGTGGATCCTACTGTAAGGTATGAAAATAATAACCTCGATCAATCAGGTGAAGTAGAAGGAGAGAAAATGGATATTTATGAAAAATGTATCCCTTTCCTCAAAGAGAAATTCCGCGAGACATTCGGAAATAGAGATTTCTCCGTGAAAGGATTATGGTTTGGGTCTCGCGGAGTCATCCCGGAAAAAACAAGGAGCTTTTTGGAGGACCTCACTTGGCGTGGAGGTGAGAGATATAGCGATAATGGCCGAAAATATAATATTGGACTCCCTGGGAATTATTCACCACCACATACATGATGCATAGGATGGCCCATTGCAATTTACAGTTATTAAATATGTATCAATTTATCCAATTCCTGATTCTATGTGCATTTATGTATATGAATGTGTGGTAGATATGTGAATATATAGGGGGGGATAACATAAAATGAAAGAATAAAGTGAAAGAGGATAAGAAGGGGGAAAAAAAAGGAAAAAAAAAGAAAGGAAAAAGAAAAAAAAAAGTTATTAGTTTGTCTAGTATTAGGTAGTATTAAGTATTATATTATATAACTATAACTAAATTATAAATTACAGTGTTGTCTTTAATTGGATAGATGAGTATGCTGTGTTTATAGGAACCCAATAAAGTTGGGTAGCACTATGTTTATTGTTAATTGTCTCAATAAAGCATATATCTCTCTAGAGATATCAATATCAAAATATTCTTATATCATTTAATTATTTAGTAAAGTGAATTTTACAATGTTGTAGTTGCATAGATTGAAGAAATTCGGCATAGCAGAAATTCATTCAGTTTTGTTGATTGTTATATCCATATTATACAAACTATAAACTTAAATAAATGCCATATTATTAAAAAATAAGGATTGCTGTTTATTATTTTTATAGTTATTTGATTAATCATTTGATAAATTAATTTAATAATTTATTCAAAGACTTACTTTGCTATTTATTTAAACTGCTGTATATACCAATTAACTAACTAAAATAGTTGAAGAAATGTTTTAATTCAAGAGGAACATATTTCCACTTCTTCATTAACCCTAACACTTTTCTTTGAGAAAAGCTTCCAATTAGTCCAAATAAAGGTTAAAATGATCTTAAACGGGTATCTATTTCGAATTTTATCTTTTATCAGAGAGCTTTGTTGGGTATTAAAGAGTTTAATGGGGGAGGGTTTAGTCTTAAATGGGATGCTCAACGCTTTCGGTATAGTTAACCCTTTTTAGCCCTGATTTTTATACTTTCTCTTTAAAAATTGAGTCGGTAGGACTATTACAAAGCATGATTACATTTTTTTTTTACCAATTACAAGAAAGATGTTTGAAATGTTTTTTGTTGAGTTTCTGGTAAAGTTTACGTTTGATATAGCTGTGAAAATGTGTCCGCAGATATATAAGAACAGGCTGAAAATTTCAACAAATATTTGTTTTCCCCGTAAAAAGTTTAATTTTTTTTTTGAATTTTACATCCCCATTTTCTTAAATCAGGACATTAGGAATATTGAAAACATTAATCAAATAAAAACAAGAAGTGATAAAAAATAAATAAAATTACCAAATTTTAAATTAATAAGACTTTATTAATTAAAAATTTTGTTAGTTTAAAATTGGATTTTTTTTTTCATGTAAGTGTGTATAATTTTTTTTAATTTATATTCCAACCCGTGTCTTTACCATTCCCCCATAAAACGTGATATATAATTCCTAGACGCGGGTGTATTATGCATTACGTTTTAATGATTTTATTATTGATGTGTATGAACAATACTCCTATTAGTTCTTTTCTCTGCTATTAATTTTTTTTTTTTTGTTTATTTTAGCAACCATATTAAATTCACAACTCCCTACTCCAAAACATCAGAATTAAGTTTTATCAATTATTATACTTTAATAAACATTCCCCGAAAATCCATCTTAATCCGCAAAAGTTTCTTAGAATCCGTGATTCCATCCCAGCCAGTCTCTATCCACTTTTGGTATCCTCTCTTATTTATTCAGACTTCGACTTCAGATTTTTAGTGTATGTAGGGATGTCTGGTCAGTTGGAAAAGTGTCTGAAAAAAATAATGAATTCCATCATAATCTGACTCATTCTGGGGATATTAATGTACTCATACTGTACAGCTATGATTCGATTTCTATGATGTTCTCTATTGTCTGGAATGTTAGTAACTGAATTATCTCAAACCTCATTGGCTTTCCATTTCAGAGAAGATACGAGACTTTCGGGTTCCAGCTTTGAAACAGTTGGAGGAGATTAATTGAACTTAAGATAAAGTGAAGATATTGAATTGTAAAGTTGTCGTATTTATGATGGACTGGATGAAAATTGATTATTGATTTCAAGAGAATAATATTGTTTAAAAAACCTTAGATTTTTTAAAAATTATATGTGTGTATAAAGAGCGAGGGATAGAGAGAGAAAGAATACATATTATGCCAGTAAAATACGTTGTTATACTTACATTTTCTTTATTTTATTTATCTAGGAGTCCAACACTCATTCGTAACACCTCTTAGCTTTCTTTCTATCTACTTTCTTAAGAAGAAATTTCATGCATCTCAACTTATCTTCGATGTTTTGTCAAAAAAGATTCTTTTTCCTGTCATATGTGATGTCTGTTAAAAAAAGCATGGTTGCATTTTTTTTTATTATTATGTTTACTTGTTTTTTCTAGGAATAACTTGGTTCTAAGAGTGTAACCTTTTGTTACCTCTCGTAACAATGGAATTACTGATTTTAGAAAAAATATAAGTCATTATAATATATAACATTATATTATGTTAATACTATGAAGTATGCTGTTTCTCCAATCACCCATACAATTATTATTGTTACTCATTAGTAACAAAAATTAATGTTTTTTATTTATTTTATTGTTTTTAATATTACAGTCCCGCTTCAACGCCATACTAGAGTCTAGTGTGATTCATAATTAGCGAAAACATTTTTATTCTTTATTTTATTACTTTCCGCTTCTACTCATATGAGTTATTAGCGGCTTAATACACATATTAAATTTTGTCAAACAATTTACAAAAATTGTATTAACATTAATATTGTTATAATTATGAATATTATTGTAGTTTAACTCAATAATAACGAAAATTCCAGGACAACACGAAGTGGTTCTTGTATAGACATAGGCGCGGTGCACGCTGGAGAAACTGGGTTTTTGGTTATCGATATGATTAACGTTGGCTGGTGCACACAACGTTTCATAAAACGCGTCTTATGTTAATCGTATCTATCTTTTGCAAGCAACTTCCGTTTCATATTTCTAGAAACCATTTTCTCCAGTGTGCACCGCGTCTTAGTGTTGGCACGTAATATCAACATCACCAGTAAAAACAACATTACCTACCTTACTTATCATAAACCTATATTAGCTAGAACCGAAAAATGATTCTACATACTAATTTTTTTTTTTCATTTTAATAACAATTTTTTGAAATTTACAACTGTACAAAATTTATACATCAAGTAAATGTACTGTTAACTATTACAATAACGTGACAAAATTTTAAAAGAACTTTTCATCAGTAGCACTTTAATAAAAATTCTACACTAGAAGGTCTCTGGGCCATCTTCTTTTCAGACGCTTCGGAGGATTATCAGGAATGGTGTGGGAAGCAAGTTGAGAAATTAGGGGATTTGAGTGGTTATGGAGCTTACTATGAAAGGATAGATATCTGGTTTGGGCTAAATCTGCTACATATGGAACATTAAGATCTTTATGGATAAGTTTATTGGTGACAAAGTAAGGTGCATTGAGGATTTATCGAAGGATTTTGGATTGTAAGGATTGGATACGAGATGAATTGGATGGTTTAGTGGAGCCCCAAAGCTCAACTCCGTACGTCCCAGATAGGTCTAATCACAGTCATGTATATTAGTCTTTTGTAATTAATTGGGAGCTTTAAACGTTTGTCTTGTAAATGTTGGAGTAGTCTGTAACGGCGGGCAGCTTCTTGTCGTTTTAGTCTTGTATGTGGATTCCAAGTAAGACGTTTGTCCAAGTGGAGTCCTAGGTAGCGCAATCTGTTCAACAGGGATTAGTGGAATATCATTAAAGGATACTGTAGGACAGGAAGTCGTGGGTTAACGACGAAGGGTAAAGGTTATTTGGTGAGATTTTTTTGGATTCATTTTGATTCTTCATTTTTGACACCATTCTTGAAGGGTTAGGATATGGGATTGGAGTGTTTGGTAGGCAATGAAGGGGTCATACCAGCGTAAGTGGTAAGGACAGTGGTAGGATGAGTTGGAATGTCTACACACTGATTATATTCGAAAGTAAATACTGAACTATGTTTCCTTGCTTTGATCATTGATCTAAACTGAGATTGTCTTTTTCTTTTTAAACCCCCGAGTTTATTGAAAATCTAACGGAAAAAAAACAACAACATATTTTAACACACGATGGAAATAGGGTATAAAGTGTGTGCTTGTGATTGGAACCTTTGATGTATCGTAAACTTGGGATGACAGTTTCAAAAATAAAAGTTATTATTAGCCATTATCCACTTAAATTTTTAATGGTTTCTATTTTCTTTTAGTGGAGCGCTGCCTCATTTTGTAGCGCTCTATAAAACGGGACAAACTGCTCAATAAATAATAGTGTATTCATTTTTCGTTTTTCTTTAAGACTGTACTTAAACCATCTTGATATGACCCAGAGTCAACAGTCTCTACATAATGATGTTTATTTCCATTTATGATTCCATTATAGGCAATTGGAATAATTGTATCGGCTCTTGTCAGATCACCCAAGTCTAGACAGTCGATTACGAGGCTCCAATTTAATATAAGCCGTAATCATCGCTAATCAATATAATGAAGGCTTGAAATTGATAGATATATACTAGAAGGCTGTTATTTAGCTTTTAACGCGCACTGCCTGCGACGAAATTGCCGGCTGATCCAGAAGCTGCCCCGGTCGAATACTCGTTTTGCATTATTATGAGTTCGTTGTACTGGACCGGTTTCTTAACGCTTCTTGATTGTGTCACGTTTCCGAAGTAAAAGTGAGACCTTTCGTGATGTAATCTGCCTTCCGAATTCGGATTTGCCTAATGGGAATTTTGCCATTTTTTATTCCAAACTGATCTCGGTTAATAGAGATCATTTATTCATCCCTCCTCCGAGTGGATAAATATTTTCCCTTGGCGATAGAGGGTTCTTCACTGACTGACATCTTGGAATTTCAAATTAATTTCGTAAGGTGAAAACATTTATTTTTGGGATTAAAGGAATTTAAAAAACACAGTGGCGTTTAAAAAAGGTAGATCCACATACGAGACTTGTCCACATAAAAGACTGGAAATTGATCGTCGTTTTCGACTACTCCAACATTCAATAGACGAGCATTCAAAGCTCCCTATTAATTACGAAAGACTAGTTGAAATGACAGTAGTTAGACCTATTTCGAACATACGGAGTTGATATCTATAATTTTTATGATTCAAAATTTTTCCGGAAAATTCTTAATGCTACTTAAATTTACTATTCTCTCAACATGCTTCCCATTCTATCCTCGACAACCTTTCGAGGTGTTTGAAAAGAACATGGCCTCGAGACCTTCTCATTTAGAACTTATATTGATGTGCTTCTAGTGTGAAGTTGCTTCTCTGTAGTTGCAATTGTCTTATTATTGTGGACGTTGTTATCACATTTACTGAATGTTTTTTGTTGAAATGTGCATTTGTAAATTGCAATAAATAGATCAATTAAAAAAGTTTATTCTTATAAGAAATATAAGATAACAAGAAGAAACAAAGACAACAAAGAAACATAAGAATAAATATTTCTTTAAATATTGAGATATGTCATTATAACTTTTTGTCAACATTATTGTATTAGTCAATGTAATTAAAAATGAATATTTGCTCTTTGGAATAACTAAACGACTGATTTCTTATATGTTTTTATATTTTAGACACTTTAATTTATATATATTTTTTTTTACCATACAATAATAGTTCATTCCCTATTAAATTTTCAGATATTTATGTGTTTACATTAAAAATAATTAGCATTTTTTGTATGTTTGGTTCAGTTCCGAATTTAATATTCATCTATAAAAAAAAATAAATATTGTAATAAAAAAATTTAAAACATGTTGTAATCATAATACGATCAGCTAACTAAAAATACAACTCAAAACACTTTTACAGTTCACCTTCATGGACTGATGGATTCAATCTATTATACACGGTTAAATTATTTAACATATTTTGTTAATTAACCAATATTTCATTTAATCTATTGGAATACCTAAAAAATATTTTCATAACTCAAGGTATTTAGAAAAATATAGATCATTCATTATTTCCATATATATATATATATATATATATATATATATATATATATATATATATATATATATATATATATATATATATCCCCACCTCGATTATGGATGCTTAGTATACGGAGGACTGTCTGGCGAGCTTGAAAGGAAGGTGAAGAGATTAATGAACTCCTTTATAAGATTCATTTTTGGGATCCCCAGGCGTTCTCACATCACTTGCTGGTATTCCGAGTTGAGGTGGCTTTATCCAAGTTTTCGGCAACAATACTTTCTTAGTTCCTTTCTATTCCAATCCTTAAAGTCAAAAAAACCTTCGTACATTTACGACATCCTTGCCCTTCGTTCTTCTATTCATCTTTTGAACACCAGATCTCAGCCTATAGATTTGTATATCCCTTCTCATCGAACTGCTTCCTTTGAAAAATCCTTTATTAATCGTGCAGCTTTATTCTGGAATTCCATACCCATCTCGATCCGCAATGCTCCTTCTCTCACTTCCTTTAAACATAATTTATTCATCTACCTCTTCAATTATCAATCTTCCGAAATTATATAATAATATTTTAGTGTTAGAATATTTCTTTTTATTTTATTTTTTATTTTTATTTTATTTTAATTTTGTTATTTACTTTTTTTTTTTTTCTTATGTAAACTCAAAGACTTGTTATATATAATTTAGACTCTATATAAGTTGCTGCCAGATATGTACGCAGCCAGACAATAATACCTTTTTATTGTTTATTTGTGTTATTCTTAGGGGACAAGATGTCCCAGAATAAAGATTATATTTTTCATATATATATATATCGATAATGTTGAATAATATTGCACATTTCTGGTACTTCCTATAAAATAAATTATTACGCTTGTCCACCAGCCTTTATTTTTCATTTCGAACTAGTTTTAGACTTCGTAGAACTGTCACACAGAATGACACAATACTGAAAAATGAAAGTGTCGGAAGTCATTAGGTACATTGTTTAAGGTGAGCAGCAGTTTCCTGTTAGTATAGGCATTTTTTATTTATTCGAAAGTGCTGCAGGATGTCTTTACCATATCTGATATATTATTATGTTATAAATTTACATATAATTATAACATATTTTTTGTTTTATATTTATACCTGCCATAATTTGTATTTTTCGATATCATTATGTTGTTTTCAGGATTAGGAAAAAACTAGCCTTTCTTATGATAATGATATATTAAATTCAAACAATGAATTGCTAAATTATGTTTTAATAAAATTCAAGGTATGTAAGCATCAGCGTCCTAAGTAGATACCTTTTAGCATCCAACATGAAAAAAAAAAAAAAAAAAAAAAAAAAAAATGTATTTACTTGCGAAGGTGGCTTGCCCCTTTTAACAGTTACTTTTCGGTAACCAGTTACTGTTTTACCGGCGCGCATTCTAGCCGTACCTATTCCAAATTGAAACTCCCAAAGTTTCTTCCTTTCAGCAAGAGATCCTCAGATTTTATTCTAGATGCAAATAGAAATCACACAACACGCTTTTGTTAATTGTACATCAATATTTAAGATTTTATTTTATTCAATAAATATTAGATCCTTGTTGTAATATTAAATAGACATGGTATTCTAAAAATAGCCAGAAAAAAAATGAATAAAAGTGTTTTAATTTTAGTATACTTAAATAACCATAAATATTAGAAATAGTCTGTAAATGAAACCAACAACAGTTTTTAATAAATGGCAAGGTATGAAAATGATTTAATTGAAAACTAATAATAATATGTTGTTAATAGTAGAATAATGTTACATAAATAATATATGAAATATATTACAGCCAGAAAAGAAATTTACTAAAATGTTATATTACAGTGTGCTTAAATAAGCCATAAATATAATATAAAATATAAATAAAATGACATAGTAAAAAGCCTGAGAAGCCATGAATAAATGGGAGTATAAGGTATTTATTTTATGTTTAAAAGTGATATACAATAATAAATGAACATTCTGTGGTTGTTTTTGCTAAAAACGCGGACCGTAGTGAAGAGCAGTGAAGGAATTTCAAAGGCTGGAAAACATCGGGGCTAAGTTAGTATTTGGTGATGAAAGGGAAAATTGAGTTCGAATTTCGAATCGGTACCGCTATAATGCGCGTCGGTAAAACAGTAACTGGTTACCGAAAAGTAACTACTAAATGGAGCAAGTAATACCTGTATTACTATTATCCATAGTTTTAGTATAGGTGAGGACGTACTGTTTATTCTCCTATTAAAGGGAATTTGCAGAAAATAATGATCTACTTCAGTCGGACTCGAACATAGTTATGGAAGCTAGGAGTCACAGAATATTCTTACCTAAAAATAAATAAATGAAAGTATAAAACAAGAAATATCTTATCAGAATCACTTAGTCAAAGATTAATTAACTAAAGGCATTATCCTAGGAAATGAAATGAGGAATTAGTAAAATGAGGTGGTCTGAATTAATTCGTGATCGGTTATTTTTTAATTTTAAGTTTGAAAATCTTTTGGGGTACTTCTAGTGGCATTATATTTAGAATGCTTCCTAATATATAATTTTACTCAGCTGTCTAATTTGATTAGAAAAAATCTAGACTATTAAATTTTATTTTATTTTTTTTTTCGCCTTTTCTCTTCCATTCTATAGTAACTACGTGAGATTCCCTCCTGGGATTTAACTCATTCAACCCTTTGCCAACCTGACTCGAAACATAGGTTTATCAAGGTTGCTAGGGTGCACTTACCCAGTCCGTCTAATCCATAATCCTCCATAAAATACCCCTTATGTCACAAATTAACTAATCCATAATGACATTAACATACATAAAAATGTGTATATAGTTATTACAATGGTAACACAATAAAAACATTGACCGAAAGATATTTAAAAATGTGTTGTTGTTTTTTTTTTAAATTGTATACTTTAATCTTCTGATAGGCCCGAGTATCTGTCACGCATATATGCGTATACGCACCGGAAATGTTTATTTACTATGATCCTTGGTGGACTTCCCCTCTTTTCTATTCTCTTCTTTCGACCCAACCCTAGCATAGTCTTGACCAAGGATTTCTGCGTCAGACAATATGGTAGAAAAATGTGTTTTGTATCTTAGGAACACCTAGCGTCTATACTCCTAATGTTTTTTTATGTTCTTATTTTACATCAACAATATTAAAAGAAGAAAATATTTCATAAAACTTTGTGGTGAACTTGTAACAGGAGCGTATACGTAACAGGAGAAGTGCAATATTAGCAGGAGGGATTCGTAACAATCAAACAAAAAAAAAACCACTCTTTCGGAAGAGCATCAAGAGAAACAATAATATCAAATTCCAGGGCTTCCTTAAAAAAAAAAATGTAGGCTATGCTTACAAACTAAAAAATCAAGAATCACGCGTTTTAAGTATGAAATATAACGGCAGTTTATTTATTTGCAGCATTCAAAATATGTTTGCAATAATCGCATTTTAATTTCTAAGTAATAATGGGATTAATTAAATTCTATTATATTCTTCTAATTAATTTAATTGGTAGGTAGGCTTATTACAAACATGTGGTATCTGTGAGATACGTGCACTCTTCCTTGTCTAGGAGCCGCCTATCTGTCGGTCAATAATAAAAACAAGAACTTCTTATGGGATGTTTTATTTATAAATTTTACGTATATAATATATATTTGTTTTTATCTATGAGGAAACTTTAATAACCTAAATTTTGTAGCTAAGGGAAAGTATTTTTATAAAGTATATAAAGTAACCGATACATTTTAGAGATGTATCATATTTATTAAAGCAGTGCTTGGTAAAAAACGAAATCCAAGATGACTAATTCCTTAGAAATTCTCTTCTCAAAATATACCAGGAAGCGTTAATTCAGCTGGAGGTTTTCTTAAGTAAAACAGTTTTGTTTGTACAAAATACATAATGTAAAAAAATATTTTAAGGCATTAATTTACTTTTATATAATGTTTATAGATTTATCTCAACAATGTACAGAACTTTAGTTATGAATATGTATATTCTCTGTTAGATTTATACATAATGATTGAAAATGTACAACTTTTATGTACACAAATTTTATAATACTTAGCCGTACTAGAAAGAAAAAGGTTTTTTTATTCGATTAATAACTGAACCGTGAACTTACAATTTTTCTTTTTTTTTTCATTTATTGATATTTACAACTGTACAAAATAATACACAACAAGTAAATGCGTTGACAGTGAATACAATGGCATGTAAATAACTTGTGAAGAACTACTCACTAGTAGTACTTCAATAAAACCTACACTAAAAGGTCTCTAGACCATCTTCTTTTCAGACGCCTAGGAGGATTATCAGGGATGGAGGAGGAAGCAAGTTGGGTGACTAGTGGATGGGAGTGGTTATGGAGCTTACTATGGAAGGATAGGTATCTCGTTTCGGCTAAATCAGAAACATATGGAACATTAAGATCTTTATGGATAAGTTTTTTGGTCACAAAGTAAGGAGCATTGAGGATTTTTCGAAGGATTTTGGATTGTAAGGATTAAATACGAGATGGATAAGCTCAACTCCGTACGTCCAAATAGGTCTAACACAGTCATGTAAATGAGTCTTTTGTAATTAATTGGGAGCTTCGAACGTTTGTTTAGTAAATGTTGAAGTAGTCTGTAATGACGGGCACTTTCTTGTCATTTTAGTCTTGAACCTACCATTTAATACAATAAATTAAACAATTTTGCATAGCCCCTTCATCCACCAAGCCCATTAATTTATACGCTTTGATTGGAGAATCCTATAAATAACATTTAAATCTAAAGTTCCATTTTTATAGATTCTCAAATATAAATTATTTAAAATGATATCTCCATGCGTTCATTCCAACGACAGGAGTATTTATTTTCGTTACGATATTCGAATAAGATAGAAGATCCATGAAATGATAATACGTCAATAGAAGATTACAGAGTGATTTGTAAGGTTCATATATTATACAGTTTAACAAACATATAAAATATAATAAAAAAAAAAAAAAAATAAAGAGATAGGTTTTCAAAGCTCGCAAACGAAGTGTCATTTTGATCTATGGCCTCTGATCGTTTGCTCAACCGAGCGTGATGTTAATTTAGAGTTGGCTTGGACCTTAGTGAGGTCGCCTCTGATTTCGAACAGCAGAACTTGTTACTGTTAACGTTGTAAATTACTGGATTTGGTCGGCGTGGTAGAAGATATAGTTAACAGAGCCTGAGTGGGATCTGACTTAGGGACTTATTTAGTACCTTCATGTTTATCCCTGTTCTAACATTGAGTAAAGTGTGTATTTAAACATTTATATCTATACATAATTTTGTTGTATCTACAAGTATATTTTATATTTTTCTAATCTCAAATATCGCTTGTTTGATTGAATGAGGTTACAGTGTCTTGTAAGTAAAGTCTCCATCATGAATTCAGAAATTTTGTATTCTCTTTCTCTTTCTATTGTTATGTTTTAATTTTTAGTTTTCCGACTATACAAGACCAAAGCGACAAGAAACTGCTCGTCGTTACAGACCACTTCAACATTTACTAGACAAACGATCAAAGCTCCTAATTCATTATAAAAGACTTATTTACATTACTGTGATTAGACCTATTTATAGGAACGGAGTTGAGCTTTGGGGCTCTACTAAACGATCCAATTCATCTCGTATCCAATCCTTACAATCCATAATCCTTCGAAACATCCTAAATGCCTCTTACTTTGTCGCCAATAAACGTATCCATAAAAAACTTAATGTTTCATATGTTGCTGAGTTAGCCCAAATCAGATACCTATCCTTTCATCGTAAGCTCCATAACCATCCACATCCATTAGTTTCTCAACTTGCTTCCCACTGCATTCCCAATAATCCTCCGAGGCATCTGAAAAGAAGATGGCCTAGAGATCTTCTAGTGTACAGTTTTTATTGAAGTGCTACTGATGAGTGGTTGTTTTGAAGTTTTGACATGTTATTATAATCGTTATTAGCTTATTTACTTAATGTGTATATTTATACAGTTGTAAATTTCAATAAAGTGATATATAGTATTAAAAAAAAGTTTTCCGACTAATCCAACACAAACCTCCCAATAAATTACAAAAGACTTATTTACATGACAGTGATCAGACCAATTTGGCCATACGGATTTAAGCTTTGTGGCTTCACTAAATCTTTCAATTCTTCCCGTGTCCAATACTTACAATCCAAAAACCTTTATAAAATCCTCAATGCTCCTTATTGTGTCAGAAACTAACTTATCCATAAAGATATTAATATTCCATATGTGATGATTTGGCCCAAACCAGATTATCCCTCCATATTCTCTGGAATCCACTTGTCTCCCAACTTGCTTTACATTCAATTCTCGATATTACTCCGCGGTGTCTGAAAAGCACAGAGGCCTTTTAACGTAGAATTTTTATTGAAGTGCTAATAGTGAGTAGTTCATAACATGCTATTGTAATCATTATTTTGAAATTTGCGTATTATATATAATGTATACAGTTGAAATATTAAAAAATAGAAAAACAAATTATATACTGCTGATTACATTCGCCAAGTTTCAGTTTGAATTTAAGATTTATGGTAATAATGTTTTTTTCTTCTATAAATATTTATTGAAATTTACAACTGTAAATCTATTTTATCTACGAATGTTCAGTATAAGGAGTAACGTATTTGAAAAAGAGTGACCCATTAATAGCACTTTAATAAATGTACGTTAAAAAGTCCATCTTCTTTTTAAACGGCTCGAGATCGAGATCGAGTAAAAAGCAAGTTGGGAGACTAGTGGATTCACGTGTGTATTTAGCTTTTTGTGGCTCATCTGCAATTTATGGGACATGCAGGGCGTTATGGAAAAGCTTATTTGTGACATAATAAGGAGCATTGAGGATTTTACGGAGGATTGTGGCTTGTGGGGATTGGATTAAAAGAGTATATTCTGAAAACGCCGTTTGTGATTATTCTAATTATAAGAGTTTTAGTTTACTTAAGAAATTAAGAAAATTTTAGAAACACAAATCGCAATAAAGTATTCATAATATTTACTCAATACCCTTTGAAGAAATACGCTTTTATTCTATATTACGGCATTGTATCCATTAAATTTGGAAAGGAATTAAGAAAATTATTAAATCGGGTTGTTAAAATAGAAAAATTATGACCCCATTACGATTATGAAAAAGAATGATTCCATTTTTCTAAGAGTGAAGTTACGTTTCTTTCTCCTGTTCTGAAGGATCTCATAATTTAATAGCATCTTTTCTGTTTTCATTCAATTTAGAAATATAATTTTCTCAATAATGGAACCATTTGGAGAGATGTCGTTCGCTTTAAAGAAAATACACCAATACAATCAGATTTCTCATTAGCATTATACAATGTACATACATTTAGTTTGTAATTGAAATCTTGATGAAAAATTGAATCTTAAGATTCCAATTTTGCGTTTAGGAGCCATTAAAGTTTTCTCTCTAGAGCTATTGAACAGGTTCCCTGTACCACGCGGTTTTCCAACCTGACCGACGAGACAGGTCGGTGAAGTTCCGATTTGCCTGAAAACCTGGCCACAAATTCCAAGGCGTCAGTACTTTGTCAGCGGTTGCCCAAGCTCTGCCTCATTAATACCTCCGTCATTTTCCTTCTCTTGTAGAAACCGCTTCAAGTCTAAATAAAGAAGATGGAAATCATACCACCTTGTAAGGGAGATGACTAAAAAAAATAAATAATAAAATAAAAAAATACAACTTATATTTATTTTATTATTCAAATATTTTGTAGTACGGTTTGTCTCTCGATGTATAAAGGTTACAATATTGAATTCCTGAAAGTTAATCTAGATTTATAGATATAAAATTTCAGCAGATTATTAATATGTTATGTTTCGAAAAATTGATCATCATCTGAATATATCATCGTATGACTGACTATAAGTAAAAAAAAATATAAATTATATGTTCGTTATCATGGACAGGGATGTTTAAGAAATTAATATCCTTAGAAACTAGTAATGGAACTGTAAACTTTGAAAGTTATTTAAAAAAAAAAAGTCTAGCCCAGTCAAATGAGGAGTTATATACAGCAAACCTCGGAAAGAACACAATGTAGCTGAATTTTTGCATATACATTCGTTTTGGCCTTCCAAATAAAAGTAATCGACCTCAGCGTGTTAGCATAATTAGATATTCAAGGTTAATGGTCTCTATAAAAATATGCAAAAAATCAAAATTAAAGCTAATTAAATTTCCTATAAAATTGTTTCTATACATATTTGTCCAACTTTCAACGGTTTTCGTGATACACATTATGAAAAATCGATAATTATCAAGAAAAAAAAATTGTTACCTCACTTTTTGTCAAATATTTCCCTCAAGTGCCAAAAACGTATATACGAAATCAAAGTTAATTTAATGCTCTGCGACTTTTATCTCGACATTTTTTCCGAGAAACGATCGTGTAAGGCATAAGAAGCAAATTTTTGCCCGAACAGGTGCCCCCTTCACCTTCTCCGCTCTATATCTCGAAAACAGTTAATCTTAATAAAAAAAAAAAAAAAAAAAAATAGAAACTAAATTATGGAGAATATTATTATTTCTAGGTTTTGCAATCTTGATTGACGCCCGATGCATAGAAATCGATATATTTGATAAAAACTGATTTTTGTGACCTTCGACCTTGAATACATTTTATACATACATTTTATTTTATTTTCACCACTTATTTAGCAGGCCAAAACGATGGTATATGAAAAAATTCAGCTTCATTGCTTTTATTCCGAGGTGAAATCCTTATTTGACTGAACTGTCTTTGATATAGGAAATAACTGTTGTCTTAAAGGCGAAACAATAAATTTGCGTGCAAATTTACATTGTTTCTAGCAAAGCATTGGAAGTTTGCAGAATCGAATGAAAAATTTAGGAACAATGATCGTACATTGTTTCTCCGAACTCAATATCTATGCTTTGATAATGAAATTTTATTTTTATTTTTTTTTTAAACTAATTTTATTCAATGAATATTATAATCTTCCTTATTCAAGAGTAATAAATAATAGTGATAGCAAAAAGTCGTAAGAAGCTACTATTTTTATTATAACTATGTGAACTATTTTTGTTATTATAGTGACGGAAATTTCTATAAAGAGAAAAGAACTGAAAACTTTTGTTGATACTTAATTTACTATCAAATTGAAGGAATATTCGAAAGGACGTAGGTGTATCTTTAATTTTCTTTTTTCATATTTACAACAGTATAAATAAGATACTTCAAGCAAATGTAAAAATAATCATTAAAATAACTTGTAAAGCAACTATTTTTTGGTAGATCTATAATAAACGTGTTAGAAGGTCTCCTTGCAATTTTCTTTTCAGATGCTTAGGAGAGATATCGGGAATGGAATAGGAAGCAATTTAGGAGACTATAGATTTGACTAGGATTGATGAATTATTTGACACTTCCATTGAAATTTTTCTATTCGTAGACTAGTTTCGATTGTTAAGAGAAAAATAAATCAAATGCCCTAAATGATTTTACTATAGAGATCTACCTCAGATCCTTCTATACCAGCATGCGCACCTCAAGTCATCTCTATCGATTCATGTATATTATTTAAGAACCACATTTGAGGCAGATGGTAATAATTGCTAAATAAAAAAAAGTACTAAAAACACGAAAAAATCCAATGCATTAGCACTTTAGCTCCTGAGGTACGCATGGTGTTTTAAAAAAGGATCAATACAGTGAAGGTTGATGATTGTCACTTTTATTTGATTTTTATTGGATGAATACTTTGGAATGTACAATTGGAATTTTATTATTACGAGACTGACTGGTTTCGAAATTAGACTTGGAATAATAAAAATCCATTAAAAGTGGGCTAATAATTCATCAATCCTATTTTTTCTGATCCTTCTGCATCATCGTAGGTGCATTGAACTTATCATAAAAAGTTGTTTATGGTTTGGATCAAATCTACATAAACCGTGACTTTTTTTATGTAGATCATTATGGATAAGTTTATTTATTATAAAATAATGAGCACTGATGATTTCAAGAAGGGTTTGAAGTGGAGCTATTTGTAATCCTCCTTATTACATATGTATTAATTATGGTGGTTAAATGACTTAACACTATTAAATATACTTCCGTGTATAATATACATATTTTATTTTGTCACACATTATCTTCTATTTATATAACTTGATGTTTTTTTTATAATTTCGGGAAAGGGATAAGAAATAGTCTTCTAATCCGCCCCACGGTAAATTAAAGGCCTCTTCCAGAACCCTCGAGCTCTAAAAAATAAAATAAAAATGAAGAGATCCCACACCGTCCTCTAATGACGGTTTTACTTTATTAAGACCATTTGAAACTGGGGAACAGTGAGATTCTGTTTTCTCTCCGGCAGTTGATTTTTTTTTATTTTTATTGGAGTGATAATTCTCATTTTTTATATGAAAAAATGTTGAGTTGGGTTATTAATGACAGATTTATTATATCAGTAAAATAATCGTGCACAGCCGAAAAGAAACTAGTTTATATAGCTTTCGAACTAGGTTCTATTTTATTTATTTATTTTAAAATTTAAATACAAGTGACATAGTATGTGTTCATGGATCGTAACAAGAAATCAGTTCATGTTCTGAAATTTACCGTTAAGAGTATATAAAAGTTATGGATTCTTTTTTTGTTTTTATTTATTTTTTTTTTTTAACTATATGGGAAAAACGCTAGGTAAAGATAAAGTGCAATGGTAAAAGAACTTGGCAAGTTGTAAATTTTTCAATATTTTTAATTACTGATTATGTTAGCAATTATTAAAAGTTATAAAAATTATATAACTCCTATTTAAAAAAAAAAAAATTAAGTTGAGCGTCTCGGATTTTTTTATTCCAACTGTTTGATATTTTAATTGTTTCATCTTTGTTGGAATTAGCGTCTTTATGTGCTCCGACTAGGAAAATAAGAACAATTCATTCCGCCACAAATAAATTTCAACCAAGTGGGATTCAAATCCACAATCTTTCTGTACCGAGTGCTCTGAAACTCTCGGCCCAACGTGCTTAGCCATCGAGGTCTCCACAATAACTTTTAAAAAACTACTCCACAAAATGAATATTAGAAGGTCTCTAGGCCATCTTCTTTTCAGAAAGCTCGGAGTTCTATCGGGAATGGAGTGGGAAGTACAAAACTACAAAATTCTAGTTGTATGGGTGTTGGCCCTTTTCGTTGGCTTAAACGTATCCTAGCAAGCGGATTCTTTTTTATTTTACTTTAATTATTTAACTAATATAATTGTAATTTATAATAATCCTATAATTATAGCGTATAATAATACCTGGAAAACCTCACTCATCTTCACTACCACTCTCGCGAGGATTCACCCAGGTATCTTCTCTTTCACCTACAGTATTTTCTATTTATGTTAATGACTTGCCGGATTGCATCCACTATTTTCATCCTTCAAATATGCTATAGGCGACTTGTAAGCTGCAGAAAGACATAATTAGCATTAACCTATGGGCAGTAGAGAATAAGTTGAGTCTGAATCCAGAGAAAACAAAGGCTATCCTCATTGGGTCAAAACCTCACCTAAAAGCCCTTACCTATTGCTTTTCCTCAAAAATCGTCCAATTCATTTCCAAAATTCCATTAAAAATCTGGGAATAACTTTGGATCAGCATCTTACTTGGAATAACCATATCTTTCAAATCACGAGGAAATCTATTTTTATTTTTAAGAAAGTTTCACATTATCGCGATTCATTACCATTAAGTACTCGACATTTTTTGGTGTCATCACTCGTTTTTCCTAACTTTGACTACAGATGCATAGTATATGGAAGACTGTCTGATGAGCTCGAGATGAGATGTAAAAGAGTAATGAACTGTTTTATTAGATTTATTTTCGGGATCTGCAGACGTTCTCACACATCTCACAGGTATTCTGAAATTAGGTGGCTTTAACCCAGTTTTTGACGTCAATACTTCCTAGGTGCACTAATATTTCAAACCTTGAAAACCAAAAAACCCACCTATATCCATGACCTCCTTACTCTGCGCTCCTCTATTCACCTCTTAAATACTAGAACCCAACCCATCAACCTATACACTCCGGCGCATCGAACTGCATCCTTCGAAAAATCCGTTATTAACCGTGCTTCCTCTTTATGGAATTCATTGACCATCTCAATTCGAAAAAGCTCCACTCTTACTTCCTGTAAACATCATCTGTTTCTTTACCTTCTTAATTTTCAATCTTCCGAGCAAATGTAAAACGTAAATATTTATGTAATATACATTATAATAGTATATATAAGATGTATTTTTTTAACAAAATTTCTCATTTATTTTGTAACTCATAATTTAATTATTAATAAATTTTATAATGTATTATTATTATTTATTATAATTAATTATCACAGCCAGACGATTGTCCTATTTACTTTAATCATATGTTATTCTTAGGGGACAAGTAGTCCCAGAATAAACTTCATCTTCTTCTTCTATTTTTTTCACAAATAAAAATAAATAAATGAAGTGCTATATTAAACATTCTATTAATAAAAAAAAAATAGTAAATATTCATACTCGATAGGTTTTTTTTTAGTCTCAAACTACAATAAATTAATAAATTAAATATAAGTGTCATTATTAACTGATAACGCACGTGTGTCATCAGTATACATGTGGGGACAGGGCTATAAATGAATCGGGGTGTCAGCTGTATACACATTGCAGAAATGTGTCCTAGGATAATACCTTGAAAAACACCGGGAGATTGGTTTATAAGGGGAGAAGAGGAAAGTTCTGAATTACTTTAAATTTTCTATCTCTGAGACACGATCTGATAATAAGGAAGTATGTAGAAAGAAGATGTGTACATAAAACGTTTTTTTTTCCCAAAGAAAAACTGTATTAATTTGAAAATTCTTACTTTTGTAACAATTCATTTTTCAATTCCTTTTAAGTAGAAAAGTGAAAACTTTATACAATTTCGTTAAATTAATATCAATTGTATTAATAATTATGTCGGTTAATAATATTTGTTTTATTCAAACGTAAACATCCTAATAAATTATTCTCATTTATATATATATATATATATATATATATATATATATATATATATATATGTGTGTGTGTGTGTGTGTGTGTGTGTGTGTGTGTGTGTGTGTGTGTGTGTGTGTGTGTGTGTGTGTGTGTGTGTGTGTGTGTCTTTGAAAAATAAATAATAAAGATGATTTATTTATCCATCACAAAATTAAATATGGATGGAGTACTTCTTAAAGCCAGATTGCACTTAAATTGAATTTAGCTCAAAAAAAAGCTACACTGAAGTACTATTTCTGTGTCATATATCGATTAGTATGAAAATTAGTTAGCAGTTTTTCTCAGTCAATTAATCTTTATTATTACATGCCTGGTGACTAATAAAGCATGATGAGGGTACTTTTAAATCTCATTTTCTTCTGACAATAGACTATTGACATTGATGATGGATTTACAGTCTAGTCCATAAAAATTTTATCTGCGGTATAGTAACACTATCTCCAGATCTCTAGGAAATGAATGCTTTAAAACTTGTCTAATAAAAACGGCACTAAAAAGTTTTTTTAAAGTCAAATAAGCCTTTGTTGGCTCTAGCAAAGAACCATTAAATTAAAAAGTTTTCTGTTCCACAATTGCTATTTTTATTACTGGTGGCTTCAGCTTATCATTTATTTTCATTATCGATGTAACATCTTTTTTACGTTATCTGTTCGTTTTATATGCTATTCTTAGATAAGGAAAAACTGAATTATAAAATATATTGTTTACTTTTATACATATTTATGAAAGGAACATAACATAAAAAAATACAGTCTAACCTGGATAAGTGGTTCCTGCATAAGTTGAATACCTCTTGAGTGGTACAAAACTCTTGATCCCTTCATTTTCCCCTTAAATAAACTTTTTAACTGGAATGTTTTCACTTTTATCTGTGGAATATTTTTTTCTGGAAATTGCCTCTGTAATTTTTGTATTTACCCCTATAGGTGGAATTCACATTCCTGGATACGTGAAGTGATAGATGGGTTTGTTTTGTTTTGATTGGTCCCCAATGTTTAAACATTAAGCACATTAATATTCCACTCTTACTTATTCTTGTTACACCTATACACTTATTCCTTGCTAACCTCCCTGCCAGTTGATGAGTAAAGCTCATTATATCAACATGTCGCGAAATCGAAAGTCTTTTTCAATTATTTGAATGAATGAATGAATGAATGAATGAATTACTGTATTTTGTAAAAATAATTACAATCACAGGAGGTCTGACTCCAGAATGAACAGTTAAAATGAAAAAAATATATATCTATACATTAATTGAAACAAACATAAAGTCCATATATCACACATAATATACAATTAAATAAATAGACTACACATAATAAGTACAACTTAAAAAAAAAAAGAAGAAAATTTTCGGCTGAAAAAGAAAAACAAAATTTTAGACAAATAAAAATTAAACAAAATACTTCGAGATAACTAATCACCATCTGAATTAAATGTACGTGTTATAAATAAATAAATAGCTTTTAAATGCTTTATGGTCTTAACGGTTAAAAGATTTTCTATGGTCAACTCAGGAGTAGGTTTGGGCAGGAGATACTTGCTTAAATACTTTTGCCTTTGTCTCCTAAATGCAGAACAATCCAGCAAAAAGTGTGTGACGCCATCGCTAACATTTGTGTCACAAAACTCACAGGATAGATCACTGTTAAATTGCCTATGCATGCCACCAAACGACAGTCGTGTATTCCTTTTGCTGGCCATCCTTAGTTAAGCGAGAATTCTCTGGTTATCTACATGGGTGCTGAATTGTAGGTACGTTTAAGGTATACCAAAGGTTACGACATTTCTATAATATAGATTAAACTCGGACTGCGCCACCCGATCGAAATCTAAACTCATGAGATGATTCCTCATTGCGTCTTCGAGGTCGACGCCGTGCTGTTTAATGATTTCTAAGTTTGAACAAGTCAAAATGTCAGAAGCTCCCACCATAGCGAGCAGTTTACCAAGCTCTCTCAACCAGTTATGAGGCATAGTGGTAATTTTTCGAAATTCAAAGAGCCTCTTATAACATATTTTTGGCAGCTGATGGCCTTCCATCCCTAACATTTTTACCCACCACTTCAACATCCTTTTAAAAATTTTTAAAAGTACGTGAGTTGTACCAGTCTCTACCCTTATGTAAAAGTTAGGTGTGTTCCGGGGTAACTTTAGTAAATACTTCACGTATTTTAATCTGCCTTGCTCTAATAAATCCGAGTATTCACTCCCCCAAATTTCAGCTGAGTGAAGGAGTATGCTTTCCGATAGTGATTCGTACAACTGACATTTAGTATTCCAATTATCGGATTTGCATGCTTGGAGAATGTTGGTTACCACTGCATTAGCAGAAGAATGCTTTGTCAGAGCCGATCTGCAGGCCTGCCTAAATTTACCAGAAGAAGAAATGGTAATGCCAAGATAATTAAATGATTTTACGACTTCGATGACCGAGCCGTCGTACTTAAAACTCTTAAGTTTCCCTAAACGGTTGCCTTTCTGTGACACCATGATCTTAGTTTTGTCAGTGTTAACGGTAAGAAGGTTAGATTTACAATATTCTGACAAAATGTTAAGACATGTTTGAGTTTCAAGCCAGGTTAAAGAGAAAAAAAACATATCGTCTGCGTATAAAAGAGCAATCAAGTCGACATGATTCATTATATTTATTCCTCTAACATTTCTATCTCGAAAAAAAGTTATAATGTCAGAAATATAAAGTGAAAATAAGAGAGGACTACTTTTTCAATTATTTACAATTATTAACAAAACTAAAGTTTTGTTCGTGAATTTGAAAGTAGATAGTCGAGGAATGAGATCGCAAAACAGTTTGGTTTGCCGAAATGAATATTGTATGAATGAAAACAAAATTGTACACGAGTGAAAAAATAAAGATATCTCGGGCTTATGAATACCCTTAGTTAGCAAAATGTCTCCAAACATGGCTGCAGCACTGTTTAAGTAAAAACATATACAACAGGCCCAATATTTTTCAAAAGTAATAAATGTTTACAATTATAACAATCACGAGTTTTTTTTCTTTTAGTTGTACATGCAACCTTAATGACCTGGATAATTAAAACCTAGTTTAAGTGGAATACCCCTTTTATTGTGATTGAAATCCTGTCACCAAGAGATTCCACTTATCCAGGTTCGACTGCATTTAAATAGTAAATTTTCAATATCTGTACGCTAAAAAAAGGTCTTTAGCGTACAGATATTAAGCACACTGTAACGTAGGCAAAATTAATTTATTTGATCGACATGTATTAATAGTAATTAAGTGTTAATATCTATAAAAATGTACTTGTTTAATCTACAAGTGTTATGATAGGAAAGATGTTCCTAAAACATGTAGTGTTGTAAAAATAAAATAAATTATGAATGAGGAGTTTGATGCTAAAATAATTTATGATTAATAATACGCTTTTATGAACTTCAACTCTATGTAACGGAAGCTTTCATAGTAATTTTCCCCAATTTCCAGCTTTCTGATTAACTTGAAAATTTGCACACGTTTCAAAGACCAATGACTACTCTGTTCTACTTTCCTAACTTATTCTAGTTAAATTACCCCCAAAATGGGGGTCTGCTTTAAAAGGTGAAGTAGTAGATTTTACGTTTTAAATGTTCCAGGTGTGTCCTGAGAATAAAATATCCAAAATGAAACTTAATTTGATAAGGAGAACATGTTTTGGGAGCAAAAAAACTCAAACTTTTTTTAGATTTTGGAAAAAAACATGAAATAAAAATGCTTCCAAAAGAAAAATGTTTTATTTACAAAATTAAGGTTTATTAAATTGTACGTCTAAAGAAATCCCTTAAGCTGAATTTGTTTTAGGCATTTAAACAGAATCAATCGACTAAAACCGCCAACTTTCTCAAAAAGTTTGTTTTGGTCATGTATAAGAGTATATAAAACAAAAACGGCTAATCCAGTCAAAAATGTTATATACTAATAGTTGTAGATCATTAGATTTTGTACAAGATAAGATTTTTAAAGTAAAAATTTGCTCGTTCCTACTCTGAGATATGTAAAAAAAAAAAAAAAAAAAAAAAATATTGGTTATGGATAAAAATGCAAACCAATCACGAATAGTACAGGGACATTAGCTTTGAACCTTGAACTCAAAAAATTAAAAGGTCTGACTGCTGCAAATTGTTCACCACACTTAGCGTTTTAGTTAGGTTTGCTATAAAAGTGTGTTTTTCTAGTTTTTTGAACTATAATTTTTTTACAGAATTAAATTATATCAAACATAAAATTATGTTAACATTTTAATATAATACATAAGAATATATTTATATGCTACATTAATTATAATATTATATTTATCTTTATTATTTACCATATTCTACTGTCATACATAATGATTTATCAATAATGTTAATTTTTTTTTTTTATGAAACTTAAACTGAGAAGCAAGGTACATCAGCTTCTTTTCCGATTCCTCCATTAAGTCCATATAATATGGCTCTGAATCTTTTTATACGAATGTACATAAATCACTTCCTCTTGTTAATCCACTTTATATTTCAGACGCCATTTTCTGGTCTGTTGGTTAGTTCTAAAAGGTAAACTCTTTTTTAAGCCTATGATCGAAGCTTTTCCAACAGGTGTGAAGGTGGAAAATGGAAAAATAAATTAGGAAAATAAGAAGGAATGGGAAGTACCCGCTGCTGAAAAGCCCATTAAGGAGATTGAAAAATGGTTGAAAACTTCTTTACAGTGGCCGATTGTAATAAGTCACAAACGCTGTGTGAACTGGAAACCTTCTAAATGATTGCTTTGCTTCCTGTTTATATAAATACACACACACACATACACACATACATACATATATATATATATATATATATATATATATATATATATATATATATATATATATATATATATATAACATGAATATTTATGTTATATACATTATAATAGTACACATAAGATGTATCCATTTAAAAGATTTCTCCATTTTTTTTTTGTAACTCATAATCTAATTATTAATCAATTTTTATTATTTTTTATTATTATTATCATTTTTTATTACTAATTATCATAGCCAGACGATTGTTCTATGTATTGTATTCATTTGATATGTCCCAGAATAAAGTTCATTTTTCATTTTTCTTTCTTCTATATAACATGGATTACCAACCCATACATTCCAATTAAATATGTCTATTTTTAAGCGACATCCTTAAAAAAATAGCATAAATGAAAAATAGCATCTATGAAAAATAGCGTTAAAATAGCATCTATGAGCGAATATATTATCGTGGCTACGATTTTCTATTATTACTAAATCGTAAAAACGTTGTATTTATTTCGACTATTCCTCACTATTCACAGTCGATTATATCTAGAACTTTCCACAAATAGTTTGCCCTCTTGACCGTCTAATGCTCATACTTTTTTTTTTTCAATTACCTTTGATTCAGTTTTCTGTAGGTGATAAAGTTTCAAATTAAATAGCTTAATTTTGCGGACCGTCTGTCCCCTTATGTTCTTTGTTATTCCCCACTTAATTGTAAATTAGTATTGTTTATTTCCAAAGGAGAGTGACTTTGTATACAAAATATTGATAAAGCGAAATAAAATGTTGTTATTGTATTATAACTATTAGATTTCTAAATCAATTCTTTATTTTATTTCAGTTAAATTATAATAATGTCATTTGAGATTTTCTCTTTTTTTTGTTTTATGGTTTATTCTGACATTTTATACTAATAAAAATAATGATAATTATCAAAATAAATTGAACAGCCGAGAGATATTGAGCAAGATAAATCAAATCCAGGTCAATATTTGTTATTTCTTCTTAAGAGAAACTAAATAAAAATAGCTTACTTATTCTAATAAGTAAGCTATTTTTATTTAGTGCCTCCTAGTCAAGATTATGTTTTATTTAGTATAAAAAGAGTTGAGCTCCTAACTGCTTCTACTCTCCAATTATCAATCTATCAAACGACATGTAACGCCCTCGTAAACGTATCGCTTTTGACCGACTAGGTCACCGGTAAAACACGTTCTATGTTGAAATGTAAGTTAATTTTAGTATCTATTTCTAGCTCTATATAACACTATATCCAGCGTCTCTCGCAGAATGATGCTTGCCAACTTTATTAGTCGATTTTTCAAACTTCACCGAAATACATATATTTAACGTTTTTTTAATAACAATTTTATTTATTAAGTTTTTTTGGCTATTTTATAAATTAAAACTATGTTATTGTTAAATCCTTTTACATTACTCTCCCATGTTAACACCAACATTGTCATTAACTGAAACATATTAACCGTATTAATATTTCACAATCCCCAGATTTTTTTTTTGTTTTGTTTTTTCGTTTCCCTCTGAATTCTGCTGTGCGCTTAATTTTTTTCAGTCTAAATGCTCAACGCAATTTTGAAAACTTTTAGGAGTAATAGCTTCCCGTAACGTAAACGACCACTTTTTTCATAATTAAAAGACCCTAGGTAGAATAATAGTATTGTACCTTTTATTTTTTATTGTTGCCTTTAATATTAACTTTTATTATCTCTTAAATTTCATTTTCTCAGATATTGTAGATTCCAAAAAATACATAAACTGTTCTACTTATTCTTACTTAATCTCTGACATAACTATATCGCCGAAAATAATACCCTTCCTACTAAACTTTTTTAATAAAGTAAAAAAAATTTAAATCCCTCTATCTATTCACATTCCTCCAACTAGAAAACAATATTTTTTAAATGGAAATACAATAAATTAAATTAAAATCTACAAGAAGCTTCGTGGAATCTTTCAGAATATACTGAAAATAGTTATTAAAATTGAAGTTTAGTGGTAATGTTTTTACCCGGAAACATTATTTTTAAGATATCTCCTTCACTCCAAAATATAACGATATTAAAGCCAAGGAGGTTTTCCTTTAGAAAACTGTTTATCTTTCGAAAATTTAAAAAAAAACTCGGTTCCTTTATGATCTCAAAAAAAATTTATTTTTTAATTAAAATTATGACAAAGATGAGATTTATATAAAGAATTTAACTTTATTAAAATTGACTTGCCCTAGGAACTAAAATAAATTTCTTCTTTAAAGAATGAATGGATCCGTACTTCCTTTATGTTTACAGCTGACATTCAAATATTATTTTTGTTTTCTATTTTATCCATATACAGTTCAGTACCTAGGACTTACTTTGGACAGTTGTATGACCTGGGGCCCTCATGTGAAAATGAAACGCCTCTGTCTAAACAATAGACTAAGACTGCTCTATATTTTCCAAACAATCGACTCTAACCCCCACTCTACCCGCCAAACCCGTTCCCGCCCATCAGATTTGTACAGTCCTGCTCATTGCTCCGCTGCTTTCGACAGATCATTCCTAATCCGATCCTCGTCCTTATGGAACTCCATCCCTTACACCATTCGCCATTCAAACACCCTATCCGCTTTCAAATATCACTTATTTAACTACCTACTGTCCATCCAGATCCATGAAAACTGTCATTAGCCACATAGTTATATAAAATATAAAAGTTTTGTACACGAAATTTTATTGTTTTTACACAATTGATTCACAAAATGAATCAAAATATTTCTGTTTTCTTTAATCAATATTTTATTAAGTTTAATAAAAATATCTTACTTAATATGAATATTATTAAGTTTAATTTTGATTTGTTAACGCTATTATTTTACCATTTTATGATATTTAATAATATTTTATAACCATCTTGAGGCTCTGAGGCCCCTAATTGTACATAATTTTTTATTCTTAAGGGACTTAAGGTCCCAGAATAAATAAAGAACTTTTTATTTATTTTATTTAAAAATCAGACAGCGAATAAATACTTATACTTACTAACTCATACCTTTATGGATCTATATATAACAAATTTTTAGTATAGCAAAATAAAACATATTCTAAAATTACAAACTTTTCAGTCTAAAGTTTTAAGAATCATAACTCGCTCACCCTGGTACGTCAACAATAGAACATTGCATTCTGAACGGAACAAGCCCACTGTACAGGACCATATTCACACTTCATACAAAAGATTTTATGACAAACTTCAAGGATACTACGACAAATATGGTGACTCCGGATATGCCTATATCAACCCGAAGAAGGCTAATAAGGGGCAGGTTAAGAGATCTCCTGAAATAAATTTAAACAAATGCATGACTGGAGTAGGTACTGATTGGTGCTGAACTCCGTCATGGCAGACTTGCCAATTTTACATAATTTTTAATATCACACCCGCTTATTATCGCGGTTTGAATAAAAGAAATGTAATGAAAATATATATAAACATCCTTCTGTTTTTTTCCAAATTTTAAACCTCATTGCAAGAAATTAAACAAATAAAGTATGATTTAGCTTAAAAATGCTTACTTTTCTGTATTTACTTGATAAATCACTATCGCTCCGTTTCAAAAGGGTGGCCTGTGGAGAACAGGGTGGTTAATGAAGAGGAATTCTGTAAGGACTGTTATTGGAATCCATTGCTCCTGTCCCAGGCCATTACATCGCAACTGGAGGATGTCCGAATAAATCCTCCTCCACCGCAGGCCCTAACGACTTCGCCCCCTCAACCTCCCCCCTCCCCATCCACAAGAGGAAAAAACTTCAAAAGCGTTTTAAAACTATACCCACCTTTTTTTTTTTTTTTTTTTTTTTTTTTTTTTTTTTTTTTTTTTTTTTTTTTTTTTTTATCTTAAATCCTGAAATTTAATTGTTCCTAACGAACTCATCAAGGTTTTTTTTCTTTGTCATTTTTTTTTTCTAGCACTCACGGAACAACTCTCACGTTGTGTTTAAAATTCTTCCTTCAAGCTTATAATTTTAATTAACAAAACCATTAATATTTTTGTTTTATTTTTCCCTTTTTGACTAGAAACTGCTTGTTCTCGGCATCTCCAGCATTTAGTAAAAAAAATTGAAAGTTCCCAATTAATCACCAAAGACTGATTAATTTATAATAATAAGACCCGCACGGGTTACGTAGTTGCTCCCAAACTGTGGGGAATCGTAAGTAGTTTACTGAAAAAATTCATTTTTTCAGTCTTGGTATCTTTGTTATAATAAAACTAGGATTCATTGCGAGAGTCATGATTCTCCTGTTGGGGAAGGAACGAATGTGTCAGTAACTTAATCACTTACTTCGGACTATTATCGTGGGTTCACTGTGTAAAACATTTCGTCTTTTACCTTTATTTAGGCATTTTTTGTCACCGGAAGACAGCCTCCTTTTAGGCAAAGTTAATATTGCGGTGCGCCTGGCACATCGTGACGCCCCAAGATGCACGCGCTACATTGGAGAGCGCACATTGCCACGCAGTTCCTCCCTGACTCTCGCAGGAGATGCGTGTTAATTATAACGTTTAGAATGAGTGAAGCAAGAATAAAACTATATTTATTTGATTTAAGTTCAGAATCTGATCCAATTTTTGCTGATAAAGATTTAATGCCTTCATTGACGGCAAAGAAACTTAAATCTTCTAATAACTTTTATCATTCTAAAATAAAAACCCAGGGGCGATTTAAATTAACTTCAGAATCATCCAATTCACAACTGTTCACGACAAACTAACTGGACAAGGATGGTTCACCTGAAAAATATAAATAGTTAAGTCTCTTAGCAAATTTATAAATTTATGCATGAAGCTATAGTTTCGGGTGATTAAATTATGGAGGTTATTGTCTAGTTGTGGTTGTCGATAAATATTGTAAAAAAAAAGAAACACAAAGTTATTATTTAAGTAGTTGATAAATTGGTTAAAAGGGGAGTAAACTAGATTTCTTCGTTGTTTATGGAACTGAAACTAATTTACATATAGTTTTGACCAATGAAAAATCATCATTTTTTCTATATGGTTATTTTATTAATTTTATGACATTGTAACTCATTGTAAATTTTGTTTTATGATGTATAATTGATATACCTCGTCTTTTTTCCCTCATTAGGACGATGAGGATGGACATTTAGTCGTACTGCAAATAATTGAAGATCTGATGACAAAGGCTCGTGATATATTTTTGGATAGTGGTGAGATAGAAATATTGGATAGGTGAGATTATACAGAGAGTGGTGGGTCTCGTGTGATGTGGGACGCGTGGCGCGAGAAACTGTCTCTCGGCACTGTGCACTCGTTTCTCAATAGTCGCGCTGCCTAGCGTTGTGCCGGCAATATGTGCTGGCCGATTCATTTCTTCATTTCTGTATGTTACAAAACTCGTGCTGTGCCAGATTTTCCGCAATACGCAGCTTACCTTAACGACGGGAGCCATAACTGAGGGTTCATACTTTGTTGTCGAGAAATATCGTTAGTCGCTCTTTCTTTCATGGCATGAACCAATGCTATCTATCTCAGGGAAGGGGAAAAAATATTCCCCACGAAGCATCTTGAGGCATCAAAATCTCCGTTTCTGCAATGTTATGAGTTATGCTGTTATTTAGTTGACCGATTCAATTATCTTTTTACATTTTTAAGATTTCAAAATTATCCGAAGCTATTAGATTCATTTGGAATATAAGAGGAAAGATCTTTTAATGAAAACCTTTTATCCAACAAATAAGTGGAGTATGATGTCTTCCTGTCCCTCTGAAGAAGACTTACTAACTACGCACAGGGGTGCATAGTTTAGTATTTGTACTTTTGTTTCTTGTAACTCTTGACGGCATGAAGCCTTCTCCTCAACGACCCTGAACATTGAACAGTGTGGAAAGATATACATCACAAAACAAGAACGAAATTGGTATGATTTAAAAAGTATATTTTAATAAAAGTTAAAATTATGAGAAACATGATCTACTTTCATTTCGAAGCCTCCTGGATTTTCGTGTCACGGTAGTTGTTGATGTATCAGCAATTTTTATATTTAAATTTCATCATTCATTTTTTATCCTTATCTGGTTTCCTGGAATGTGAATCGTTATAAATTATTTACAACGTTGGTTAAATTTACAGTCATTAATTTTTTTTCTTATAAACAGATTGTTTTATATAATCAGTTTACCCGGAACAGTAAATCAGTTCCGCTTTTCAACGGACCCTGTCCATCAAATGCGGAAATTGTTTAGGTTTATCTGTTTTTGTCTCTTTTAGCCTTCAAAATGTTCTTTAATTAAATTACATGTTTATAAATTTAAATACACTTATCATGGATATTTTAAGCTTTTAAATTAATAATTATAAAATTTATTAAAATATAAAATGTTGTAATTAATATTGAAAACTGTGTAAATAAATTGTCTTATTTCTCTACTTAAAACCTACTTATTCTTAAAGCTACCACAAAAAATTAAGTAATCATTTCATAGTAGCAAAACATTGGTTGTTTTTTGTTGCATCTAACATAATTTTCTTATCAAAATCAAGTACATTATATGCTTCCTAAAATAATTAGTAATGAATGCTATATTTATTGCATAGTTTATCATTTTGTTGTTCCGAATTCTTGATAGTTTTTCTCATAGTATATTTCATTATATGTTACATTTTAACGATCGATTAGAGATATTTTAGCTGTTTGATAGTAACATATTTAAAATTATTAAACATATTTTCTAAATATACAGCAAAGAAAGTCACATTCTTTTAGAATTTGTTTTTTTTTTTTAATAAAATAAATGTTTGTTTTTCTCTCTTTCCTGAATTATAAAATTTGTCCAAACTCCATTTTTTCTAAGACTTATTTTCAAACGCTCCTCTTGTTGACTTTATTATTTTATTTTTGAAGCTACTTTATACCTCATAAAAAAATACAAATAAAAATAGGATTATTCTTTGCGTTAATAATTTATATTTGCATAAAAAATACACTTTAAGAGGAAATATTTATTTAACAATCTTCCTACATGTTTTAGGAACTGTAGTTTCCTATCTCAAGGAACAAACGTCATAATTAATACATTATTCTAATTATATAATTAGAATATCAAATTCAGATTCTTTTTTTCAAAATTTTATTATTAGAATTAAATCGTCCAGTTTTTCCATATTGCAGTAACCCATCAATGGTTTAATGTATTTCTACCCGTTATATCTTTTGAAATATTATGAACTACTTATAAAAACATTCTTAATTATATATGATGGGCAATATTTTAACAATAGCAAAGGAATGAACATTTAGTTAAGATGAAAGTTAATTTAATAATTAACCGTTAGGATTTATAGATTAGTTAATGAATAAAAGTTTATGAGAACAAATTATATAGAATGTTTAAATAATTATAGAAGAAGGAGGTAGAATTATAGGATGACTCAATTACAGAGCTCTCAGTTGTCAAGTTGTCAGTTGTGAATGTTGATTCACAAATGCATCGAACTCCTCGAAGTATTAGTCTATGAAATCCTTCGAATGGCGGCCATGGGTCTGTAGGAATTTGATTATCAGTTGGTGTTGGTATTATTTCTGTTTTTGGCAGTTATAAGTAAGATGGTCGTATGTTCGTTCAGTGTTTCCGTTTCATTTAAAAATCTGTACCATTTGGGAAAAACTAGATAAGTTCAATATTTTGAGCAACCCATATTGGAGTCATACTCATCATAATTAGGCAAGTTGTAATGGCAATATTGTCCTTTTATAGAATTGACGTTACAAGTTGCCTACTTTTACAAGATCTGTAGGACACCAATATGGGTTGCCCAAAGTATTTATCTTATTGTGGACAAAAATTAACTTATCTAGTTTTTTTTTTTTTCAAATGGTATAGAAATGTTATCAGTTAATTTAAAAATGTTGACAAACGAAATAAGTGTGTAATTGTTTTGGATAGTTCCTGAAACATGATGGAAAATTGTTCAATAAATGCGTAAAAAGGATTACCATGCTAATATAAATTATTGCACCATGCTTTAATATCATTGCAATCCTTTGTGTTGTAAGGATTTGTGTGCCGCAAAGTGATTTTATGTGTGTATTCATTAATAATATTTTTTTCTTATTACAATATTTTAAACAATTTACTTAAATGCATATTGTAATATCAAAAATTCAATGTAGGTAATAATGCAATAGGTGACTATTATTATTATAACAAGGCCTGACAAATATAAAAAATATAAACAGTATTCACGATATATATATATCTATATATATGTATATTTTCCACAGACATTATTCGTGATTTTGAAAATCCTAGGCCGCTTGAACAACTTAACAGCCGAACTTAACTTCGTGTGAGCTTTATCGCTATCTAAACTGAGAGAGGTTGCGATGTCATCGGGGACTGAATCCTTTGTGTTCCACAACAAAGACATGCCTAACATTTCAATATATGCTCAGTCTTCATCACTGATGACTTAGGAGAAACCTAATTTTTTAATCTCATACACAGCACTAACTTTTAAATAATTATGGGATTCAATGTTTCTAGTTTGTGAAAAGAAAAGAGAAATATGCTCTATTTTGTAATTAATTATTCTCCGCAACAAAGAATTTAAGTTTTCTTAAAAAAAACTAAAAAAAAAATATGTAAAAGATAAATAAGTATTGACAAAAAAAAAATAAATAAAAAAAAATAAATAAGGATTCCTGTTAAATTAAATAAATTGAAATGAATTTATAAACTAATCTATTAAAGACATTATAGTTAAGGGATTCGATTATTTGATGAGATGGGCTGTATTCGAAGGGGTTCAAAAGTTTTCAAAAGTGGTTAGATTTCGTATGTTGAGATGGAGAGAATTCCTCAGGAATTACATTCTGATAAGGTAGGATGAATCATAAGTCACGTATCCATGACATTAGTTCACTATGAATCAATTCTACCTAATGAAAGGTTGTTGTTAAGATTATTTGGTTTTTTGTTTGGATATATAAAGATAATTTAAAAATAAGTTAGCGTCTTGCGAAATGATATAAAGTCTCGATTTTGTAGGTCTCTTTTTTTTTTCCTTAAAAAATATTATGAGCTCTTTACTTTGTAATCACCGTTTACTGTTTGGAAATAAATTATTGATTGTTTATATATTTTTTTAAAATATGGATATAGTAATACAATTGTTGAGGGAAAAAAGTCCCAGTCATATACAGATGCATTCGAGATAAATAAAATTAGACCACATAGACAAATAGTGAAATACGTATACATTTTATTAGTTCCATGTTTTTCATTTTAATGGTCTTATCAATTGCGTTTTATATTTAAATTACAAAAACAATCGTTTCGTGTATTTAGTAGAAATGTAGGGTTTAATATTTTAGGGATACATTTAAAATTTATTGGTTTAAAATCTTCATCAATGTTGGGTGCTCGACCATGTTTTCTCTACAGCAAACAGAGCCTGTATTCGTAAATATTTGATTTCGTGCGGATTGGGTAGAAAAATTAATATTGTATTTACCTCTCTGAAAGGGCAGGGCCTGGGGGTGAAAGGGCCACAACTCTATTCAACTCAGGACCTTTATTATATTTTGATAGACTTAGAGATTGGCTAGGCTAGCTAACACACTAGAAAAAATAAACGAACTTAAAAGATGGAGGTAATATAATAAGTTGCCATGGAAAATTTTATGTTACGAATATATTTAAATATTCCAAAGAGAAATTTCTATTTGAATTGGAATACGGCAATTTGATTTTTTTTAAAATTAATTAATTAATAAACCGTGATTTTTTCATTGTAGAAGTAATTTAGGAGCTATAAGTAGGATAACAATTTGATGTTTACAAGGTGAGCATATTTCAGCTATAGATTTAGTAAGGTTTATTGAACATGGAGTTTTGGCAATGGCCAGCTTCTCCACCCATTTTTTCTATACCAGTGACGTAGATGAAAGATAAGCATTGGGATCTCTTTGTTCCTGGCTTGTCCCTCTAATGGAGAGACCAGTCTGGGTTAGGTATCCTTCAGATATTTGTATATTTTGAATAAAGTATGATTTACTTAGTATGATTTACTAATTATTTTTAGTATGTTTAACTTTTAATGTATTTTAAATTCATATGCTTACTATTATTATTGTTTTTATATTTATTTATTTTTCGTAAGGGCCAGCAGAGGACCACGTGCCAATTTCATTTATTTCTCCCTTTTTTCTTTTCTTCCAGTATGCTTTCATCTGTTCACCATGTTTCCTCTTTCTGTCCTCAGACCATTTTGTACCAGTCCTTTTCACTTTCCTGCCTTGGAATCCCTCTATTTCCAATACTTTTTGCCGAAAGTCTTCTCTATTATTTATTTCTTCTATTTTTATATTGTTTCTTTCTAAATCCCTTTTTACTTCATTGACCCAGCTTGTTGTTGATTTCGTTCCCCACAGATATCTGAAAATTTTACTTGTTAGTCTACTATCTCGCATTCGATATAAGTAACCAAAAAACATCAATCTTCTTTTTCTCATTACATTTGATATATTTTCTGCATTTTGATATATTTCAGCATTACTTTGTAACTTCCAACCTTCTACTGTTTTGTGGGCCTAATATTTTCCTCATGATTCGCCTTTGTAGTATTTCTAATTTATCCAAATTATAGTTGAATATAGACACTCACTTGCATATAGGCATTCTGGCTTCACTACTGTGTTATAATGCCTTATTTTTACATTTTTGGATAGACATTTTTTATTTTAAAGATCTTTGGTAATACTATATGCTCTCTCCATTTTATTTAATCTTCCCTCTATTGCAGATTTTTCCAAACCATTTTCTCGGATTATTTCTCCTAAAAATTTGAATTTTTTTACCCTATATATTTGGCCAACATCGGTTTTCAGATACTTTGGTGCATCTTGAATGTTTGTTAAAAATTTTGTTTTTTCTGCAGAAATTCTTAGGCCAGTTCTGCTGGTTATTTATTCCAAGACATTTATTTATTTGGGTTACAGCAGATGTAACATTTCAGAAAGTATATATTTTAAATATATTTTAAAATTTATATTTTTATTTTGAACCAGATACCTTTCCTTTCATAATAAACTCACTGCTCATCCAAATCCACTTGTTGCACAACTTGCTTCCCATTCCATTCCTGGCAATCCTCCGAGGCGCCTGAAAAGAAGATGGCCCCGTGAACTTCTTTTGTAAATATTCATTAGAGTACTACGAATGGGTAGTTCCTCTACAAGTTTAATTCATGTCATTATGTCTCATATATACCGCATATTCACTTGATGTGTTTTTTAAATACAGTTGTAAATTTCTATTAATAAAAGAATAAAAAAAAAATAATTTTTTTTTTTTTTATTTTACTATTATTTTTTGTTTATGTAAATCATTTTATTGTATTTATTTTCACGCTCTATATATTGTATTAATTTAGATTTTTTTATTTATTGTTGTTTTCTTTTCATTTATTTTTATAGTACATATAGTGTGAATGGATCCATAAAGCGATTCATATTACTTATTACCCTCTTTGAGGCAGATTGCGATACTTTCTCTTGATATTTTTAGTGACATTTCACCGCCATTTATTTCTCACACTGCTGCTTAAATATTTTATGAAATTAAAATATTAAAGTATTTTAAAGATTAAAAAATAAAACTTATATGGTAATATATTTTATTATTATTATTTTTTTTTTACATTATACTCCACTTCACAAGTTTATCAATACCCAAAATTATATTGTTCTATTTTTAACATGGACCATGTACCGGTGGCCTGGTTGGTCAAAAGCGATACGTTTTGGGGACCGCGAGAGTGTTACGGGTAGTTTGATAGTTTGATATTAGGAGAGTAGGATCAGTTAGGAGCTCAACTCTTCTTATACTAAATAACATTACATCTTGATTAAGAAGCAAGTTATAATGAGTGAGTTCCTTTTGGCTTTGTTTCTCCTAATACAAAATGAAAGTTTTGATTTGCATTTGACTGATCTTGCTCGATCACTCTCGACTTTTCAAAATTTGGGTTAGAATAATAAAAAGTCGCGTTTGAAACCTCTATCTTAAGTGTAGGAGTTTTTTTTGATACGCTCAGTTCGATGATAGTTAACTTAAATATTAATTTATGAATCCATCTTATTAAGTATTGAGTAACAGTGATATTTATGTGTGTATATATATATATATATATATATATATATATATATATATATATATATATATATATATATATATAAAATTGAAAGTGCATTATTAGTTGAATTTAACGTTTACCAATTCTTTGCCCTATTTGCAAACCTCCATCGTGGCTGCTAACTATTAATTAATATCGTAATTAAATATCGTGATCCCCCCTTTAATCATGTTTCCCAAAATAGTTTACACTTCACCTACTTCGTTTTATTATAAATATATATTTTTTACCATCAGCAAACCTTGCCTTAAAAAGTGATTCATCATTGGTGTGATGATAAACCATATAGTTTAGAAAGGAAACTTGCCAAATTACTTCATTTTACTCCTCATGTTTTTTGAGTCAATTATCATTTTTTATTTGGACAGTTTTCCAAAAGCGCTGTACTTCAGAAAACTCCTCCTCAGAAGCTGAGTTTTTTAACTGTAATTGTTTTCCATGTTTAGTTTTATTTATTGCTGTTTGTAAAGGTAATCTTATTTTAATGAATTGCCTATTGTACTATTAGAATCTTTCCCCGGACTCCCTAAAAGAGGAAATAAGTACGGCATGGTTGAGAAAGTTGGTCCCATCAAACAAGGCTCACTGTAGTTATGAATTTTAGAGATTTATTTTCTTTTATTTTCAAAAGGCGCTGGAGGATTACCCATTTTGTTTTCTCTTTTCTGTGTAAAATCCTATCTAGTTTACCAACTTTATAATAACTCGATTTGGTTCTTGCTGTTATAAACAGGACTTCTTTTTTTAATTATATGATCCTTATATGTGTGTATATATATATATATATATATATATATATATATATATATATATATATATATATATATATATATACTGTTACTCTAAGATGTTTAATATGGTTCTTGAGGTTCAGTCAATAAATAAAAACTACGCTACGTACGGCGACGTTTCGAGACTATATTTTTTTCATAATCGTGCTCTAACAGTAAAAATAACAGGTTATTTCAAAACATTTTGTTAACTACAATATAAATATATAAAAATGTGTTAGAATATATACTACATATAATAAGAAAATATAGATGAGTATGAAACTACTTACAATGTTACTGGTGGATATACTATTGGTATCTACTACTAATTATAACAATACTAGCATACAACTGTACTGGGGAATTTCTGAAAAAAAAAAAAAAAAGGTAAGGTGTTGGGATTACCAAAGGGTTTTCCAGGTACAGGTAGCCGGAAATGTTGCTATGTAATAAACGGATAAATGGTGAAATCCCGAACCCTAACCTTTTTTTTTTTTACATATAACTATATATTTATATTAAATAACTACATTTAATTACAAATTTTGGAGGAGTATGAAAATACTTACGATGTTAGTGTTGGATATTGCTATTGGGTATCCAAAACTTAACTACAGCATTTCTAGTATTCAACTGGACTGGGGAAATTTGGAAAATAGGTAAGGGATGAGGGTTACTGTGGGTATTTCCAAACTTTTAAACGTCGCCAAAATAAGTTGTTATTTTATTGAATGTACTTCAAGAATCTTATTAAACATATAAATATATATACATACATATTCTTTTCAAAAATAACACGGTGAAATGGCCGGTGGTACAGTATGCAGTAAAATGAAAATTAAAACAAATTTATACTTAACTAAGGAAAAATAGGTAGAACTATGGATGATTGATTTTAGCGCATTGTGTTCTTAAGGTCCCCCTTTTTTTTTGTCCCTGGCCAGTTTGCCTTAATATAAATCATCAGTACATTTTGTGAAGTCGTGTTTGAATTCACTATTCAAATCATATTCTGTTATTAAAATGGTTACCAAATTAGGTAAATTGAAATCTTTTAGGCTGGGGTTTATACTTTTTTGGTGTAACGTTTTTTGCACGTTTGAAAATGTAACAATTTGACCCTAGTTCTGTTGGTGTTGGTCGGATCGAAAATTTGTAGACAACTTTCTAGTCAGGAATGTAATGGAGAATATTTTTTTAAAACAACATTTGTCACTAGGGCCTACTGTTTAGGAGCTATACGTATTGGTTTGAGTGAAAAAAAGCCACATTTTCTTACAATTTTTAAATGTTGGGACTCTTCTGTCACCCTCTAGCTTTGTTGCTATTGTTTGGATTGAAGATTCCATTTTCAAAAATATGATGGAGGATATGTTTTTACATATTACATTTAGAAGATATATTGGTTTAAATGAATAAATTCACGTTTAAAAACCCTACTTTCTTATTTAACTTTGTTTATTTTTAATAATAATTAATTGTTATTTTAATTAGATTATTAATTGAATTAATTTTACTATATTTCAACAAGGTGGTTTATAGAAATATGTTGAAAATAGAAGAAATTAAACATAGAAGCCTCATACTATGTATTTTCTTTACAAAATTATTTATATGAAATAGACATAGGCAATGAAGCGTATTTTTCACGTCTTTCTAAGGAATCATTTTTTTCATAAATGTTGTATTTTTATAAATATGTATAACATTGCAGTCACTTGGTTTTGTAATAGTTTATGAACAAGCCCATCTTAACAGCATCATTTATTTTGAAAAAAAAGAAGTAAAATAAATCGACACAATTAAAATTTAAAAAATCCTAGGGAATACCGAATAGTACTAAAAAATAAAATTTTCGTGATGGTACACAGAAACAAACATCAATGTGTTTGGCTCAACTTCATTGGCCTTTGAACGATTAAACGTTACCTACATATGTAATTTAATAATTTTAATAATTCTATGTACAACTCCATATAGAAAAATTATTTGAAAAACAATATATCAATTATTGATAAAAATATAAGTAGAAAGTTAATATTTTTTGTCATTTTCATAATAAATGTCTGCTTAATATAGCAAATGTAAAAAAACACTCAACTATGTTTTAATAATTACAAGATATTTAAATAAGGCTGTTTCCGTAAGATGATCTCTCATATTTTTGTTTTCCTAATGAAGAAACTATTTTTCAAAATTTTAATTCGGGAAAGTATTTCAACGAGTAATTTTAAAGGTTAAGAAGCTTTTCAACTAAGTTTTGTAAATATTTTAAGATGAACCGACAATGAGTTTCCACCACTAGAAACAGTAAAATTTCGACGGTCCTTAAAACTTATTAACAGGGTGTACTTGAGAATTCGGCTTACTTCATCTTCACTCGACTTTTTATAATTTAGTTCCTCAGGGGAGCAAACGTTTTCAACAATGCCAAACTTGGGTTTTATTCTTCTATCGCTTAATTTTATTGTGAAACAAGATTATTCAGTTTATCTCAGGACCAGAACGCTTAGAAGGATATTCATTCTAGAAAATTGTGAACTGGAGTGTCCTTTGGGTAGTGAATCTAAAAGCGCCAAGATATATTTAAGTTACACAAGTAAACAAAGTCCTTGGGATGATAAAACTCAAACACCTAACAACCCTGAAGACTCCCTGGAACTCCTTATCTCGTACGTTTCATGTTTGCTGTGATTTTCGGTGCCTTCACAAATGTGGATATCAGATTCCCTTTATCAGACTGGCAGATCAATAAGGTAGCAACGAAAATAAGATTTTTTGAATTTATTTTTTTTTTCGTTTTATCACAATTTTCTTTCATGTTTATATACTGTATTGTTAATGCATAATTATATCCTGTTACTGTTTTGAACAGTTCTGAATTTAATAGATAAAAAAGATTACGTCATGTCTTAATTTGTGTACAATCTTTAAAAACAATTTTTTTTTTTAACTAAGAACTTATAATATTAAAGTCCAGTAACTATTTTCAACGTGGGAAAATATAAAGTTGATTCTTAATAAAAAAAAAGCAATATATATATATATATATATATTTGAGTTCAGATCGAAGATCATAGCAAGGAAAAATGGTACATGTTTTTCGGAAAGGTATATAGGGTTAACCAGACCGTTATTGACACCCTTAAGGAAATATTCGGAAATATTGAAACTAAATTTATAGATAGAATAGTCAAATATAGTTGAAATTCTCAGTTATGATTTCTCACTTAGCATACCTTAAGCTAAGCAAGAAAGTTCGCACCAAACGTTATTCCTGTATTTTACAAGATAGCGATAATATATAATGTAAAATCAGTTACTAACACCCTATAGATATATTTTAAAATACAGGCAGAATTGAAAGTAATTTTACAGAGATGAGTTATAGAATTTAAAAGAAATTTCATCTGCATTAGAGCGCAAGATGTACTGCACGGGTGTGTTTCTTGACGTTGAACAGGCCTTTGACCGGGTGTGGCATCAAGGACTGCTTTATAAACTTCGCCAATTCCTTCCATCTACCTATCTCCGCATCCTCCATTCCTACCTTTCTGATAGAGTATTTAAAGTTAACCATAATTCTACATACTCATCCATCCATCCATCTTTCCTCAGACCGGTATTCCACAAGGTATTATTCTGGGTCCTATTCTTTATACCGTGTATACAGCGGATATCCCAACTCATCCTAACACTATAGTCACAACCTATGCTGATGATACAAGCGTGACGATCCTTTAGCTGCATCCCAGACACTCCAGTCACATATCACTTCCATAGAAGAATGGTGTCATAACTGGAGACTTAAGAAAAATCCTAGCAAATCCCAGCAAATAACCTTTACCCTCCGACGAAAACCTACCTTTTCCTGTCCTCCTGTATCCTTTAATGGTGTACTGGTAATTGATGTGGAACAAATACGATACTATAAATTTATCGGTACAAGATAAAGTATAAATTTTATCTGGACAAGAAACTTACCTGGAACCCTCATACAAGATAAAAAAAGACAAGAAGCTGCACGTCGATTTCGACTGCTAGAACACTTACTTGATAAATGTTAAAATCTCCCGATTCACCACAAAAAACTCATCTATATGACGATTATCAAAAATCGGATTATAAAATCCTTAATGCTCCTTACTTTGTCAGAAATGAATTTATCCACAATGACCTTAATAGCCCACATGTCGCCGATTTGGCACGAACCAGATACCTTTCTTTCATAATTCCTCATCTAAATCCACTTGTTGCACAACTTGCTTCCCATTCCGTTCCTGGCAATCCTCTGAGGCGTCTGAAAAGAAGATGGCCTCGTGATCTTCTTTTGTATTTATTTCATTAGAGTACTACCAATGGGTAGTTCCTCTACAAGTTCTAATCATGCCATTATTTCGTATTGTATACAGCATATTTACTAAATGTGTTTTTATTAATAGAGTTGTAAATTTTAATTAATAAAAAAAAAATAGGAATTTATGATTTTTTTGTTTTTCGGCTAATTATTTTTGTTTCTAATTTTTAAGGTAGGGTTTCAGTAATTTGTTTGGTTTGCACTATTTACATTCGGGTAGGATCAGTGTGTACAATCATTTTTCAGTTATAGATAATGTAGGTTTATGATAAGTAAAGTAGGTAATGCAGCTCTTACTGGTGAGGGTGATATTATGTGCAAACACCAAGTCTTTTCAAAAACCACTACGTATTGTTAATGAACCATTATAGAATAATATTAATAATAATACTATAATTATTAATAATAATATTATAATTATTAATAATAATATTATAATTATTAATAATAATATTATAATTATTAATAATAATATTATAATTAATAATAATAACACTATTCCTAACAATATTAGTATTAATTGATAGTATTGGGTTGTTTCACATGAAATGTCCGTTTTCAAGGTAAAGGGATTTTAGTAAAAATACAGTATGAAAACAATATAATTTTATTCGAAGTATTTACCTTCTTTTTCTACACATTTTTCCCAACGTGACAACAACTTTTTTATCCCGGATTTGAAAAACTCTGAGCTTTGAAGTGAAACAAAATCTGAAAACGCACTTTTGATTTCAGTATCATTTGCAAAAATTTTTCCTCTGCAGAAGTTGTCTAAATTCCTGAAAAGGTGATAATCTGTTGGAGACAAGTCGGGAGAATATGGTGGGTGCGGAAGAACTTCGTACCCCAGCTCTTTCAATTTATGCATGGTAAGTTTTGAAACGTGGGGTCTAGCGTTGTCGTGTAGGAGTATAGGGCCCTTCCGATTTACCAATCCAGGTTGTTTTTTCAATAATTTTTCGTGCATTTGGCCAATTTCATTGCAGTAGGTTTTAGAGGTAATGGTCTCACGTCTCTAATTACAGTTGGAGGTCTTCCTCGGGGCTGGTTTTCCAAGTTGGTATCCCCAGTCAAAATCTTAGCAAACCAACGGCGAATGGTTCGTTCATTTACACTCCCTTCCCCAAACGCCTTACAGATGTTTCTAGCAGCCTCAGCTGCCGAACGACCTAGTTTAAACTCATAAAAAAATATTACACGAAAATCGCGTGTTTCCATGTTCATATTTGAAGGTATACTAAACAGTGTGTAATTGATTGGGAAGCTAATGTTTATAAAAGAAAAGTAGAGGATTAGTAACTGCTTGATTATGATATGTGAACTTTGGAAGTACACAACAGAGACTCGCAAAATCCTCTATGTATTTCAAATATTATAAAATCGGACATTTCATGTGAAACAACCCAATATTAATTGTTGTTATTAATGAGTCACACTAGACTTTAGTGTCACCTTGAAACGGGAATATAATATTGAAAATATCAATATTAATCAGTAATATTATTTTTGTTACTGATGAGTAACAAGAAATATTTTTTACGAGAGGTAATGAAAGAACGGTAACACTCTTGAAATGCAGGTAGTCCCCGTAAATACATGTACCATGTAAAAAAAACCAAAAAAAAAAACCTACTCCAATAATAAATACCATTATTTTATTTTTTTCATATGAGTACGCCTAAGGTATTTCATTTCATAGGTTTCTTTGTCCAACCAAATATTTAGTTTATACTCATACGTAATTAGTTGACAGATTTAATTTTTCCTCAATTGATCTTATATGGTATGATTGGTCTAAATATTTTAAACATTTTATAAAAAAATTTTTATAAACAAATTTTATAAAAACATTTTATAAACATTTTATAAAAAAAATTTTATAAACAAATTTTATAAAAACATTTTATAAACATTTTATAAAAAAAAAATTACAAAAAAAAAATCTGTTAAAATCCGCAAAAATAAAATTTATTATTATTGATTTAAGCCTATCTAATAGCTCTTTTGATTAGTTCTTTTGGATGCTTTTTTTTGTTTACAATACTTCCTGAGACCAGCCAATAGTTTTTACTTTTTCTCATCCGTCATAGGTTTTAGACTGGTTTTAGTTTTGGGTAGTGAGGACCAAGATTTCACCGTATCTCTAAATTTCGATCGAAATAGCACAACAAGGTCAGAAATTCCAGGATGATCTAGGTCTTTTTGCATTTCATTAAGAAAGATCTTCTTGGGAAGTCTGTTATTGTCCATTCTCAGCAGGTGCCCGTAGTACTCCAGCCGCCCAAGTCGCATACTAGTGTTGGCTGTTTTCAATTGGTACAGTTCGTGATTCGCCTTTAGTCTGTAGGATTCATCTGGGAGAACTCTCGGTCCATGAATTTTCCTGGGGATATGTCTTTCGACTTTTACAAGATCATCCAAGGGGCGTTTCTTGCTCATTAGTAAGGTTTCAGCTGCACTACAGTTTTGTAACGTTGGATTTGGGCTTTCTTCTAAATACTCCTCTTATTGTTTAGATTTCGCCATAGCTGGTAGGCTGCGTTAAGTTTGGTACATCTTCCTAACCAAAAATAAAATTTTATTATTTTTTTTTTTTTTTTCTTCTGAATAAAAATAGTGTGCTTAAAAATAATATTTGTATAAAAATAGTATGTGTAAAAATAAATCTATTAGAACTACTCTTACAACTAAACTATATTTTACCAACTAGAATAAATAACTAACTTAATAAATAGAATTAAGTTGGGCACTTAAAGCCTAACAATCCGGCCATACAAAGTCTTTTATATTTTTGTTCTATTGCTGAAGGGGGAATATTCTGCTAGGCGCGTTCCTAAGGAAAAGTTAGCTTCTTTACGCCGCAGACCGACCCTTTAATGAGTTGAGGGAATGACAGTTATGCTGACTACATCACATTCTTTTCTTGGCGATGTTTAAACGTTAGTACTTCTTTTTATGGTACATTGAATATACTTTATTTAGTTTATCTTCAACAGATTTCCATACTTAACTTCCCTTGTATATTCAGATACCCAAAGAAAAAAATGACGTTATAATAACTATATGCTAATATAATAATTACAATGCGTTTAGGAAAAATATAGAAAATAATCAATAAAATAAAATAAAATAATGAATAGAAAGGAAAAGCTATATAGAAAAATATAGATAAATAAAAAGTGCCCAGGAAATATTGTTTACGGGAGGTTAGATGGCAGAGTATAGGTGGGAAACATTGACACGTCTCATTATTCCAAAAATAAATCTCACAAAATTCTTTATAATATTTGTTGGAGACTCATCGGGAGGCCCCCATACACCACACAACCATAATCAAACTGAGGAAACTAGAAGTTTTCGCGTGGATTGAGGATGGAAATAGTGGGAACGATGAAATGATTTCAGGGTCCTATTGTTGATTTTCTGTTTATTTGAACAATTTGAGGCTTCCAGGAAAGGTTTTAGTCAATAATGATTATTATATATATTGTATTAAAACCAAATTAAATAAAATTTACCTTGCAGCTTATAATCAATAGACAGTAGACATCCATCAAAGACTAGAAATGACCGGCTGTGACTGATAAAAATCATTGAATCATTATTATTTAAAGAAATAAATAGCCAAATCAACGGTACGTATCCTTTTATGATGTAAGTTTGAGACTCAGTTTAAAGAAGTTAAAATTAAAGCCATTGCTTGTAAATAAAAATCTACATATTTGAAATAAGGAAGATTTGGAAAAGAGAAAAAAAAAAAATAGAAAAATGTCTCAAATTTGCTCCGACTTAGAACAAAACAAAATTTTAAGAGATTTATGGTTTAGGGTAAATTTTTGTTTTACATTTCCTTTTAGCAGAATAATGTTTTTCATCTATAGCTATTCATCTTTTTCACATATCTTTTTCTATTTGTTTTGGAGTATTCAGATTTTTCTAATTAATACTCTCGCACGTAAATCCTTTTTCCACAGAATTAAATTGTATTTAAAAAAAAAAAAAGAAGTGACATAGCCCATTCATCCACCAAAAACTTCAATTACATTGATCTGGATAAAAAAGGGTCTACTGTTGCATGTGCCTTTGGGATTAGAAAAGTTTGAATTAGCTGTAAAATGATCAAATTTAAATTTTTTAATAAATTTACTCTAAGATTTTTAAAATTATGTTTAAAAAATGTGAAACAAATTCCTCATTTCTAGGAAATATAGTTTTACAAATCCACAATACTGCATCAAGTTTCATATAGGTCATGACAATTACAATGTGAAATTATTTCTAATAAAATTATTATTCCTATAATTTTCTTTAAAAATCAGATGACGTTTTTTATGATTTTGTAATTTTGATGTCATTGGTGAGTTTACGGAATCAGGACCGTTCTATTTGGTTGTAATTAAGCTATAATTAGATCTACATCAACCTAATCGGACAATTACATTGTCGTATATTGTTTCGTCTGCTCAGTGGTTCAGGTAAACACGTTTACGACAATAACATAGATTCAGTTTCAATTAATAATCTTCCATTGATTACAATATAAATATAGTTTTAGTGTGTTATGTTTTTAGTTTATCGTATTTTAAATTTCATAATGAATACCAGTTTAATTTATAGATATATTTTGTAAAATCCTAAAAATTTTATTATTCCACTTTTTGTGATTTTGACATAGATAGAGGCTAGGAATCTATACTTTTTTGTGTAACGTTTTTTTTATCCCTCAACTAAAAATTTAACATTTTGACACGCTCTAGCTTTGTTGGTGTTGCTCAGACCGAAAATTTGTCTATGATTTCCTGATCAGAAATTTAATGGAGAATATTATCTCTTATATACTATTTGTCGCTGAGACCTACCGGAGCTATATCGGTTAGAATAAAAAAAAAAAATCACGTTTTTCCTACAATTCATAAGTGTTGGGGCTTTTTTATACTCTATGTGTTGGTGTTTTTCTGGTAGAAAATTTAATGACTATAGCCTGATCAAAAAATCAATAAAGAATTTTGTTTTCTATAGAATGAAAAAACTCAGATCGAAAAGTAATGAATGGTTTTTTGATCAGAAATTTATTGAAGAAAAGTTTATGTCGAACACCATTTGTCGCTATTATACCATTTGTTTGAATGATAGACGCCACATCTGAAACCCTTATTTTCCAACTAATCGGCGCTTTCTTCCGCCTAATCGCTGACTACAAAAGCAACCGATTAGTCGGTTTTACAGACTTGTCGGCCCATCTCTAATCGTCTTCAATAGTTATAATAAAGTTAGTATATCACTGGTACTTTTTTTTTTTTTCTTTTTATTGAAAGAATCTCATTGCGAAATGATTGGAAAGTCTCAAGAGTTCATTGTCTCATTTAATTCCGTGCTGGGGGTCATTATTCTGAGCTCCAATTAACGTCTCAGCAGAATTAATCTTGTTCCAACAATTGGATTATCTGCAAATAAAAATGTTCAGGCAGGACAAAGAATAAAATGCAATAATTAGAAAAAATTGTAGTAGTGTGTAAAACAAAATATTATATGATTTTTTAAAACAAAAGTAATGAAATAGTTCTAAGTTATCACTTTTCATGTACATAAAAAATATAATTAACTATAGTAATATATAACATTCGGTATTAAAGTTGCTTCGTTTAGTTAGGAATTTTTCATAAACTTTGCAAGTTAAATAAAGCCCTGGCAGAAATGGCTTGGATTAATTGAGCAATAATTTTCATTTACGGATGTAGGGATGTTTCTATTAATGAAATTCCTCTAACCCTTGGTGCATATTTCTGCTCTAATGCAAAGTCAACATGTTTATTGTTTACTTTAGTAGAGTTTTTAATTACTAAAAAAAACAATAATATCAGTCACTTGAAATATAATTAAAAAAAAAAATAAAGAAAGAAAGAAAATTTTAATGAAACACCTGAGAAAGGTGCCCTTTTTGGAAACTTTATCAGAATTCTCCGTTAGTGAAAATTTAGATACTGTTTTAAGAGAAAGCATTCGATTGTAATATACATACTTTGCCTTTAATTATCGCTTTGTGTACTTGATTAGTAGTGATGTTTACAAAGTGTTTTTGGTAAAACTACATAAAAATACTTTCAATAGTTGGTATACCCTCCTTGTTTAAAGATAGTTTGGTTTCCTTTCCAAATGTTTAAGGAAACTTCGTTACAACTTGACACATAAGTTTCTTGAGAAAACTAAAACTCAGTTTCTTCCTGACTTGTAAAAACAATTAATCATGGATATGGATATTGTTAATCTACAGTTTTTTCCAATTAACATTTTTTGGATTAAAAGGATCGAATTACTTAAATTAATTACAGTTAAATTGACAATTAGCGATTATTTGAAATAAAAAATATCGAGAGGAAATAGGGGCTTCAAATGCGACTTTTTTCATTCAAACTGATATAGTTCCTAAGCGGTAGGTCCTAGGGACAAATGATATTAAAAAAATCAGTTCTGTTTTATTAGGAAACAGAGCATATCAAACTGTTACACTTTTGAGTGGGAAGAAAAACGTTACGCAAAAAGACTCCTACATCCAAAAGACATATCCATGTCAAATGAAATCAATATTTGACTAAAATTAGTAGTTTAATAAAAAAAAATAAATACAAATAAAATAAATAAATAAAAAAATGCTATTCAGTCAACTTTGCTGAATTGACAATTTCACTTAAAACTGTTATTGTAAGGCAATAGGGTTCAGTACTTGGTAACGAAGTATTCTTTCGATACCAATGGCTATGGAAGGAGGTGGTGTGGTCTGCATTTGCGTCCAACCATGAGATTTTTCATTTATGGGTACCTACTGTCTTAAGGCTCGATACAACCCACAAGGTTCCCTCACCCACTAAAAAAACAGAAAATAAATTTTCTGCTGACAACCTTACTCGAACTGTCTTAAAGGTTTTAAAGGTATTTTTCTATAATTTAAACACATTAAAGGTATATTCACCGAGATATATTTAAAGGTATATGGTTTAAAAGTATATTTCACTATTATGCACAGAAATGGGACCATTTAAATTCTATTTCCGCAATGAAGAATGGATAATAAAAGGCTCTATAAAAATACTACTATAATAAAATATTCATTTAATAAATTTCTTATCTAGGGAATCGAAAATATTTATTTATTTTCATATATAAACATTTTTCTTATAACCTGTGTGTTATTTATAATCATAAAACAAGCCTCAAACAGCAGTTAACAGCTCGTCGATCGCGATTACTATATTTACTTAATATTGGTTTTGGACTGTTAATTAATTACAAATGATCCATTATTTACGTGACTAATTATACTTATTTGGACTTACTAATTTAACTAATGGACTCTACGAAACCATTCGATTTCCCTCATTAATTTTGAATGCTTATGAAAATTAATATCATAAATTTATCCATATCGTCCTTAAATTGCTTATTGGGTTCAATCTAGATACATTCACTATTAAACTATACACTCTTCGATAAGAAACTATTTTGTATTTTATTTTATTCCAACTTTATTCTCAATAATACTTCCTATAATAATAATAATCCCCCCCCCAAAAAAAAAACAAAAAAACAAATACCTTCAGGACCATCCCTTATAGATCTGTTATCTCAGTGTTAACAATGTATAGTTTCTATCCTCAAATCGATTTATATTTATAAATATATACTCACTTATGTTTCCAGTGGAATGTTTAATTATTACAAATTTCATTTTCAAGCTAATTGAATCGCTAATTTGAGTTGCCTTTGTTTGATGAATTATTTTTATTTATCGTATTCATTATTTATGGCATAATTCTGTATATTTTTTTACATCCTATTTCTCCTTCCACCCGTGTAAAAAATAGACTTCTATAACAAAGTCTATTTAAGATGTCAAGTTTTTTTCAGCCAGCATTACATATTTTATATACCATCATGTATGAGAATAATTTATTACGATGTATACGTTTGTATAAAACTAATATTATTAACCGACTTAATAATTAATTCAATTGTAAATTTAACGAAATTGTTTTAATGTTTTTACTTTTCTATTTAAGAAGATTTGAAAAAAAAAAATCTGTACCATCTAACATGACAACCTTAATTCTAATTCTACTCTATTATTTGAATGGTCTCTAATTACAACACTTCGATTCACTCTTGACGTATATTTAGGGAAGTTATTATTTAATGAGGGATGAATTACTCCGGAAGTGATTACCCTTAGGCCCTTTCGGATTAATGACCACTTATCATTCCGGCCAAATTACTGTTTGAACTTTAGGCGTGTCCTCTTTATATAATTTATTCGGTTTCGAAGTATTTCCGAGATTTTTTATTTCAAAATAGACGAAATAGATTCTATTGATCTTTAATATGGTATTCGAAGGTAAAAAAAATATTCTAATAGAAGTATGTTGTTTATACATACCAAGTTAGATTTTCTGCAGGTTCTTGCTCACGTTATATAAAGAAAGTTCATCGATTTCGACTGATTAGTCAATGAACCTGAATAAATCACAAAGCCGTTGATAGCAAAAATAGGCAAACCATATTTTGTAAATATATTATTGAATAATCTGCTCTTTGAATCTATGAAGCAATATTTCAGTTCCAATTGGTTCCATCACTTTATATGATTAAAAAAAATTATTTACTATTGTTATTTTATTTTTTTTTTGGTGTATCAACTTTTTTTTTGTCTTTAGAATACATTTTTGAAACTGTATAGTAAAATTATTGATCACTGCCTACCTAGTCGGCCAACCCTATCATTGCTTTCGTTGGAATTCGGGTGACATCGGCCATGTTCGGGGCGCTTCGTTTATAGATTTATAGCCGTATATACATGAAGGGACTGGTTTTTGTTTATCTTCTATATATATATTTTTTTTGTTTTTTGCTAATGGGCCAGTGAATAACGATGTGATAAAAGTTAGAAATTTTCTTTATTTAAATTAAAAAAAAGATAGAAAATATTTGGAATCCAATCATGCTGGAAAAGATATCTATTTATGTACTTACGAGTAAATTGATTTTTCAAAAGCTTTTGATTCTGTTGACCATACAATCCTCCTCTCCAAACTCCATAACCTCTCAATATCTAATAGTGCGTTAAGCTGGCTTCATTCCTTTTTATCCAACCGTTCCCAAACAGTGATTACACCTGGAAAACGTCACTCATCTTCACTACCACTCTCGCGAGGAGTCCCCCAGGGATCATCTCTTTCACCTACCCTATTTTCTATTTATGTTAATGACTTACCGAATCGCATCCACTACTCCCAATATCATCTTTATGCTGACGACTTGCAAATATATTTATCCTTTCATACATCAAATATGCTAGAGGCGACTTGTAAGCTACAGAAAGACATAGATAGCATTAACCTTTGGGCAGTAGAGAATAAATTAAGTCTGAATCCAGAAAAAACAAAGGCTATCCTCAGTGGGTCAAAACCTCACCTAAAAGCTTTTCCTTAAAAACCGTCCAATTCACTTCCAAAATTCCATTAAAAATCTGGGAATAACTTTCGATCAACATCTTGCTTGGAATAACCATATCTCTCAAATCACGAGAAAATCTATTTTTATTCTTATGCAACTCTCACATTACCGTGATTTATTACCATTAAGTACTCGAAAACTTTTAGTATCATCACTCATTTTCCCTAACTTTGACTACGGAAGCATAGTATATGGAGGATTGTCTGATGAGCTCGAGATGAGATGTAAAGGAGTAATGAACTGAATGAATCTCATCCAGTGCGTTCTCTCATTCTGATCTCAATGAATCTCATCCTGAATGAGATGTAAATGAACTAATGAACCTCCTTACCCTGCGCTCCTCCATTCACCTCTTAAATACTAGAACCCAATCCATCAACCTATACACTAATAAAATTAATATTTTTTAATTATGACACAAAACCAAAACTGTGATTAAAAAGAAAAATGAAGGTTTCGCATTTTCTTTATTCATTATATGGTAGTAGAAGTTGAAAATATCATGATCTTTTTTTAAATTAGATAAATGATTAAAAAAATATGAGTTCCTATTCCCAAATAAATAACAAGGTGTAAAGATGAATTTCAAATTAAAAAATTAATGAATAGAGACAATTTTTTTATTTTAATAGAAGGACCGACTTTTCACTAATGACTGACTAGATCAGTTCGCTTTAACGACTAGTCACCGATTAGTCGGCTCATACCTAAAAGTTATTAATCAATACTTATGAATAAATTGTAATAAATATAAAATAAAAAATAATATTAATCGCAAGATTGACTTTTTGTGTAGTAGCTTGTGTAAGACCAATATAAGGATTAAAAGACGTTTTCCAGGTCAGATAAACACTTCTATTGGAATTATTTTGTTAGAAGACTAGTTCCGAATAAAATAATTGCAATAGAAGTGGCAATTAATTCTTCAATCCTAATTGTATTGATCCTTCTATACCATCATGCGTAACCTCAAGTGAATCAGAATTTAATTAGTCTTTACATGGTTGGAATATAATTGATATTATATAAGCTTAGAGTATTTTGGTAAGACCCATGAACATTTCTGAATAACAAAATGTTATATAAAAGATAAATTTGGCAATGTAATTTATGACTATGGACCACAGTGCGTCGGTGGCTGGGTTTTTGAATTGTATCAAATGGACCAGTTATTGAGCTGTTGGTAGCTAGCCGCAGTATAGTTTGTGTGTGTGTGTTTGTTTTTGTAGAGATAATATTTCGGCTATTAGCACGTTATATCATAAAAAAAAGAAAAGAAAGGATCTTGAATTAAATAGGTAAGGTTATTTACTTTACTAGAAACATTTAACCCTGAAACGAAACTCAGGAAAACGAATTATGCTGATTATCCAGTTTACCTCTGCCCTTATAAATGAAGTTGCCCGATTTGAGACAATTTCGAAACTTTTAGCATTGCAAATTCTGTATAGTAATAGCTTCATGAAATGTAAATCGGTAAACCCTAAAATTCCCAAAGAAGTGGGAGCCGAAAGAGGCGGGCGAACCATTTGCTTATCAGCCGAATGGTGAACCTCGTTGGGGCACGGTTGAGCGGGAACGATAGGGAGCGAACGATAGGACGCTGGGGCTGGGAGATCCTTCAGCTATCGGGATTGATGACCTATAATTAGCCGTCAAAGCACTATCTCCACCATCTCCTTATCGCTCCAGTGTCGTCTCTTTATTGTTTTCATTGCTCCTTTTATCTCATAATTTATTAGCTAACTGTTGTTTTTATTTATTTGTTTTTAATAACATATTTACTGAAATTTATTAGATTAAATAATATAATACACAACCTGACCCGTCGAAGTTGTTAACTTTAACTAAACCTAAGTAAGCATTTTTATTAACATAAGTAGCTAAACCGACAGACGTTGTCCTGACTTTCCTATAAATATTCCATTCTAACAGAAATAAATACTAAAATAAAAAGCATTATTTCCTAAGCATACTGTTTATTGTAATGTACAACAATCTTCAATTTACTTAAAATCTTTAAGGGGACTCAATAACCAGAAGGTCGTGGGTTCGAATCCTACTTAGGCGAGTTTTTAACCCTGCAGTAGGCGCTTAGCGTCTGTGAGACTCATAGTGCCATATTTTCTCTAATAAAATCTAGACGAAGGGTCGGATAGCCTTGGGACTTCAGATACCTTTCGACAAACCCTTTCCCCCTTCCCTAAACTGATCTCGGATTTCTACCCCTATTTTTTCTTAACACAGACAGTGGTGATTGTGCTTTAACAGAGGATGGAGTCTCGTGGATGCCATAAGCCCACTCCCGCTTACCTTAAGCTCTGACAAGAAATTGTTATTTTGTATTTACGTTAAGCAATTTCCTGCTTATCCATTTATAGATTGGTCATAACAATAAATAAATTTAGTTTTCAATTAGTGATAATTAAATATATTCGCTTCTATTTTACATACATTTTTTTTTTCTGAGAAGTCACGTGATGGACGTTTAATCGTCGATTATTACGATGAAGCCTGGCTCCAATACGAGATCTCTTTCAACAGTTTATCACTAACTCTCGAAGGTGTTACACTATAGGAGATTTTGCTACGGTTGATTAAAACTGGAATCATTTAGACGGTGATGTTCATTTCGGCTATTCATTCCATCAAAACTGGCCAAATATGGGATAAAAATATTTACGCTTTGCGATGCCAGAAATTTTTATACCCAAAACATGGAAGTGTATGTTGGTACCCAACCACCAGGACCTTATGAGGCAAGCTGGGCGCCCAAAGACGTTATCATTCGACTTAGCCTACCAATCCACGGAACTGGCAGAAATGTTACGTTTGATAACTGGTTCACTAGCTATCCTCATACAAATGAACTTCTAGAAAAAAAATCTGACAATGGTTGGGACTATACGAATAAACAAAAATGATTTACCCCCGTATTTCGTTACAGCATAAAATTGATCTTTACATTCTAATTTATTTATTAAATATTATTATTGAATGTGAAAAATATATAAACTTTTTGTACATACATAAAATTTGAATTATCATATATTCCAGACACATCCTTCACCAATATTAAATTAATGTATGAATTAGCTATTGATTAAATAAATATTAGGAAACCTTCAGAAAAAATAAACAACAACAGGGAGAACATTTGTAATGCGAAGACAATAAAAAAATGACTTCGAAAGTCAGATTACAATAAAAAAAACCCGTGGTGTCTGGCAGACGCCACGCGCCCTCTCAGGTCACGGCGAGCCGGGGCGGTCGGCGCGCCCACTGCAGGGTTAATTTATTTCGTGGCAGACCAACGGAATGAATCTTGACCTTCCCACCCTAGCTAGAATAGGTTGGTAACCTGTAGGATAAGCAATCTTTCCTGCCCTAGTTGGGGTACATAAGAACTTTAAGCCCCAAAAAATAACACTAAATCAAGTCTGACAATTCAAGTTTTCGATTGATATCTGTTTATTGTTGTGTTAATGACCGTTACTAAGGCGAATCGCACCGGAAACCGCAAACGATTGAATTTGAATTGGATATATGTTTGTATCATTGGTATGTGAGGCAACAAAATTTAAAATTTTGTTGATCTTGTATGCTTCCTTTGTCAATATACCAATATATGTCGAAATGCTGGAAAACAATTATAGTATTTTTACTTGGACGTGTTGTTTCTCTTGACTGTATCTCTGATCATCTTCTTTACCAAGTTACTTTATGAATCAAATATTTTAGTTGTTTTTTTCAGTACAATAATATCGCTAGCTGAGTACTGTGAAAAGGTATTTAAGAACCATCTTTTTAACTAGATTTTTTTTTATATAAGAGTTTATGAAGATTCTTTAAATAAAAAAAATTTTCTTAATGTATTGACATACAAGGAATCGTCTTTTCCTTCGATGAAAGAAAACACAAAATGTATGCCTATATTTCTAAATTTGAATTTTTATACAACTATAACATAATTCTAATTACTAATTCAGAGTCTGGTGGTTAAAAATAGTTTACTACTGGTTTGTAATAAACTATATTTTTGTGTGTGTGTTTGAACCTCCGGTTTTGCTTAACTTCTTTTTATTTATTTATTTTTTTACACGAATCGGCCAGCAGGGACCACGCGAATATCTCTTATTCTTCTTCACACTTCCCGCCTTCCTTCTACTCCAATACTCTTTCATCCTCTTGGAATGTTCCTTTCGCTCTTCCTTAGTCCATTTTCACCCTTGTCTCTCCCTCTTCCCCTCAAGAACCCTAACTTCATTTTGTTTCTCCCTGAAAAGATGTCTATCCAAGCAGCCTTTATCCGTGAGTTTTAGCCTGTCCAGTTCCTGTTTTATTTGTTTTACATATCCTCCCATACTTTTATTGCTGCAGACTTTGTCGTTCAATTTCTTATTTAGTCTCCTACTGTTCATTCTGACTATAAGTCCATAGAACATCAGTCTTCTGATCCTGATGACTGTATCCAGATCCTCCAAATTCCTTATATATATCATAGCCTTTATTTATTTATTAATTTAAAAAAAAATAAATTTATTGAAATTTCAACTGTAAAAAGGATATACATCAAGTAAATGTGTTGATAACTATTGCAATGACATATCAAAACTTGAAAAGAACTACTCATCAGTAGCACTTCAACAAAAATTCTACACTAGAAGATGTCCCAGAATCTTCTTTTCAGACGCCTCGGAGAATTATCGGGAATGGAGTGGGCAGAAAGTTGAGAAATTAAGAATTTGAGTGGTTATGGAGCTTACTATGAAAGTATAGGTATCTGGTTTGGGCTAAATAATCAAAGATGTTTATGGATAAGTTTATTGGAGAAAAGGTAAGGAGAATTGAGGATTTTTCGAAGGATTTAAGATTGTAAAGATCAGATACGAGAATTGAATTGGATGGTTTAGTGGAGCCCTCAAGCTCAACTCCGTACGACCAAATAGGTCTAATCACAGTCAGATAAATAAGTCTTTTTTAATTAATTGGGCGCTTTGAACGTTTGTCTAGTTAATGTTGAAGTAGTCTGTAACGACGGAGCAGTTTGTTGTTGTTTTAGTCTTGTATGTGGATTCCAAGTAAAACAATTGTAGTTTGTAAAACAAAAGTATTGTAGTTTGTCCAAATGGAGTCCTAGATAGCGGATCTGTGGAATAGGGGTTAGTTTAGTATCATTAAAGGATAATGTAGGGCAGGAATTCTTAGGTTTACGGCTAAGGGGCCCTTTATTTATGACCTTATAAAAAAAATTAATTGATCTGAAAAAAGTAGATAGTAATCAGAAATGGCTATAATAAGGATCCAAATTCTATACAAAAGTGCCAGCACTTTTTATAGTAATAAGATGAATGGAGTTTACTTTTATAAATTAAATTGTTTTCTAATAATTTATTTTACATTTTTTTTTTTTATAAACTAAAACATGGATTATTTTCCTATGAACCCAATGTATTTCTGTGATATCTCTTGATGTTTCGTTTATTACGAATCTATTTGAAAATTTTGTTTTAAACAAAACGTTTGACTGACTGTATTCGGTCATATTCGGTCTAAAACACTTCGGCAATATCATCTTCCCCTTACCCCAACATTAATATTCACAGACAAATCCAGGTTGGACACATCAACAGCATCTGCCTTTTTCACTCCTCAAACAACGCATAAGAGTAAATTACTCAAACTTTGCAGTGTTTATACGGCTGAAATTAATTCCATCGCTATGGCCTTATGATACTCCTTGAGCTGGCCTATTGAATATGTTGTACTGGTGTTAGACTCACTAAGCGCTTTAAACTCTATGAAGAATACTATTCTATATCTGGTCAAGAAGCTTTATGAATGAGGAAAATCGGTGTACTTCATTTGGTCGCGAAGTCATATCGCAATAAGAGGAAACGAAGTAGCTGATAAAGCAGCAAAAAAAGCTCTATTTCTCCCAGAATGCTTAGAGAGACTATCTGCCAAGAGTGGCGGACATTGTGGGATCACAGCGCTACAAGTAAACTGACGATAATTAAGAAGAACGTAAAACCATGTAGCAGTTCCTCCAGATCAGAGAAAAATTAATCCTAACCCGATTAAGAATTGGTCATACAAGAACTACACAGCTTTACCTTATAACCTGAGAGGCTCCGCCCAAATGTGAAATGTGTGGCAATGGTTTTTCGGTATCCCGTATGTTTAACGAGTTCCGTTACTACACCATAATGTTGACTGAATCAGGAATACCTCGAGACATCTTAATGGCACTGGAAAACAATGAAAAAATGGTAGCTATGCTTTACAGAGAAAAACTATTTCATAAAATATTGATAAATCTTGGACTTTATTTTCTATAAAGATCGAACGAGCGTTGATGACTCTTATGTTTTACGCTCGTAGAACCTCAAATATATAAATAAATATCTATAATAAGCATTCAATATATCATATTATATAATTTAGTTCCACTGTCACAATAAATTGTGATAGCTGGTTCATGGTATACATTTTCAAACCTGGGAAACCTCTAAGGTTTGCTGCGTTTTACCGAGACTTAAGGAAGGAGCATAGCACCTTGTCCAGCCGCTCCTGAAGCCCTGGATCCTCTTTGTGTTTTCTGTATTATGCAAATTAATCTCCTCGGGGTAGCTGTGGATATATCGCCCCCCGCGCTAATATTTCACACCGGCTTGGCCTGGCTCTAATGCTTCTCACCATCCTCCCTGAATAACCCAGCAGCTTATTTACCGTTTCAATATGTTACACTTTAGCGATGGCTTTGTGTTATTAACAGGTTAATTATAGAGTACCTCTAGTTATTTTCACTTTTACTTTTTTCTTATTAATTCAGTGCCTTAGAACAGGTCTTTCTTCTCATCGTTAAATTTTTTTTGCCCTAAATATAATATTTTTCTAAATGAGTAAAAAAAATAATTTGATTATTTTTATAACCATACTATTTATACATTTAATTGTTTTACATTCTGTGCTAGTGACGCAGCTGATAAACAGCGCTGGGAACTCTATGAGCCCGGCTTGCCCTCAAAATTAGGGGACAGGCTTGGATCGGGGTATTCCTCAGAATGTCTCTAAATTTATTTAGAGTATGGAATTTATTTATGATTCTTTTCTTTTCTTCCTTAATATATATATATCTATATATATATATATATATATATATATATATATATATATATTATTTTTTTTTTTTTTTTTTTTTCCCTTCCATAGTAACACTATGGAAGGGGCATGTCTTTCTGTTATTTTTACAACTTCCATGCAAATTAGCATACTACCTGTAATTGGCAGGTGTAATATTTATTACAAATTACAAAAATAACAAAGTTCTTGATTGAAGTTAAAATAAACACATAAGGAAAAGGAAAAGAAAAAAAGCAACAATAATTTAAAGACCAAAACGCAGTAATTCCATAGTTAAACAAAAATAAATTAGAATTAAATCAACTATATATATATCATTAGTTTCAACAATTATTACATATTTTATATTATCATTTATTATATTCTATTTTATTCTTGCTCTTGTTTTTATTTCTTGTATATTTTATTTTATTTCTTGTATATATAAAGAAAAAAATATTTATTAAATCATTTTTGGGCATCTGAAATGAATTACATGGCATGGATTACATTTATATCACAAATAAAACTATTAACTATAAATGTCAATACCCGATAACCCTATAATGATTTTTCAATTCTGAAAAATTATTATCCAAAAAAGTGATGTAATGAAAAAAACTATAAACGCGAAAAATTCCAAATTATACAAAGTTTTGAGTATTTAATATCCAACTTCAGCCTGTTCAAACTGAGCACTGATTCGTATTCAAACTGAAATTTAATCATTTGTTTTTAATTATTATTTTTATTTTTATTTAAGCTATTTGATAAGAATAGCCAAACATAATAATCTTGATCATAAATATCTTAATCTTTAAATCTAACTGATATGCTAGAAATGTAAGCTATTAGTCATTAGACGCAAATTAATGAATTTAATCTACGATAATGCCTAGTAAAAAATATTTCAACAATCGGTCCACACAAATGAATTTTTATCTCTTTAAAATATGTTAATGTTTACATTTAATGAATAAAATAAATTAAGTTTTATTTATTTAGTATTGTGGTGGTCATATCATGGTACCACAAGGAATCGAGAGGAAAAAGGTAGAAGTGATGTAACTTTCCGACATAGACATATCTTCTCGCTACTAACCAATTTATACTGCTTATTATTGTGTTTTTTTTATAATATATATATATTAGTGTGTTACAGCCACAGTGTTGTTATTATAAGTACTACCAAAGTATACCTAAATAATCAATAGCAATGTAAATCTTTAGGTGTGAATATTTCTTAAACAAAGCGTTTGTGGAAATAACACAATAGGAATTTTTTTTCTTGTTTTGAGATTCTTAGTTCAACTTTTCAGTTTGGCTACTTAACCCTCAAACTCCCTGTGTTATATAAGCATAAATATATAAAGGTTTGGAAACAACATTTACCTTCTGTTCTGTCAGTCATGGCCCTACTCTGAGATTTAGAAATCCTCTTGGGGCCCACTCAGCCTTTCTAATCTGATGGACTGATCCTCAAATGGTTTAGGAGGGGAGAGTAATCTCTTCGTACGACCATTGGTCAAGAAACTGTCCTTCCGTATCGAAGGCTGAACTCCTTGTCTGATGGGCTATAAAGGGACCTTTCTTTTTAATTAAAAAATTATGAACCCATTATTTTTGTTTTCATCTTAGGTCCTGGTAACTCATAAATCTACAGTGCATATAACCATTCCTGATTTACAAGAGACCACGGCTCGATTCCGGCATTTAATTATTGATCTCTGTTTTGAAAAAATACATAATTATATGTAGGTTGCCACAAAAATCCTTAAAGTTCATTACATTAATGCAGAATACATTTTTATTCTTATTGAATTCTACTCTTTTAAGTCCATCCATGACAGTAATTGGACTTCATGCCTTTACCACTCCTTTGGGTTTGAGACAGTGAATACTTTTCATCCAGTTTTTAATTCATGTATCCATCAAAGATCTAATAAACTTTTAAAAAATGAGCCATCCATACACTGATTGATACAATATTTGGGCTATTCGCAAGATATCGTAAAACATATACTTCTTGCGTTTCTGAAGATCCCCTCCTTGGCATTGCCGTTTTGCAAAATGTTTTTGTGTCCTATTGACCAAAGTGGGGTACACCGCACTCAAAAGTGAATTAACTGTTCACAGTGAAGCTTTGAGTCCTCTGTCCGGCCTTCAGGAAAAAGCTGAAAATGCATTACTTCTTTGAAGTTCCAACGAACTTAAGGCATAACTATTTTCCTATACCCATTCCAAACAAGCAAAGTGCGGCAATACTTCGATAGATACCTGAATCTTCTTCTATGGGACAATTTTATTCTACAGCAGCCTTTGTGCTTATATGTTTTTCTTCTTTAATGTTACTTCTTAATTTCATCAAAAACATTCTTAACATTTACATCCACTTGCACAATCCCTATCCAGCTTCACTCACCACTTTAATCCTCCTCGCAGGTTAAAAAGGCAGTGGCCTCGTGATCAATTATAAAATGAGACATGGAGTCCCTGCAATGACCAGCTTCTCAACTCATGCCTTGAGTGACTGTACTAAAGCGCTCTCACTGATCCTCCACTGGGGTTGGGATCCTTAGGAGAGTGTATATTGTAATTAAAGTATGGCTGTACTTTTCATTTATTTCTTATTGTACATATTGTTTGAATGGATCCATAATGTCATTCATATTACCCACTGCCCTTTTTAAGGCAAAATATAATGCTTTTTCTACAAAAAGATTTACCACCTAGTATATTTTAGATTTAATGTTTGTTTCAATTAACCGATAAGGAATGTTCGATCGGAAATTAAGATTTTTGTTAATTTAGCCCAGTAATTTTAACACTGACTGAAGTAAGGTAGACAGTAATATTCAGAATCCATTACTTAGTATTTATATGTAACTAGCATAATCGCGGCATTGCCCACTCTCATAAATAAACAACTAAGATTATTTTAACTATTAATTGAATTTCATTCATTTATCGATAAAAATTCTGTATTGATGTATAGAATTTAGCATGATTTCTTCAATGATATTTTCACGCATGGCAGACATTTTTAACCTGGTTAAAATTGCATTGATTAGTGTTTGAAGAGTACGTAAAAATATAATTACACATCTGAGTTCGCAGAAAAATTTTATTGATTTCATCTGATTTGAATTAGAATTCCTGGTTTTCTAGCACTAAAGACTACCCATTTTAATTAGTATTGTAGTAAGATTTCTTATTATAAATCTTCCTAGAACTATGAAGATGTTAAAAATTGATACAGTTGTGTTTATTAGTTTTACCATTGCAATTTCTGTTACCGGTAGAATACCGGTAGATTTTTAAACTTCACTGGGATCCACATGTCGCTCCATATATTTATAGCTTTTCAAATAAAAATTTAATTCAAAATAAGTACACTTTTACCATAAATTCTTAGCTCTCTATAACACCGTACTTTTGTGACCTCTCTCGAACGGTGCTCGCCACATATCGGTCGATTATTAAACTTCACTGCGCAGCACATATTTATCGATTTTTGGGTATAACTGAAAATCTTTAAATTTTATTATTGCTAAACCTTCCTTGAACTATGAAGATGGTGTGGTTAAGATTTGGTTCCGTAGTTTTCGCGGTTAGTTATCGCAAACGAAAAATGGCTTGTCCTTTTATACAATAGCAAAAATTGTAACGGTTTATTGTAAGAAAATGTGATCATTTTAAGTCAGGTTCTCAATGTAGTATTTCATTATGTAATATTTTAGGTCAATGAAAACTTCTATATAGAATGTATGTGAGCCCGGTTTGTCTCTTGTTAGTTTAAATGATCCCCGACTTGCGTTTTATGTAAGCTAATTTATCGGATACTGGTAATTAATTATGCTCTGTTTACATTTATTAATTAATAGTGACAAAGTATAATATATTCTTTAATGAAAGAGTTACATACGTTGATAAATAATTGTATAATACAAAGCATTTACTCCTCTTTATTAATAGTAAAAACATGACATATTTCGGGAAACAAGGTCCCATCATCAGACTGAAACAATATTTACAAATTACTATAATCTCACTACATTTTCAAACATCAAAACAATACAATTCTAATTTCGATCAACTACAATAAACAATCTCTTGGTGTTAACACACCGTGTCAGTTTCATTTACATTGTCAATAGAATAACTCTTCTACTTTATGGGTACAAGGGTCAATCCTAATCTCTACTATTGTTATTAGTACTAAGTCGGCCAATCTTATATGTTAATTATATCAGCATATATAGATCCTATTTTATCTGTGTCCGTTTTATAGTTTATTGCATTATTGATTGTTTTATTAATGTAAATGGCTTCTTTTATTTTTCTATTATCTGTTTTGGTTTCATGTTTTTAAGATTTTAACGTTATAAAAATTGAATTTGTGGTTTAGTTTTTGTGCGTGTTCTAATAGGGCTGTTTTATTACTGTTTGATTTGTTTATTTTTTTAGTGTTATATTTATAGTTAAGATTAGGATTGACCCTTGTACCCATAAAATAGAAGAGTTATTCTATTGACAATGTAAATGAAACTGACACGGTGTGTTAACACCAAGAGATTGTTTTAAAGGTGAATTTATAATGAGGTATATTGTAGTTGATCGAAATTAGAATTGTATTGTTTTGATGTTTGAAAATGTAGTGAGATTCTAGTAATTTGTAAATACTGTTTCACTGTGATGATGGGACCTTGTTTCCCGAAACATGTCATGTTTTTACTATTAATAAAGAGGAGTAAATGCTTTGTATTATACAATTATTTATGTGACAAAGTATTTTTAAATAAACATTTTAAGCATAGATAAATATTATGGTGAGGAAGCAGATGATGGGCTGTCAGCAGCTAGGGGTGGCAGATATTATACACATATTAGCAAAATCCACCGTGACCATACCGCAGCTGCCTGTTTTCATCTTCTCTAAGCGGAACCAATCTTAACGCATCTGCGAACCCCCTCCGCCGGTGGAAGGTGTCCAATCCCATTGTCCTCCGGGGGAGATCTAACAGGCCAGGTCTCATTGTTCCCTATCTATTATATACTATTCAAGTTTTTATCTGATTTCCCAGTCTATTCGTTATGATTTGCGAGCTCGGTATAATACGATTATGCGTATCAAGATCGGTAGAGGTTTGGGAAATCCAGGAGCATTTATTGTCACCTATAATTTGGTCAGTAATTGGAACAAGGCCGGCTGTCGTTGTGATAGCAAATGTTCTTTTTTAATACGTTCGCTTCCTTATCGAACTGAAATAATAATGGATAAATTTTTTTTTAATTAACAAAAACAAATTGTTATCACTGAGCTTAATAACTTCAATATAAACAGAGAACGATAACATCTCAACGGTCTTTTCTTTCCTGGTTGCATTTTCATGGATAAATTTAAAAGCTTTGTTTATATATCGTTGTGTATTGTATTGTTGAAATAGAATTTGAGCGATTGAGACATAATTTTTTTAATTTAAGACATAAGCAAGACAATATTAGGAATTAGATTTGTTTTGTAATTTTCAGAGGTTTGATAACCGGAGAGTTACTTGTTATGCGAATGGGGAGTTTATTCTTTATTTTGAGAGTTGAGCTTCATTTCGTCCAAATCTCATCCTTTCTAAGTATTCAACTCCTTTTTATTACACCAAATGACTCATTTTTAAGTACTAACCCCAAGACCTTCATGTATTGTTGTGGTTCAATTTTTTTTTTAATTTAATTTTATTATTTTTTCTTATAAACACAAACACACACATATATATTATACTTATTAGATTTTAGGAACTTTTTAAATTATATCGGCAATATATGTAGAAAAAAACCTATTAGCAGTCTAATATATGGAAGAAAATCTATGTGCTATCGGCGCTTTCAGACATGGTTTCAGTAAATTTTCAAGAAATCACCATCATTATTATTAACCTTACAATTCGATAAATGAGGAATTATTATTTGTTTAAATTTAAATAACCGTTTACAGAAATATGTAAACATGAAATAATTCGTGGAAGTCCTTGTCATGTTTTAATTAAATGTAAACAGCCTGTTTCGTATATAAATTTTCGAATGGTGTATCAGATATTTGAGTCCGGCTGAATGCAGAAAATTTGTATTCTGTTATTTCTTGATTATTATTATGATTTGACTTCAAATTCAGGAGACCCTCCTAGGTCGCATAAAGCCTGTCTAATGTTGGGCGCCCGTAATTGGAGAAAACCTGACGGTTGAGCTTGATTTCGGCCAAATCTCCTCCTTTCACAACCGTTGGCCCAGTCACAGTACATTCTTACCTAAGCATTGAGCCCTAGACGATTCATGGGTTGTAGTTACATTTAGTTTTTTTCTTCCATTTCGATCAAACAAGAAATTATATTACCAAATTAGAAAATCTATCCTGTACATTTATAAAAAAAATTATAATAAAAAAGATTAATTTCAAATTAAAAAAGAACCATTATAGGAGCTCCATGGCCGGGTGCGTAGGGAGAGAATCCCACTATGCTCGATACAGAAATCCGTGGGTTCGAAACCCTCCTCAGGGTTTAGACATATATTTATATATATTCAATATATATGCCGGACCCATAGAATGAATCTTGAGTTGCTACTCTTGCTAGAATAAGTAAGTAACTTGGAGGATAACCCATCCTTTCTGTCCGAGCATGTTACATTGAAAAGAGAAGTTTCAACAAACCAATAGGATTCTTTGTATTGTAAATAAAATTATCGCAGTAATAATTCGATATTAGTATGATGTATTTTTATATTAATTATTTAAATTTCTTTAAAAATAAGAGATCTCAACTTCTCTAAATAATTAATAATTTCTCATTATTGAGTTAATAGCAATCAGATATTTCAAACGTGACCTTTTACATTCGAACCAATATAGCTCCTAAAGGGTAGCTCCTAGCGATAAATGTTATAAAACAACAAAAATATTCTCCATTAAATTTATAATCAGGAAATATTCGTCATATCTTCGATCAGAGCAACACTAACGAAGCTTATCAAAATGTTACATTTTTGAGTGTTAAAAAAATGTTACACAATTAAAGTATGGACCCACAGTCAAGAGAAACATCTATGTCAAATAAGAAAATGCATTTTAAAAATTCAACAAGCTAATATCGTGAGTATACATACTTTTAAAATGATTCGGAATCTCAGAAACTATGGTTCGAAATTAATCATAACTGTAACCAATCGACAATTAAAAAATGGAATGAATAATTTTTTTTTACGGATTGGTAGGGTAGTTATCATATAACTGGTACATAAATCTAAAAAAAAAAAAAAATAATTTCTTAAAAATTATTCAAATTCTTTTCAAGACTTCGAATTTATTGGGGTGACACTAGAGTCTCACTAGCCGAATGTAACATAGATAACATAGTTAATCACCTTTCAATTTTTATTAGAAATTGATGTGTACTGAATTACTATTCAGAATTTTGTTAATTATTGCATTAATGAAGCAAAGTCTCTCAACATTATATTCCGGCGAAACTTGCTATTTGTTTTCAGCCCTTAGCATTAAGGTTGTGAGGTTCTTAGTCGGAGAAGGCCTAGGCTGCTTTGAATATGCAGAGCAGCCTAGTAATCCGAAATCTGGCGAAAGCTGAGTCAACAGGGATGACAAAGACACAAAGACCCTCAAAAGCCCGATGAAATGTTTACTTACCTTTCTAGGTTACACAGGAGGCATAAAAGAGCCTTGTACACAAGCGGGCGTTGGCAGATGTGAAAATTCTATTCATATGTGTTTGGAATAGAAGTAAACTGGATTTATATTTGAAGCGTTTACATCTTAAATGAATTCGTTATAGAATCTCAACATTAGATGACAGAGTTATCTATTAGACTTAAATGACAGAGTTATCAGAACCAAAGGCAGTTAGAAAATAAAGTCTAATATATAAACAATAATAATTATTAATTGATTATATTTGTTAAAATATCTCTAAAAGAAATTATACGATAACGAGTAGATTTTAGATCCTGTTTGATAAATCATTTTGTTTAGAAGAAAAAAAAATCCTTATATGATCAGTATTAATGTCATTACCTTTCATCATTACTTTCTTCATTGCTTTTTAGCTTTCAACGTACTTGTAATGACATGAAAATGATTATACAATGACTGAAAAGTAATTAAGAACTAATCATAAAAGACATTGATATTAGTGGTGTAAGGTACATACCACATTAGAACCCCTGTTAACCAGGATAATGGTGTAATGGTGGATGTGGGGCTTTACGTATAATCGTAAATCTCGGATAATCGAATTACGTCATTTTGTTGACAATGTGATAGATAATAAGGTTAATTTAAAATAATAAAATGTAAAAGAAATAAATTTTAATAAATATACGTTTCATAAACGTTTATTGAATTAAATATTATTTCTCATGGCCTTTAGTTAGATAATTCTGTTATAATGTGCGTTCTACTATTAAAAATTTTTTAGTACACAGCTCTGGAATAGGAACTTCCTCAGTATGATTTTGTATGAACCATATAGACGGCTTTTAATGTTCTTCATTGTTTTATGAGGAAAATGTGTTTGGGCCCACGACTATATGAAGTCGGAAATGTCTTTTTTCACATTTTTCTAATATTAAATAATAGTTGATTTCTCCTAACGATTAGAAGGACACGTTTTGTTTTTTGTGTAATTTTGCTAGTTCGTATTTAACTAAAGCACAACTGAGTAAATAATTTTACTTTATTAGCAAACTAGCCAGTAGGCGTTTATTAGAATTAATTAGAAATATTACCCTTCCTACAATATTAATCCTATCAGTAAATAGTTACCGAAAACATTTTATTTGTTATTTTAAGTTCAATACATACTTTATCCGGGAGAACTCTCTAAAGTGAGACGCGAGAACCCACACATGAGATTTCCTAAACACTAAATAATGTTAATATAATGTTTTTGGAAGAAATAACCGGCTCCCGCCGTTTTCCAAAAGATGGCGCTAGTCTAGTAGTTTAAATAAATAGACAGTTGTTTTCCATCAGTTGTGACATCTATAACCCACGATATTAGTTAATGTTTGTTTGCGTCATATAGTTACACTTAATTAAATATGTCAACTTATAAACCGAATTCACGTCATTTGCGGGAGATTTTACTTTTTCAAACATGAAAAAAATCGGCCGCTGAGGCTCATTGGGTTATTTCAAAGTAATTATGGTGATGATACTATTAGTGAAAGAACGTGTCGCGAGTGGTTCCAGCGCTTTAAAAGCGGTGATTTTTTTGTTGAAGATCGGCATAGCGGTGGCAGAGAAAAAACTTTTGAAGATGAACTGGAGGCTTTACTTAATGAAGACTCGTGTCAAACTCAACAACAGCTCGCAAAATCAAACAGCTGCTTGAAAGACAAAAACGAAAAGGATTTCTTCATCGTATTGTCGTTGGGGACGAAAAATGGGTGCACTACGACAACCCTAAGCCACGCACATCATGGGGATTGCCCGGCCACACTCCTACGGCGACACCTCGACAGAATATTCATGGATCCAAGGTCATGTTGTGTATTTGGTGGGATGAGCTTGGCGTAATTTATTATGAGCTGCTAAAACCTTCTGAAACAATTACTGGTGCACTTTATCGAACGCAATTAATGCGTTTGAGTCGGGCATTAAAAGCAAAAAATACGCAAGAGACACGACACAAAAAGTAATTTTGCAACACGACAATGCTCGACCTCACGTGGCGAAAGTAGTCAAGACGTACCTCGAAACACTGAAATGGGAAATTCTACCTCACCCGCCATACTCTCCATGTTGCTCCATCTGATTACCATTTATTAAGGTCGATGGCACAAGTGCTTCGATTCTTTTGAAAAAGTGCATTTTCTTGTCTTATCAAAGGATGAAGAATTTTTCCGACGCGGGATTTTTGTTGCTATTGAAAAAAACATAAATAAGAAAAAATTTCTAAGAATTAAAAAAAACGTCAAAAATAAAAAAAGTGATAAACAATTCCGGTCAATTTTAGTTTTCTAAAAAATTGACTATCAATTGCAAAAAAAACTATCAATTGCAAAAATTATTTTTCTAAAATTGTTGGAAACTCAAAAAAAAAAGAAAATAAAAAAAAGATCCAACAACTTTGAAAATAAGAAAATACTTATCTCTCATCTGATGAATAGCTAATGCCATTTTAACTAATAGTCTATACGACAATTTACAGTCTAAAACTTCTGTATTATCGTTTGAATAAAAACTGTAACGCGAGCACTCGCTGAGAAAAAGTCTCACCGAGCAAAAATTTTGAAGGAACAAACACCGCAGACACAGAACAACTAGTTTATTCTGCATGACGGTGCCCTTTGAAGAAGTCTTCCGTCTCTAGCTAGACAAACGGAGATATTTCCAACTACCTTTTTTTCGATTAAAAGGGCTTTAACGCCAGCGTGAGAGCCTTCTACCTTCTACCACCTGGCATACAAGATACATCATGATTTCTGGTAAACGTTAAATCAATACAATTATTATGTACCTAATGTTGTTGGAGAAATTTCAATATAAGACAAATTGAACTCGCTGAGCATAAAGTTTGGCAATTAGCGGTTTAGTGAGACATAAACAATCATGATTAGTGTAGTAAGATCATCGTAATCGGGTATAATTTTAGCGATATCTTTGGAACATTTAGACAATTTCTGCTCACGTTTTGCCCGTGTTGATATACACACACCCGATTACGCATTGGAAGATAACATTGGCCGTCAGGTTTATTAGACCAACTTCACCAGGTTTTGCATCTTTCATTTCCAAATAAATTTCCGAAAAATCAATGTTAACTACCTATTACAATCAGTGAAGCTATTGATGTTGCGATATATGGCGACTCTTAGCGGTTTTACAATATGATCTCAGATCAAAGCTAAGGTTAATGATTGCATCGGTAGAGATGCCTTCTGAGTGCTTTGTGCTTAAATGGTGGTAATAAATATAAAGCAATGCTAATCAATAACTTTTACGTTCCCGGCACTGCTTGACTCGGTCATATGGTGTTTTATTATTACCATTCGATAGTTCTTGAGAAGCCCTTTTCAACCGTATACGATCTCTATATTTGGTTTTGGCCTTTCGACGCGTATAGGTCGACTTTATATATTTTTAATAATATTTTTTTATTCTACCACGTTATTTTATTCACTGTCACTACTTTAAACTAATGTTCTATATAGAATCGATAGATTTTGACATCAGATTCCTATTAAAACTTAAACATATATCGTATCCTCTCCGAGTCAAAAGTTATACTAATTGCAAATCTCTATACGCAGTAAAATAACCTCAAAATTGTGGTGCTTCCCCCTCCACCGCGCGAGATGCGTCACTGTTCTCGCTTATCGTAATGAATTCTTTGATCCTTTAGCTCTCCAGTGGAATAATTTAATTTTGGATGTAGAGGATATATTTGAAACTACAACGCCAAACTGTATACCCCGATTTTGTTATCAACAAAATAAAATTTTGGATTACCCCCTGTATGATATATATATATATATATATATATATATATATATATATATATATATATATATATATACAGTTAGTAAAAAAAGTCTGCATACACTTATTATTAATTTCAACATGTGGGTTAAAAGCAAAAGAAAAAAAAAAACAGTGAAACAATTTATTTATTTTTTCCTTTTAAATACAGGCCTTTTTGATTAATTTGGTACATTTTAAAGTTGTTTAAAAATTTTATAAACACAACAAAAAATAATATAGAAAAAGTAACGATATGTTATCACAAAAAAAATCTGCATACACGGCAAATGAAAATAATTATCAACATAATTAACTAACAAAAAATTCTCTAATGGTCTGTGGGACCTCCTTTATTTTTTATTACCTCTCTTAAGCGATTATTCATCAAGCTAACTATTTTTTTTTGTATAAGTTGGATCCGTTTTCAACCATTCCTCCTTAAGGACATCGGAGAGTTGCTGTTTATTTTTTATTTCGTGACGCCGCAGCCTAATTTTAAGATCCTCATCTCGGCCTACTTGCAATCCAACCTGTTGCATTATAATTTCTAATTACAGTCTGAACCGTCGAAACACTTTTATTGACAATTTTCGCGATTTCGCTTAATGATTTTCCTGCGGTCTTATGATTCACTATTAATTGCCTAATCTCGCGAGGAATTTCCATTATGAGCTGTTGCTTTTACTTGGCTTTGGTTCTAACTGATTAAATTAGGAAGTAAGTCTACAGAAAACCTCTATGAATGTAAACAAATTAAATGTTTGTTTACATTCAAAGGATTACACTAAGGTGTATGTAGACTTATTAGTTGTAATAAACAGTGGCAAACATTTATTATGAAACATTTTGTAGGTATTCAATTCCGAAATCATATTATAAGCACGATTTAATCTTCTACAGATCTTTTTTTATTAAAAAATAAAAAAAAAACTTAACTTTAATCAATACAAAAATGATGCACATTAATTCATAAATGAATTTATATTGTGGTGTATGTAGACTTTTTTTACTAACTGTATATATATATATATATATATATATATATATATATAATATATATATATATATATATATATATATATGATTATATAATTGTAAATATTGCTATCAGTTCTGTATCATATTAAACTCATGTATTAGATATAATTTTAAAAATGTTCAGTATTTCTTATAACTCTCTACTTATATGTCTATTAGGACTCCTCTTTGTCGACGACGCTATCGTTATTTAATTTTTTTTAACTATTTGAATTTTTAATAGGTGTATTAATGTTATAATAATCATATCGTTTTATCGAGACAGTTTGGTAACTGCCTATTTTTAAACTGCTATCACTCAAATCTTTGACAGGCATGTGCTTGTTTGAAACCATTAATTTTCCACTTAACGAAAACGGAGTGATAAATTAGGTCGTTAGCATCTTTTTCTTACAGATGTTCGTGCAATGCCCATAGATAGAAACTCCATTTAAAATTATTATTTTATAGAAGACCTAATACCCTACAACTAAATAGAAAAATAAATATATTTATTGGTCGACTAAATGAATATTTTTTTTTTTTTTTTTTTTTTTTTTAACCATAAAACTCTATAAAAAAAATTATTTATTGAGAATGATGAGCGTACAAGCATATTAAGTGCTTGGCTAATTATGAAATAACACATGTTTAATAAATATTCGTTAATTACAACGTAGTCAGTACAAAAAAATAATTGCAACAAAATAATCGAAAAAAACAACCAATATAGGAAAAAATAAAGGAAACAAAGTATAAAAGAGAACAAATTGTTGTTATACAAAGAACCTTTGCCAATATTTTATTTTTGCTATTATTTTATCTTACCCATTTAAAAAAGGAGTCGAAACGTTAATAAAGAGGAGAAAAAAATGTAATAAAACATACAGTTTTTAAACAAAATATTGTTAAACATAAGGGAGGACCTATTACCCGAATATTGTAGAATAGTGATTAAAATAATTTTTAAGGGTCGACAAAATATAATTTTGATACATATATATGGAAAAATTTCTTGACTTTTACTAAACATATATATATATATATATATATATATATATATATATATATATATATATATTTGTAATTGTAATATTTAGAGGGTGTGAAAGGAAAATTGAGTGAAACTAGACGAAAAATAAAGAAAAATACCGCTGACCGCAATCTTCTATTCGAATCCGTTGGAAATATACGATAATATATTTTTACTTATTAATACGACAAAGATTTTTTTAGGAAATCACATTTTTTCCTATAAAAGTCGTAAAATGTGGTTCCTAGTGCAGTTTAATAATCGGCCGATATTTGGCCATTCTGCAGTAAAATTTTCAATTGTAAAATTAGCAAAACTATTAACTGGTATTTTCCCAACTGTACCAAATTCAAACTATAGCATCTTCATAGTTCTTGGAAGGTTTATAATAATACATTTTACTATAATAATAATGAAAATGTATAGTCTTGAGCGCCAGAAATTTCTCCAGCTATCAAATACTTTTATGGTTGGAAATTAAAATGCAACCAGATGGATCGATAAAAATATTTCTTCCAAAGTGGATGATTAATTATGCTTTTACATACTCTTAGAACACCTAATCAATACAATTTTAACATGGATAAAATTACTGCCATGTCATTTGTAATTTTTATCTGGCAATTGTTCAATATGCTTTTATGATAAATATATGAGTTTATTCAAGTTTTAAAACGATTTTTATCTATTGAACATATATAAATATTTGGAATTTCTAATTTGAATCATATTAGTTGAGTTAAGCGTAGCGGCAGAGATCGAAGTAAATGAATATTGATGCACTGGAATTTTAGCAGCTTCCGGGTCCAAGTTCGAGTCCACCTGTGAATAATTTAGTAATTTAGTCGAGGATCTACAACGTCTGGAGAACCTTCTTGGGCATCCATATCCTAGGAGGTAATGAGTACCCTTAATTAGGGGAAAATGTCTGGTGGTTGAATGAAATGCGGACCATTATTGTTTATTTCTTGTATACTTTGCTGCCTAAAAAATCCCTATGTAAATGTTTCAGTAGTTTTACATTAGTTTTACAATCGTTTGCATTTATATGTGCAAAACGTCTTACGACAACTTCTTCATGATATTCTACCTTTAGTTCATCAAAACATGAATTTGCAACTAGATGGTACTCCATCGAATTATTTTATTATTTTTTTTTTAATCAAATTTTATTATGCGATTATCATAGTTTTACTTACCCAAGTACCTGATTTGTATCCCAAATGAAAACACCATATTTTTATCGGTCTTAAAAGTGAATTTCTCCATAAAATCAACGCGAAATAATTAATTTGACAGTACCATTCGAAACCTGGTTAAATTAGTTAGTTTTTGTGATATTTGCAGTTTTGTTGATTTTTCTTTTTAAAAAAACGGTGAGCGTTGAAGTAATATAAGAAATTGAAACTTTCCTCCTACACAAATTTTATAGTCAACAAAGTGATTTCGTAAAAAAAAAATTTTTGGATTATCGTATATTTGAAACGGATTCGAATAGAAGGTTGCGTGCGGTCAGTGGTATTTTTCTAATGAAAAAAAAATAGTTAAACAAACTAAAAATAGTCTTATTTAACTATTTTTTTTTCACACTATCAGGGTATTACCCTGTACATGCCTTTGTATATTATATCATTATTATCTATAAGTAATAAGGATATTAACAGCTATATTAATTAAACATGCTGCCGATTGATTTAGGCATCATTTTTGGATATTTTACCCATATTTTTATAAGGTAAGGTTAATTTAATTGTTTTCTCTATGCTTTAATGAGCGTTGTCAGTATGATTTGATTATAATTTTCTATTCACCACCTAAAAATAATATTTATTGAAATTATATCTTTGCATATTCTTAAATTTTCAATGTCTTTATATTAATATCTAAATCATATGTCTAATTTAAATATTACTATCAAATGGTTTAGAACTCGTTTGTTTTGTTAAAGTACTCAACCATCAAGCACCACCCCCACATTATTTTTATGTTCTTTCCTAAAGCCTTCCGGCAATAACCTTTCTTTCCTTAACCGAATCGGCGCAATCTACTAAATGCATATTGGACTAAGATACGTCAATGATGTTTATCAATTCTTTGTTCTCAAAAGTACTTTCCCAAAAGGGCTATTCCATTCGGGAAATCCCTGCCAATCCTCCGAAACAATTTCCTGAAGTGATATCTTCTTCCTCACCCTTGATGTGTTTTTCCTTGCCTCTCTGCTGAATTGTTCTATTTCCCATGTCCGAGCCTACTGAGAAGTTGAAAAACAGAAAAATGTTATCATCCTCGTTTAACCAACTTTTTTGAATTTTTATCGTTTACATATATCAAACAAAATATATATCTCTTATATATACTTTTTTTTCTTGGAAAGTTTCTAATTTTTCTCTGCAATAATAGGAACAAATATTTACAATTAGAGACAGTTAACAAACTTTAAACTATTCACAATATTTGTTATATACTTATGTAAATTATAAATATTATTATTAATAAATTAAAACATTTACTATGTATACATATATATATAGTAAATGTTATATAATGTATTTAATTATTTTATTTCATATTTATTCTATTATTATTATTATTATTATTATTATTATTATTATTATTATTATAAATTATTATGTAAAACTCCTTTAAATGAATCTAGTTATAAGCATAATTATGACATATGAATAAATAGGCACGGTGTTAGATTTAAGCCTCAAAACATATGCCAAAAAATAAAAATAAAATATTAACAAAAATAATATGTACTGCCTTTATTGTTTCAAGATTATTGTTATACAATTAGCATACATCTGGTTAGATTTTTCCCTCTCCAGGGTACTTAACATTCCGTAGTGGCTGAGTGTGCCCCAGGAGAGTCCCTCAATCCCAAAATCAATCCACGGCTATGATCAATAGATAATTGTATTTATGAAAGGAAAATTATAATACTCTCATGATTTTCAATCTTTATATATGACGGTTATTAAAATTAATTTTGATTCTATATTCGTATTTTTACACCTATCATTTTTTTTTAAAACTATTTTTGGATATTTACAAATGCATACCTTACAAACAACAAGTAAATTTCTGAAAATCGTTTACAATAACATGTAAAGAACTACTTGAGTTATAGTTACACATTGGCACATATTTGTTTTGTTTTTTATTTATCTATTTATTAAAATTTACAACTACATAAAAAAACAAGCATCTAGTAAATGTTATAACGCTCATAATAGTATGATAGTTGCTTGTGAAGCAACTAACCAGCAACACTTGAATAAAAGTTTTTTTATGAGAACGTTCAGAGGTAATTTCTTTTTAGCCACCTCAGAGAACTATTATAATTGAGTGTGAAGACTAGTGAATTTGAGTGAGCATTGAGTTTACTATGAAAGGATAGGTATCTGGTTTGGGCCAAATCAGCAACGTATGTAACATTGAGATCTTTATGAATAAGTTTGTTTGTGACATAAGAAGAAGCGTTGTGAATTTTACGAAGGATATTGGATTATAATGATACGAAAATTGGAAGGTTTAATGGAGTCCCATAGCTCAACTCCTTATATCCGAATTGGTCTAATTACTGATTTGTAAATAAGTCTTTTATACGCTTTTCTAGGAAACGTTAGAGGAATACGAACAAATCTATAAATAAATAAAATATACAATACATATATATCGAATATTGTAATTTCTGTTATTTTAGTAGACCTTCTTCAATAAACTTAAAATTTAAATAAAATGAGGTAATATTTTAATAAACTCTCTTGAAGAATTGTTTATTTTTTTCATCTCGGTGAATCGGAGTAGGGAAGAGAGTTATATTTTCTGGTACCTGTTCTTGAAAAAAATATTCTAACAGCTATATTGGTATTTTTTAAAAATTAAACCTTGACTACTGTATCCATATTCTTTTAAATGTACTCATAAATATAAAAATTGTTTTATTTTAATTTATTATATTTTAAAAATTTATTTCTTCCTGTTATGGCTTTTGCTAACTCTATGTTTTATTTTACAGGTAAAGTGCTTGTGTTTTTTTTCTAAATACTTTTCCTTTTGACGTTACATTTATTTAAGGTAAGATGGAAAACTTTAATATTTTTTGTTTTACTTATTGTTCGTTACAGTTCTAAGTGTTCAGTTATAAAATATTATTCTTTTGGATATTGTATATTTTGAATAATTATAAATGAACAACAGAATGTTATCAAACTGAATGTCTCATAAATATTCCATTACTTGAATGTATAACCGTGTGTAACCTCAGCAACGTTTTGATGCCTTTTTTTTTTCTAAAACAATTATTATTTTGCTAGCTGTAATATTAACATTTAAGTAAAATATATTTTATCTAGAAATACTTGGATTTTCTGACTTTGTTTTTTCTTCTAGCAAGTAGTATCAAATTTCTGATCAATTCCTAATCTTGCTATTTGACTTATAAAAAAAAACAAAATAAAACATAGTTATTATTTTAAAAAAAGGCATAGCTCCCCATTGTTCTTTTTTTATTTATTTACTACTACATATTTCAGAGCTTGTCTATTTACACAGTTATATATAGTGCTTTTATATATATTATATATTATTATATAAAAGGACAAACCATTTTTTGTTTGTGATTACTAACCGCGAATACTACTGAACCAATCTGTACCAAACTTGAACCACATCATCTTCATAGATCAAGGAAGTTTTAGCAATAGTAAAATTTGAAAATTTTCAATTATTGTGCCATAAAAAAGCGATAAATATTTGGTACGTAGTAAAGTTTGGTAATCGACCGATAGGTGGCGAGCACCATTCGAAAGAGGTTACAAAGGTACGGTGTTATATAGAGCTAGAAGTCTATGATAAAATTACTTATTTGCAGTTCAATTGTTATTAAATAAAAAGCTATAAATATGTGGATCCCAGTGCAGTTTAAAAATCGGCCGATATATGGCCATTTTGCAGCAAAACTTTCAATGGTAAAATTAACAAAACTATTAACTGGTATTTACCCAACTGTACCAAATTTAAACTACATCATTTTCATAGTTCTTGGAAGGTTTATAACAATAAATTTTACTATAATAATAATTAAAATGTATAGTCTTGAGTGCCAGTAATTTGTCAAACTATCAAATACTTTTATGGTTAGAAATTAAAATACAAGCAGATGGATCGATAAAATTATTTCTGCCAATGTGGATGTCTAATTATGCTTTTACGTACTCTTCAAACACTTAATCAATGGAGTTTTAACCAGGTTAAAATTACTGCCATGCCATTTGTCGATAAACAAATGAAATCCAATTATTAGTTAAAATAATCTAAGCTCTTTATTTATGAGAGCTGGGCGAAGCCCTGGTTTAAATTTTAACAATATTGAAGTGGTTATAAGTATTTTTATCTTGCAATTGTTCAATATGCTTTTATGATAAATAGAAGAAGAAGAAAAAGAACTTTATTCTGGGACTACTTGTCCCCTAAGAATAACATAGGCATCTGGCTTTGATAATTAATTATAATAAATAATAATAATAAAATTGATTAATAATTAAATTATATGTTGCAAAATCTTATATATACTATTATAATATATATTACATAAATATTCATGATTTACATTAGCTCGGGAGATTGAAAATTAAGGAGGTAAAGAAATAAATGATGTTTAAAGGAAGTAAGAGTGGATCTTTTTTGAATCGTGATGGGCAATGAATTTCATAAAGAGGAAGCACGGATAATAAAGGATTTCTCGAAGGATGCAGTTCGAAGTTGATGGGTTGGGTTCTAGTATTTAAGAGGTGAATGGAGGAGCGCAGAGTAAGGAAGTCATGGATATAGGTGGGTTTTTGGTTTTCAAGGTTTGAAATATGAGATCACCCAGGAAGTATTGACGTCGAAAACTGGGGTAAAGCCACCCAATTTCAGAATACCTGTGAGATATGTGAGAACGTCTGGAGATCACGAAAATAAATCTAATAAAACAGTTCATTGCTCTTTTACATCTCATCTCGAGCTCATCGGACAGTCCTCCATACACTATGCATCCGTAGTCAAAGTTAGGAAAAATGAGTGATGGTACTAAAAGTTTTCGAATACTTAATGGTAATGAATCACGGTTATGTGAAAGTAGCTTAAGAATAAAAATAGATTTCCTCGCGATTTGAGAGATATGGTTATTCCAAGCAAGATTTTGATCGAAAGTCATTCCTAGATTTTTAAATACATGACTTTATTACAGTTTTTTAACGATTAACATCTATTGAACATTTATAAATATTTGGAATTTCTAATTTGAATCATATTAGTTGAGTTAAGCGTAGCAGCAGTGATCGAAGTAAATGGATATTGAGGCACTGGACTTCTAGCAGCTTCCAGGTACAAGTTCGAGTCCACCCGTGAATAATTTAGTAATTCAGTCGAGGATTTGCAACGTCTGGGGAACCTTCTTGAGCAACCATATCCTTGGTAATGAGTACCCTTAATTAGGGAAAACTTTCTGGTGGTTGAATGATATGCGGATCATTTTTGTTTATTTCTTGTATACTTTGCTGCCTAAAAAATCCCTATTTTATATATATATATATATATATATATATATATATATATATATATATATATATATATATATATATATATATATATATATATATATACCTATATATATTTGTGTGTGAGAAATAGGTGTGCGAATGTGAAACATCGACACGAAGACCTGACAACTGAAGAAGCTTCGTTCAACATCTGCTATTTCAAGTGGCTCTACTCTTTTGTTTGGGGCTCTCCATTCTCTCCCGATGCAAATACACCCTTGCAGTCTTGGCGTTTCCTTATATATTTTTTTTCTTATTCATGGTTTCCTTTGGGGAAATCTCACAGTGTGGAAAATTGAATTGAACATGCGGTGTTTATAAGTTCCCCTACGTTAGGGTCGGCTCTCTTGTGAAAACGGGAAAGGTTTCTCCAAAAATATATTTTTCCGCTTCAGGTTATTGAAGGCAATACATTTCAGAAAGGGGAAAATGTTAGTTGAGAATATTTAAAATTAAAAAAACCTACGTTTAACATGCAAGAAATATATATACAAGTTCATCGTCTTTTATCGATAAAAATTACTTTTTGCTATAATTTAATTCTAAAACAAATATTAAGATGACATGAAATAGTTTCATGTATAGATAAAGAAAGGCTTGATTTATAAGAATGTATTTTTTTTTTAAATTGCCCTAATATAAATTTAACACGTTATATGATTTTACGGAGATTAACTCAGTTTCAAAAGTGTAACAATCAGGATTTAAGTGGAGAAGCGGGTCATACGATCGATTTTAATATTATTATGTTAACACTAAAACTGCACGCCGTCATTTCATGTACACACATTTCTACCACAATTTCTTGGTTAATAAAAATATAATATAATAAAAGAGGTGGGATTTAAAAAAAAAAAAAAAATCATTTGATATACTTAGTGATATGGGCCGGGAATATTCCCAGTGGGAGGGAATATATAAAATGGGAATATTGCCGGGAATATTTCTTTGGTCCAGGAAGATTCCCAATAATTTGGAATTTATAAAACTTAGATTTTGAATGTTTTAACACTTAGTAACAGTTAAATCTACTAGGTTAGCTAAGTAAATTCATACATTTAGATCCAAGAACTATCATTCCATGCGCTAATTTCCGGTATAAATAATATCCTGGGAATTTATAGAACTAAACTAAATGGATTATAGAACTAAACTAAATAGATTAAAGCATGTTTTAACTAGCAATTTCTCCTTGGAACTCATATCCAAACATCCTAGGTCTAAAATTATCAAAACTATCTATTTTTATAAATTTCCTGTTTCTTTATGTTTTTTTCAACTTTACAATTGCCACACTATTTAGTACATTAAAATTTTAATAAACAAGAGGGGAATTAAAACTTAATATAATATTTACTGAATTATTTGATTTTTAAACCATTGAAAACAAAATAATGTGATTATTTCTATGCTCAGATCCAAAAACCTAAACCTATGAAGAGTGATAGTGACTAGAGGATCTAGAAAAATTTTTACATTCTAGTTATTTTTCTGATGTTTTTATTCAATCAATAATCATACTTTTTAAACACATAAGAGTGTTTGTGTTTTATTTTATCGCACAATTACCACATGACCTATTAATTGGAGCGATTTCACTTTTAAAATTATAAATTCGCAGGAATTTTATTCTATTATAATTTTATTTAAAAATATATTTCAGTTTTTGATTTGATTTAAACATATAATTACTGCTTTCACCTATTGATTTACAGTTTTTTTGAACTATCTTGCTAATTAATAAAAAATTCCCGGAAAATTATGAATTTTGGGAATATTTCCGGCAATATTTCCTTCGAATATTTTCTTGACTTTAAATTTCCGGGGGTTTTACATCACTAGATATACCTATTTAATAATAAAAGTATTGAAATGAAAAAGTAAAGTAATGAATGTTGTTTCCAAAAATTCCGAAAAAGGGTCATTTGACCCGTCATAATAGTTTTAGTGTTATGATAATTGGTTGTAAGTTACCACTACTATAGAAGAAATCCATTGTCGTAGAAGACAAACGCGACGAAGTAAAATATGTCAAGCCGTGTTTCACTAACATAGCCACCTACCTTAGCCTTTGCCAGATTGTGCTAAGTCGATATTCTCCGTTTATACTAAATGATTCGAACCCTGTTATCATTTCAATTTGGACTGAATTAAATAAAATTAAATTTGGTGAATGAGCCATAGAAATGAATAAAGATTACTCCAGTGGAATTTACATGATAATGGACCCCCTCCCTCGGATTCCATTGCAAGACTTATTAAAGATCCTCCTCGTTACCATATCAAAGGCCTCCCTTGCAAGATGGCATTGTCTAACAGTCCCAGATACGGATGGTGTTAATAAGCCGAGAAGTTGTTTTGTTGCGCTCGGTGCGGCGGGGTTCAGGGAAGGAAATTCTCAGCCCTCCTTGGCAAGCATTTAAGTGTCTCAGCAACGTCCTAAGATTTTTGTTTTGTGTACATTAGTGGGCTGATTCTCAATCGGGTTTATCCTATTGATGAATTGGTGGTAGGGATGGTCTAAACCAAATATCTGTTACAAATACCTGTTACAAAATACCTGTTACTTGTCTCAAGGTCAGTGTCTCTCCATACTCGTAATCGTTAACGGGGCCACACTTATATTTTATCCTACCGATTACTCGCATGCCTATGCAATATCGGCACTAATCAATAAGTTTACATTTTAAACAACTTTTTTAATAATAATATAAATAGCCAAATATATAATAATTATTATATAATTATATAATATTTTGTTTTAAATATTTTTAATATTATTGTTTCTGTAAAATACAATTTTTCCATAAAACGTTTTTATTATCCTCAACCATTTTATTTACAAAATACTGGTAGTCAAATGAAGATCAATTTTTTTTGGCCGATTACATTCAGAAAAAGTTTAATTAAAAACGTTAATGAATTATCAACAAAATAATAAATGATTGGAAAACTATTATTTAAGATGTTAGATGTTTTATAACAGCATATATATTTTTTATTTGATTTATGACTAGCAAAAATAATATAATTGGTGTATTTTAATGATTAATAAAATTAACAATAATAAAATAAAAAATAATGTAAGAGTATCTAATACAATGAAGACCGGGTGACATTTTACCTGAAAATACTCCTACGAGAGTGGAAGTAAAAATAATTGTTTAGGTAAACGAATATCTGGTAACTGGTAGAGATGACAAGTAAGAAATACTAGTCTGCGGTAAGACTCAGTACGAAGGTAATTGGTATAAATGCTGTTACTAGCATTGAAGTATGCAAGTATCTCGTACTTGTTACTTCTGAATACCGGTAACAGGTACGCCGTTCAGTCAGCCCGTACCTGTTACAAAGTAACAGGTCTAGTATTTCTGACTACTGATTAATGGTTTGAAATTTTGATTGGTTGTCTTTTACGATTCCAAACCTACGTTTTATATAGGCTGCCAACAATCTCTTCGCTAAACGATATATTCCTCAATAGTTCTCTTCAAGTTAAATTAAGAAACAATAACAGAACGGCCGATCATGATCCTTTTTGAAACTATTTTGCTTGAATTCAACTAATTACCATCCACATTCAGCAAAATAAATTAAAATACCCTTAAAAGATTTTTCATAAATTATTACTCCTGGGTGTAGGACTCCCAATTACACTTGAGACTAGATCAAAGTGTGCAACACCCTCCACCGCTCCACACGGCGCATAATCTAGAAGGATTACAAATGTTCCGAGAACCACCTAAATCAATACTACCCTGTAACAATGTACATATTCACCATGCAGTACGCTAATTTCCTCTGCTGTTCCCTTATAATTAGCCCGTTGTAACTTAGAAAACAATGACCGTGTAACAATTTTAATCTTTTATTTTCTGAGAAATTCATAAAGAGGAATTTATTACAAATAATTAAATAACGCATAATTTAATAAAGGATAGACATTCATATGACTTTTTTCCTTATCCTCCATTTTATTCTATTTATAAAGATAAATAACTATAACTATATTTTGAGATCTTAGATTGCCTGTTGGCATTTGAAGATCGGTGTCCTCGGATTCATATGACATCTACTCAGAGCTTGGTTATTTACTCCTACCCTTAATTATTAACAAGATCTAAAAATGTATTATTGACAAACTCAGATGCCTAATTATTAATATTGTGGTGCTTTATTATTCATTTTAAACTTCGAATATCACCCCGTATCACTTCTTAAACAAGTAAATATAATAACTGATTGGAACTAGGGTAAACCAGACATTTATTGACGCACTAATCTTTAATTGAAAAACATAAGCTTTTGTGCTAATGTTTAGTTTTAAAAAAATGGGGAAAATGTTGCTTGTGGATCATAGAAATCAGCTGTGGTAAAATATTTTCATAATATAAATACAAGTAAAGGTAATGTATCATATAATTTTTAAAAATTTTGGTTTTAGCAAGCGAACTATTTTATTTCTTGTATGATTTATTTGACTTCTTAATTCCTTTTATTTCTATATAATTAAACAATACTAGTAAACAATGAACATTGCGCAAAATCTGGAAACGTTCATTACATTCATGAGCAATGCTTTAAATGAGGAACAAATATAGAAAACATGATATAAGAATATATTGCCTTGATCAGGAATACATATCCTTAAAAGTCTGTTCTGTAAGATAAAATGCTTAAAGTTTCCATTAAATAAATCCAATTGTAATGAAAAGATAGAATAATGAAGAATAAATGGGCGTAAATAACTGTAATTTCAACTAATTATTCTCAATTTATTGAAAACTCGCTCCACTGATATTTTTAGTCAAAACTTCTGTATGCAGCACAAAGTATGTTAGTTAAAGAATAGTCTCAATAAATTTCATATTGATTCAATTATTTTTACTATTTTGTCTTGAATTTATACTATGGACAACAACAGTGTCAATGTGCCTTAACAGTGTCAATAACTGTCTAGTTTACCCTATCCACTTAATTTTAAGACTAAAATGTCACCTCCTTTCTTTAATTGTAGTTAAAAAAAATCATCTTCTAGTTAAGAAAAACTGTAAATTCTTTACTACTAATTACCAGTTGTTATTGAAGTAGGCTATTGTACATGTATTATAGTTGAATTACAACTTTATATTAGTCATCTACATCGCCAAATCGCGGGGTTTCTATACTATATTGGGATTTTTTTTGGATCTTAAAGTGGTTTTGATTTACATTTTTTTTAAATGTAGTTAGTAGTTTATTCAAATGTACAAGATTATTTGGGATATGGATCGAACTGGATCCGTGGGCTTGGACACATGCGTAATAATTCAAGATCCAGTAACGCAGCGGTATGTCTTTGACACGATGCTAATGCTCCAACATAACAATAGGCTCCAATTTTAACCACAGATGCGTTTGGTTACTCGGATCCCATTGCGCATGAGAAATGATTCATTTCAAATATTACAAATTACACGGTTCCCTATGCGTGAAATCGGCTTACATCCAAGGCAGGAGACCCCGAGGCTAGAACATGTGCGCGGTTAGGCTATTGATAAATGGGATTATTCAGAAGTGACGTCAGATAGGAGTTCGGTCTCAGATTACTGTTATGGGGTGGCGTATGATAAAGGAGGAAGAATATTTCTTAGTAGTATTAAATAATAGTGAAGCATAAGATTGTTTGACGGTTCTTGGGACCCTTTGTGTGCAACTTGTCCATTTCGACCTTGGTTATTCATTTTGTAATAGCTTTAATTAATTGTCTAATGACTACAACAGTACTGCATTTCATAGCAACGTTGAGAATGTTTGATTAAATGACCAGGCGCGTTGTGTGTAGAGTACAACCAACTTCCTCTTTGAAATCACCACTATCAATGAACGGGGGAAAAAAAACAGAAGAGCTAGAAAATCTTTCATTTTTTAGAAAGTGTGTTGCTAAAAATAGAACCCATCTAGAACGTTAAACCCAAAGATACGAAAACGTTGCACTTTGTATTCCGGCGCGACCGCTGAAGGGTTGAAATATAGTGAAAAGGAGTGATGGTTTCAGTAGTTAAATATACAGTACAGAAGCCCTGTTATCCGGGGTAATGATGGAAATGGGTAGGTTCACGTATGATCGAAAACCTCGAATAATCGAATTACAATATTTTATTTACTTCATGTGATGTCTTTTAATGTAGAGTTCTTCATTCTTAGAGTTCTTCAACATAGAATCGATGTTTGGGCCTACGAGGATGCGGTCTTTTTTCTTTTTGGAAATATCACTGACAGTTGGCTCGCCGATTACTATGTTCAGCGGACAATGTTTGAAAAAAAAGAAGTTAATTTCTGTTCAAGCGTTAAAACGAAACTTTTTTTTGCGACATTTTGTTATTCGTATTTAAAGTACACTAACAAGGGACGTTTTGACTTGTAACACAGATTCGAATGCCGATTTTCGTTTGAGCAGTAGGTACCTATAACAACAATGCAAAACTAGAGTTATAGCCGCCAACGAGCATTGGGACTATAGAAAAAAAAAAAAAAATATTATATATATATATATATATATATATATATACGTTTAATATATATATAGAATAGAATAGAATAGAAAGAAAACTTTATTCTGGGACAAAGTCCCTTAAGAATAACATTGAATATCACAAAGTAAGATCATAAACTGGCCGAGAGGCTTTTAAAAATAAAACAACTTAGGTAAAATTAAATACAAATTGGTATGAAAAAAAAAAATACAGAGAAAAACTAGAGAAAGAAAAAACTATTAATAAAAAGAGAGTGAAAAGATAAATATACAAAAAAGAGGTTAATATTGTAAACAAAATTGCAGAAGAGGAAAAAAAAAACAGAAACTTAAAGAAAAATAAAAGATAGAAAATCCAAAATTAGCATTACAAGAAATCAAAACATTATCATAGTTAAACTATAATTTTTGCTAATGTTTTATGTCTGACGGTCTTAATAAATAAATTAGCCAATTACATACATAGTACATATATCCTTAATTAGAGAGCGTCGGGTTGGAGGGAAAGAAGATGGTGAAAGAGTAGTGTTTTGAATGTTCCAAGGGAGGAAGCATTGCGGATACAGGGGGGGAGGGAATTCCAAAGATTAGAGGATCGGACAAGGAAGGAACGTTGGAATGCAGTACTTCTGTGGGATGGAGTATAGAGATCGGAAAGACGACGAGATCTTGTATGCAGTGATTTGATAGCAGACTTGAATTTCAGGTTACTGTAAATAAAGGGAGGGTGACGGGTGTTGATAACTTGGAATAGGTAGGAGCCTAGAAAGTATTTTCTGCGGAAGGAGGGGAAAAGCCAATTTAACTCAGTATAGAGATGCGAAACATGGGAACGTCTCGATGTTCCGAAGACAAACCTAATGAAGCAATTCATGATGCGTTTTAATCTGTCCTCAAGAACCATCGAGAGCCCGTCATATATCACGCAACCATAGTCAAATTGGGGGAAGATAAGGGAGGATACTAGAAGTTTGCGTGTGGGCAGGGGAAGGAGGTGACGGGAGCGGTGAAATAGTTTTAGGATACCGATTGACCTTCGGGAGATTTGTGCAATATGGGATTTCCAGGAGAGGGTTTGATCAATGGTTAAGCCTAAATTTTTAACAGAGGAATGGAAAGTTATTGGATGACCATTAAGGAATAATGTGGGAAAGTTGGCATTTGAATGGAGAAGGGAGTGTGATCCTATGGCAGTTGCTTGAGTTTTAGCTGCGTTTAACGTTAATTTGTTCAGATTTGCCCAGGCACAGGTTTCGTCTAGGTCTTCCTGAATTTTGGCAAACGCAGCTAACATTTCGGATGGAGGAAAGGAGAAGTAAATTTGGAAGTCATCGGCATAAAGATGGTGGGAACAATGGTGAATTGAATGGGGAAGATCATTGATGTAGGAATTAAACAGTAGAGGGGAAATGCTCGAACCTTGAGCTACTCCTGACTGTAGAGTGAGGAAAGAGGATAGGCCTTGGTTAGCAGTGGCAACTGCTTGGGTGCGGTCGGAAAGGAAAGATTGAAACCAAAGGAGGGAGCTGTAGGAAAAGTTCAATGATTTCAATTTGGAAAAAAGGATATTATGGTCTAAGGAATCGAATGCTTTAGAGAAATCAAGGAGGATCAAGATGGTCAGTTCTTTTTTGTCCATCGCTGTTTGGATGTCAGTGATAATTTTAATGAGTGCGGATTGTGTTGAGAAGCCGGGACGGAAACCAGATTGGAAGGGATCGAGTAACTTGGAATGTGTTCTAGGAAATTGGAAATTTGGGATTGCACCAATCTTTCTAGGGGCTTAGAAAGGTTGGAAAGTATGGATATAGGGCGGTAGTCCTTTGGGGATATAGGGTTTGGGTTCTTGTTGATGGGATGAATTAAGGCCTTTTTCCAGGAAGTGGGAAATACTGAGTTTTGAAGGGAAAAGTTGTATATAAAGAGGAGAACCGGAAGGATTTCAGGAAGGCATAATTTCAATAATTTAACAGGAATGTTGTCTATACCAGATGAGTTGGATTGAGACTTCATAATGGAGGTAATTAGATCAGAGGGGGTGATATAAGAAAAGTAAAAATTATTGTCGTTAAATGCTGGCGGAGGTAAGGACTGGGAGGGTCTAGAAGGGGCTGATGAAGTGGAAGAAACGAAATAGGAGTTTAACTCATCCGGAGTGACAGGAAGGTCTCCCGAGGGAGAGGAACTAGGAGGATCACACAAGGAAAGTTTGCGGAGGAGCAGCCATTTGGATTTAGGATCGGGTGCAGATGAAAGGGCTTCGTGGAAAAAAATTGGATTTAGTTCGCCGGATCGTGGATTGAGTTAAATTTCTAAGAAACTTAAACGCTTGATAGTCATCTTCAATCCTTGTTCGCCTGAAGCGTCTCCGGGCAGCCTCGCGTCTTCTTTGTAAATCTTTAATGTGTTGGTTCATCCAAGGAGCAGGGCGACGCCGGCGAAATGTTGAGGTTTTAAGAGGAGCATGGGTATCAAGGATAGATAGGAGATTGGTGGTGAGTAATTCAACCATGGTATCAATTGAGGAGCAGGAGTAAATTGGATTCCAATCTATGGCTTCGAGATCGGATAAAATCATATCTCGGGAGAGGGAGTCTATGTTACGGAAGGATATTGTTTTAGGAAGGAAACGAGGTGTTGGGATATCATATGATATTTGTATCAGGTCATGAGAGGATAGGAATGAAACAGGTCGTTGACTTGAGGAAAGAAGATTTTTTGGAGAATCTATGACATGCAGGTCCAACCATGTGTCGGACCCGCGGGAGTGGTGGGTGGTATTGAATGGTACAATGAAAAGGTGGAGGGAAAAAAAAAAAGGTTTTCAAGGTAGATTTTGTCATAGGAGTCAGACAGGAGATTGGTATTTAGGTCACCGGAGATGATTATATTGGAGTAGAGAGGGACATAGTGGTAAAGGTTAGATTCGAATGATTGGTCAAAAGGAACATGTGGAGGACGGTAAACCACTACATACAGGAGAGAATGGGCATTAATGGATATTTCAACAAATAAGAACTCAATGTTAGGGAGATTTGAAGGAGGTGAATGAAAAAGGACTCGAGACTTCAGGCAATCATGGACGTATAGCGCCACTCCACCACCGGTCCGGTTAACCCGGTCATGACGAATGATGGAGTAGTTAGGGAGAGAAACCGAGGAAGAAGGTATGTAGGGTTTAAGCCAGGTTTCAGAGAATGCAATGATGTGGTAAAAATTTTGGGTGAAAAATTCTAGGAACTCATCGTAATGGGCTGGTAGGGATTGTGAGTTTATGTGACAGGCGGTTAGGATGTTAGTCATAATGGGAAGGAGTTAGGGAAACATAGGACAGTAGGTAAAAGGATGACGCTGATAATGAGAAACAGTAGTAAACGCTAAGAAGAAAAAATACATATCGATAATAAGAACAAAGTAAAATGATATATACAAAGTATATATAGAAGTAGAAATATTTATAATAATGGAAAATAAAAGTAGTAGCAGGTGAATATATGAGGATAGTATAGAACGAAAGGGCGATGAGTTGGTTAAGAAGAGATGAAAAAATAAATAAATAAAATAAAAGATAAAGAAACATAAACAAGTGAAAATAGTAAAGGAAAATGAGCGTTAACTGATTAAAAGTAATATCATGGTGACACCAATAAATTAAAAACTGAAAACTAATCTGGCAAGGATAAATAATGGAAAAAAAAAAAAAAAAAAAAACTAACGAGTACACTGGTTTCATTAGCAAAGGGTGTAGACCAAGGAAGTGCAGCTAGGAAAAGAATTCCTGAAGGTCAGGCGAAGACATCCAGGTCCTGAGGCTGGTCTATGAAGATTACTGGATGGCCGTCTTCTTTACGGCACCGCACACGCCCTCCCGAGAACCAAACATATTTTAATTTCCCGGCTGATCTCTTCTGACGGGCGAGCCAATACAGATGCCTGTTGGTCGGGGTCATCTCCTCGCTAAGATATATCCGGTGGGAGTCATTCTCCTGCCAGCCGATATCGCGCGTCGAGAAGTCCCTCTTGACTTTTCTCCTCTGTATTAGATCGTCCCTCAGAGACTGCCTGACGAATCGTGCGATTACAGGCGGTGGTCGCGCATCATCCTTCCTGGGCCTCCGGCGCTCCACTAGGTCGAGATCTTCTATGTTAAGTTTGATGCCGAGACCAGCACCAATACTTGTAACCAATGCCGTGTGGGTCTCTCCTGGGCGTACCGGGATGCCCCGAATTTCCATTGATTTATTCAAAAGTCCCTGTTCTGCCTTATTTATCCTGATTTCGAGCAGGCCAACTTTTGATTTTAAATTACGATTCTCATCGACCAACTCTTCAATACGTTTTGTCTGCCCCTCTAGATGAGCTTCGATTTTTGCTAGTCTCTCACTCAATTCGAAACTCAAGTCACCGTATTTATCAAGTGAGGTTTTTAGGGATTTAACTTCCTCGTTTACAGTATTAACAGCAGCTAGTATCTCGGAACCGGATGGCTCCGAGGGTTTTTCTGTGCTTGAATTTACCTTTTTAGTGTCACAAATGTGACAAAACCATGGTTTTTTGGAGTTTTTCACCGCTTCAATGTCTTTGTCTATGAGGTTAAAACATCTGCCGTGGAAAATCCCTTTACATTTTGAGCAAAGTAAACTATTTTTTTCGTCTCTGGAAATTGAATTTTCACACTTCGCGCATTGAACCATTTTGACGTAATTTAGTTCTATCAGCTGATTCGGTAAATATGAAGGTGAATGACTGTTTATTTACTTACGGCAGTAGTAGGCAGGTACGTAATACTGTGAGGATTAGCCACTTGCTCCGGGTGAGTGAACTAAATACTCCGTTTTTTTCTATTATTATGAAGTAATCGTACTGGGTTACGATACGACACTTCACTAATTAGATAGATAAATATATAGATAGAATAACAACAAAAAAAACTAAGAAAACTAACACAAAATAAAGAAGTTAAGAAAAAGAGTAACGAGATGTTGACTGTTTGCCGTCTCTGGCCAGACCATATATATATATATATATATATATATATATATATATATATATATATATATATATATATATATATATATATATATATATATATATATATATATATATAAAACATGAAAAAATACGAGCGGTGCTAGTTAAATAATAATAACAGGCGGAATAAAATTTCTGGAAGTTTAGTTCTTTTACTATAATACCTTATTGTTTTAAAAAATAAAACTGATTTTCTTTATTGCCGATATACTGAGTTAGTATTTTTTTTCCATTAAGGTTCATATAAAAATTTATCATCAATCAAATTCATTTTATAGGTATTTAAATAAACTTCTATTTTCTTTAAACAACCTATTACTTATTACAAAGTTTCCCTGATTTATTTTGTTTGTTTTATATTATAATTAAGAACTCTAGACTGCTTCTGGAACACTTCTCTTCTGCAGGCCACAGGCAAGTGAGATAACGTGCTATATCTTTAGAGTAAATATAACTGATGCTAGTTCATAAATAGATTACTAGAACAAACATTGATTGTTAGGATTGTCCGTTTCAATTGTTTGTCCATGAGCGGTTCGTTGGATCTGAAGCAGGAGTTAGCCGCGCCTCAACTTCTCGACAACTTTACTGCCCTAAGCCCCAGGCCCAGCTAGGGACCCTTATCTATCGGGCTTATCTATGTTTTAGATAAGTGTTATGATTTATTTTGTTTTACAATCGAGTTTCGTTTTCCATTATTTGTTGTTGCAATGAATAGATCAGAAAATTTCCTAAAGCGTTTTAATCATAATCACAAACTAGGAGTAATTCAGGGATCATTGTTTGTGATTCCTTAACCCATTTCATTTTGCATATATACGACATTAATTTATTTTAAGAAATTATTTATTAATTAAGTAATAATAGTTTTCTTTTTTATTACATCAGCTTATTATTTAAGGTTTTTAATATATACTTTTTTTTTAATCCAATAAAAAATAATAGGTAGAACAATTGGTTATCATTCGATAGACTATGCATAGTAAGATTTAAATGGTAATTTCCACCAAAATTTAGGGTCGCTAGAATTAAATTGAAATGTAATGTGAGCGATTTAATGCTCAATTACAACTAGATAGCTTTTTAGTATACCGCAGTTAGAAAATTAAAATTATGATTTTTGTATGAAAATAGTGTAAAATTATAATTTTTTTTTTCGTTTCATTTAACGATTTTAGGATTCCAATAGTACTATTGCAGCAGTTATAAATATATCACCTTACCTATCTCTGAAAAAATATTTAATATCAAACAGGCCAAAGTTGCATGAGCGCAACATTTTCTGTTACCATTTTAGCTGGTCAGAATTTTTTTTTTTTTTTTTTTTTTTTTTTGTATATATAAAGTTTTAACTAATTTTAGACTCGGCTGAAAAACTGTTAAATAACACACTGTTTTATTCAAGAATAAACTAAAGATCTAATTGATAAAACTTAAACTAATGTTTAAAATTATTAAATTACGAGCTTACTGGACCATTAATTAAGCAAGTAATTAATTATATAACTTAATAATCCATTGCTTCTTTTTTTTATTAAACATTTTAGTATGTTTTTATTATAAGAGAACTAGGGAAAGAAGGACTGGTTATGCTATCAGTTACCGACCCATTCTAACCAAAGTGGTAAGGTCAAGTAGGTAAGAAAAATATACAGATCCATAACGCCATTAAAATTTACATCAATAAACATTATCTATTTTTGTTGGTATTTGGTACGAAACTTATTATTGAAGTATGAATTTCGATTAGGTAAGTACACCAGTAATGATAATTTGGAACAGCACCCGGTGTGATCTGGGAACAGTTTGTAACGGGTAAAATAAGCGGTACCAGTATATCTCTATCTCAAATATATACAGAGACCTAGACCTATGTTGATTTTATTATATTATAATAATATTCCTTTAATATTAATGTATAATAAATAACTTAATAAGCCATTGTGGGATTTTGTTTCTATTAACCTTAAGCTTATTTGAATACTACTTGTTATAAATCTGTTATATAAAGAAAAAGAAGGTAGTTCCTTTATTTTCTTAAAAAAAAAAATAGGTCATATTACATTCAATTCACCGTTCAAATCTAGCTTTATCTCTTCTTATTTCAGTGTTACCACCTCAACACGTCCTGTATTTTCGGCACCAGCTTTCGTTCAATGCTAGTAATTAATTATAAATTGTAATAATATTGCTTAAATTAAATAAATTATATAGAATCAACTATTGATTTCAATTATTATAAAATTTATATTCGTCCGTTACTTTCTTCATTAATGCACAATAATCATTGAAAAAAAAATTACTTCCTGTTTTAACAACATCTGACTTTCAAGTAAAAAAAAAAAAAAAATTGAAAAGGTGGAAGATTTTACAAATTTATATTATATCTATAACTCCAAAACCAGGCAAGTCCAATTTCCAAATTTTTTTTTAATAGTTTTACTAGTACATTATGTTAAGGTGGGAGGTTTCCTTTTAAAGTAGTTAAATCACATTGAAAACGGTCAAACAAAAATAATGCCTCTTTCTATTCCAGCCAGACCTTTACCTTTATTGACCAGCTGTGAAAATTTTTTAAAACTGAACTTGGCTGGTTTGGAATTCATTGCCTCATTTATGCTATTATCAGAAGGATAGCAATTTGAATCGCCGATGATTTTTTTTTTTTTTTTTTTTTTTTTTTTTTTTTTTTTTTATGAGGGTGCCCTATTTCCCGTTATTTTCCTCTGTCCAGCGTTTGACCGTTATTGACAGTGATTGTTAAAACTGTTGAACGTTTTTGTTGAACGGTGATGTATTGTTAGAAAACAATTTAAGTTGTATACTGGTAAAACTTGGTTTATTCAACTTTTACTTACTTAAAAAAAGGAATAGGAAACTCTGTCAGATTTCGATATTCTATTCTTGCCTCCTGAAATGCCTGAAAATTATTTATAAATAATGATCTCCTCATGCTTATTTAAAAAAAAAGATTGATTAAAATGTATAAAGGTTTTTTTTCTTTTTTTGGCATTTTCTGTTCGTAGCTTAAAATACGGTATTAACTCTTTGTTTCTAGAATATATTTATCAAAACTGGGATTACTTAACATAACTAAAAACAGTTAAATCGAACATTCCATTAAATTTTTAATTTGTTTATATTTAAATTATTAGTTTTCACTACAATTACAAGTGTAGTGGAAATACTAGTAGCACTGTTAAATAATACAATCAGCCTTAAAAAAAAAAAAAAAAACCTATTTGTGAAAAGTATACAATAAACAACAACATTAACAAAAACAATGGAGCTACAGTCCAAGCGAAACCTTGGCCTCTTCCAGGATTTCCCTCCATTTATTCCAGTCACTATCGGCTTTCTTCCATTGCCTTACACCAAGAGTCTTAAGGTTCGCTTTAATGTTTTTCTACTAGAAGGGAAGGCCCAAGTTCACTAGCGCAACTTGGGTCTTCCCTTCTCTGTCTTCCCTCCTTCGGGATGCCCATTCATCATGATTTTCATCATGGAGCTCATTCCATAAATATGGCCTAGCCATCTTAATGGTCTTTGTTTAATTGTTGCTGCAAAATATTCAGCTTTGTACAGGTCTATTAGCTCCTAGTTGCTTCTTATCCTCCACAATCTCTATCTTTTGTAGGGCCATATATCTTCCATAAAATGTTTCTCTCCTATCTATTTAGAATGCCTTCATTCTTTGTAGTCCGAAATATTAGTAAATACCGGGTGGTTTTAAGGAAACAAATTTTATTTATTTACTTTTTTTATTATACCATGATACATTATATATATATATATATATATATATATATATATATATATATATATATATATATATATATATATATATATATATATATATATATATATATATGTGTGTGTGTTTAGTAAGGTTCTAGAGGTTCAGTCATATACTTTTATTATTTTTTTATTATTTTTGTATACTTTATTATACATCATAGTGTAGAAGAAAGTAAACGGGATGAAATGAGAGGAAAATGTATTAATATAATAACCAATTATAAAAATACTAATAACAATAAAAATAATCACTGCAATAATAATAGTCAAGAAAAAACACGAAAGATATACAAAGCTACCAGGGAATTTCTAAAAATATATCCAAATATAATAATATGACTGAACCTCCAAGAACCTTACTAAACATTTAATAGTAACAGTCAAGAAATTTATCCATATATATATATATATATATATATATATATATATATATATATATATATATATATATATATATATATATAGATATATAGATATACACATATTTTTTTTATTTTTTTTTTTATTGCCCGCTAAATATTACCATATTTAATTACTAAATATGACCATGTTTAAATGGATTTCAGTTTGTGATTGAAATAAAGGACTATTATTTCAAATCATATACTCGCTCATACAGATGTATGCAACGGTGCTCTAATGCTAGTAATATTTCGGGTTATTTTTCACCTCATATAAAAAAATCATATTATCTATAAATTTTTTTGTTGAACATTTCTTCTCAAGACGTAATGATAAAAATCGATAATTTGTTGAAGTTACTTTTTGTTTTGTTTTTTGTGACAGTTTTCTGTATATGATTAAGTATTACGGCGAAACTAAGCTATCTAGATAAAAAAGTGTATATAACATAGTTTGCTTGTAATATTTTTAGGAGTAAAATAAAAAAAAAAAAATAATAAAAAAGAACACCTCGGTAACATCATTAGTTCTTGAACTGTCGGCATATAACCAGTTCCGTACTTGTAATGTTACTGAAGGGGTGGGGATGGGGGCTAGCAAGAGGTGGGGGGGTCGGGAATTTGTATATTTTTAGTGTTTACTTTATATACTAACATCCTGCAAAAATCCAGCTTTTCCCTAATTAGTTCCGAAATGAAACCTTTATTGACTAGGCTATTTATTAGCTTTATTAATAAATAACTATCTGAATCAAATAAAATAAGAAATAAATCACATCGAATACTTATGATACCGTGCTGTCCAATGAATCTATTATCTTTTCTATTTCAGTGCCGTCACCCAAGGAGATTGTAGCTACCTCGTCATATTATTATAAGCTATAATCTTTTTTTATGTTGTAAATTTACGAGTCAGTAAAAAGTTGCAATAAATATTTTATTTAAAAAGTTCACGGAAGCCACAAAAAGCCAACACTTAGAAGTTTTTGACACGAGTGTTCATTAAATGTTTACGAGGATGCTGAAGTCCTTGACACACCTACACGCTCGCCCACAGCGGTCTTCCAAAACCTATTGTTGTATGTGTATTTGTTTTTTGTTTTTTCAATTTATTAATATCACTATTTTTTTCTAAATAATCACTAATTAGTAATTTTTGTCTGTAAATGTAGAATGAATGAATATTTATTATTCCAATTATCTATTATTATTTAATTAGGATTGATGATAAATTGATGAATTGCCACTTTTTGCCATTTTTTAGAAATCTGGTTTCAAACGCTAAACATTCACCTTCAGTTTTAACACATACAACATTTTCAAAACATCAGCACTTTATTACATGGATAATATATACTAAAGTTTTCAAAAATGTAACACAAGAAATCAGATATATCGGTACTCACCTGAGGAGATCTAACAAATATCTGAAATATAGCCATATTGGGAGGGGTAGGGCCAGGTAGATTACATTTTTTTGGGGTTTTACCTCGGTTTTTTTTCCAATGAATAATTGGATTTTTCCGTTCCTATTGGAAGTAAATTTAAAATGGGGCTATTGGAAATGTTTATCTGGCAATTTAAACAAAAATCTGGATTGGTTTTGAACGATTTTATTATGTCTAATGACTCATAAATGTTTATTTTTAGGCTATTTTCTACTTGATGTATTATTCTCACTCCCAAGTCTATTATTGAATTTATGGTTATTTTCATTTAGATGGATAGTGAATTTGGAATTTCGGGTCTTATTATTGTATGCTCTTATATGTTCTACTCTTTGATTTACCGATCGTCCAGTTTTTCCCGTGCATTTAGCTTTACAGTAATTACATTTTAGTTTATATAGAGCGCTTTTTTGCATTTTATAGCTTTACAGTAATTACATTTTAGTTTATATAGAGCGCTTTTTTGGAACGGGTCTATTCCGTCTGAAGGTGAAGGGAAATACGATGACAATGGTTTATCTATTTCAAATGCAGGGTTTAAACCTAATTTTAAAAATTATTTTTTGACTTATTATTCGGTTAACCTTACTCTCTGTCCCTTTGCCGGATATTAAATCCTGCATAAAATAGTAGGTTGAAAAACATGGCATAGGGGATGGCTCTAAATTGACAACAGTAACAAACTTAAAACAATCAAATCTGCAGTGGGACCATGGGGTCAAGAAGCAAGTGTAAGGTAAGAAGTGATGACAAGACTACGGAACTTGCCACTGAACTCACTCATAGCTTCCAACTGAAAGTTAAACCATCCCCAAAATGCAACAAATGTCAAGTATATCTGACAATATAACAACGTTCTTGTGAAATGCAAAAAATACAACCAGCAAAGAACAAATAATAAAATCGAGATATTTCAAAAGTTTTTGGGGAAGGAAAAAAAAAAAAAAAAAAAAAAAAAAAAAAAAAAAAAAAAAAAAAAAACCCTTTTTACAGTGAGATTATTAAATATTTAAATAAAACTGATGTTTAAAAAAACAGTAGTTTGACTTGCTAATGGTGCCTTTAACCAAATGCGACTGAAAAAAAAAATAGAAAGCCCCATTGCTTTTTGCTTTTTTTTTTTTTTGTGTGTGAAATATTATAGTATTTTTCAATGAAAACAACAACAAAAAATGCAAGTTTATTTTAACTGTTCAAATCAAAGTGCACTTGGAATGTGGTTGCGGCCAAAATTGACTCGGTTCACCAAATTCTCAGTTAATAGAGACCCAAAAAAGTAAGGAAATGCATAAGAACAATAACGTTGGACAGTTGGCGTAATAAACATATCTATTTAATAACAAAACAATAATTATTACGTATGCTATAGAAATATACATAAGCAATATTTTTACATATATAAATAAAAAAGTTTTGGCTTGAAAAAAAAATATTAGTTTTCTTTTGTTTAAGTACTTACATTCTATCTGCTGTTTCAGCGTCATTCTTTTGTCTAAAAACCATCAAATCGAAAGATGTTACATCAGTTCTGCCTTTGATATATTAAAGTGCCTTCTCCAACCCAACGTAGTAATGGGTCGTTCTGGGTGGAACGGAACTTGGAACTGGTTCCAGCTTTAAACCGGTCTGGAACGAATCGCCTATGTTTTTCCGGTTCAAAGCTGGTAACAGTTCCAACTTCCGCCCCCCGGTGTATTTGAGTTTAGATTGCATCTTTGGTTTCGTTCCACCTTAGGTCGTTCTGACTGCATTGTTGCGTTAATCTTGCCGCTGTTGATTATTATTGTTTCAAGGAATGATATTACCATAATATTTATATTTCAAATAGTCTTATAAATATTTTAATAATTAAAATAAAAAATTCCATAGAAAATAAATTGATAAAAATTCATTCTCCGTTAGGAGAAGAGATATGAGTATATTTATTACCACTTTTAGAGCTTGGAGACGCAAAGCTGATATTATGGGACACATCCGCAGCTTTATCAAGATATAAATTGGAATTTAAATAACCTTAGCGTATTTCTCTACCGCTACGAATACCATTGAATTATTACCATGAAATCTACTTAAACGGCAGAGAATGTTTTATGTTTGATGTAATGGAGTTATAGTTTTTAATTTGTTTTTACCATCTTAGATTATTTACTTTTTACCTCAAAGGTTAACACTATTAATAAAAAATAGGGGGAAAAAAAACAAAACTTCTTCAGTTATTTCACTTACCTTTACAAATACCTTTTTAGTTTAATCTTGTCGTTCTTTTCACATTTTCAATAAATTGATTTCATTTAAATATATTTTATTGAAAATTATAAAACAATTTTGCAAATTGGTAACACAGACAGGCCAAACCTTCTAGCCTCTTGCTCTTTTCATTTTCTCAGCCAAACGTTTCATTTTTTTAAGGGGTTTAAACCCTCATATACTTTAACTAGGGTATATGAAACGTATTAATATTATTTAAAAAATAATTAAAATAAATCAAGCAGTGTAAAAAAAATTGTTTAAAGCAATTTTAAATTTACGGAATGCTTAATTAATACGATTAATATCCTCACCTTGCGTTCAATACCTTCGATGGAGTATAGATCTAATGGGATTTTGAATAAGTTCCTTAAGGATAAACGCCGTATAATGCGAAACTGTAATCAATTTAACCATGATTAAAATTACGTAATTTTATTTTATTTAAAATACTTTTTACTATGGTTTCATAATAGTTTTAGAAATCTTAATATGTTTAACCAAATAAATCCGGGGCTTGACAACACTAATTCCAATCAGAACGTGATATCATAGCCTGGGCTAATGAGTAGCAGGGCACATTATGAAATGTCATTTTTCTGTTGGTGGATTTAATTTCTTCAAATAATCCTAAATTGTTATTTTTTCTATAAAAAAAAAAAAAGTACGTTTATGTAACATTAGGTAATCATCAAGAATTTGGGTCGCCCCTCCCCCCTTAACTCCCTATAAATTTTTTTTTTTTTTTTTGGGGGGGGGGGGGGAGGGCTTGCCACCTTCACAACTCTTTGCCCCTCATGCATATGGACATGAGATAAAATAACTAATACTTTTATTCAATGAAGTATATATTCTCTAGCGTGCCTGTCATCAGAATAACTTCTATTAGACTCAAAAGGTGAAGTGCAATTGTATCATGGTTTACACCACTAAAAAGTTAACTAAATTCCACAGTTTTTGGGAAAGTTGACGGCTTCTAGGGTGTTCCAGTGGGGAGTGAGGAATTTTCAAAAAACTATTAGAAATTTAATTTTTAATAAATGTTTTGTGTTTTGCGCGTTAAAAGGCCTAATTTTGCATCAATTCAGTTCCATACTTAGCCTGAGGGACGATGATTGATCAGTCGAATGAATGTAGGAGTGATTGAAAACATTAGGGGAAGTACTATTAAAGTGAACGATATACCTTGATGAGATAGACCTCAAGGAAACATTATCCAAGGCCTATTTCCTCAATCTTTATTTCAGCATTAATTCAAGCTGTTAAGACACTATAATAAGAATACTTTCAAAACAAATCTTTAAGTTTTAAAGATTCCCCCAATCCTCTCAAATTGAATTTGAATAAATCTCAGTGAGGTTTATATAGACCTCAGTTTATATTGTACTATCGACAGAAAGCTTTTCTCTAGGCAATTATTCTTCATCCCTCTTTCAATTTAAATGCAAATTCGCAGCTGAGTGTTACACATCTGGAAGTGCAATATCTATTCCTCCTGAAAGAGTGGTTGGATCTCTGCAAGATTTTTTTTTTTTAAAGGATAATATTTACATTATATATTAAATAATTTATTTATATAATTTATATATAGATAATAATTTTAATTTATATAATAATATATCTACCTTTTGTTTTATTGTTTACCTTCATTGATTAATATAGATATACATATATGTGTTATTCTTACGTTTTAATTCCTTGTAAGTCTCATATGTTGTTTTGGAAACAGTTTATAGTAATATATTTGTGGCACATGTGCATAGTGAGCTAAATCGAATTTTGTGAATTTCGAGCTATTTACATCACCAGAATCATATTTTTTTTCTCTTCTTTTGTATCTAATGGGCTAAGTGTTCCGTCCATTGCAATGAAGGATGTTCCTTTGTGAAACGTGGGCTGATACTCCAATCTTGAACTTGTGATAAGCGAGTTAAGTTTACTAAGCCCCTTATGCACAACCATATAATCATTTAAAACAGTTATATCCAATCTATGTGCTGGGTAGCCCTTCAAAATTATAATGCGCTAAAACAGATAAATCACAAGTATTTAATCCCTTAGTCATACGCACATGGATTGCGACACCTCCCATGCATTAATGGAGAAGAAACAAAAACCTTTCAAAGGCCCTATTGAAAATCCCCATGATTGGGCTCAATTAATGCGGGACACTGGAAAAAAATATAAATTTATTGTTATAGAGATGGAGAGTTCCAACTTTTACAATTTTTTGTCCCTCTTAAAAACCGCCTTAGTTAATATAAAAAAAAGATAATGAAAAGGGCAATATGCATTGGGGGAAGGTAAGATGGCTTTACTATAACAAAGATAGCTGCGGTGTTCTCTACTACAAGTCGACTCTCGATATAAATGTTAATTTTAAAACAGTAAGTTTTTTGAAAAAGGGCAGGTTATATGAGCCACTAATCAGAAATGTTGAATCACTTCCGATAGCTGAAAAACTTTCAATAAAATACTTATTTTTTCTTTAGGTATGCTGTGCATGTTATTTTATTTTCTACTATTTTCTTTTATGTAAAAAAATATAAAAAATGTCAAATTAAATTTTTTAAAATGGAAAAATATTATTTAATGTATACCTAATTCTTCTCAACTCTAAAAATTACTTAAGCACTTGGCTTTCAGAGGTCCATCACTATTACATTTTTCACTTAGCCCATTTCACACAAAATCGATTAGTGTATAATGTGGGCTAAGAGTTCGATTTTTTTGGAATGATCAGTATCAAATATTAGAATATTGGCAAGAACTGAAACATACCTTACCAACATAAATAGAAATATACTATCAAGAGGTTAAGCCCCACAAATTTGATTTTTTTTTTTAACTGGACGATTTTGGAAAAAATCTCAAACATTCAATTCAGTATTCCTAAAATAGCAATTTTCATACTTAGCCCACTATGCACAGGTGCCACAGATATCTATCTTTTACAACCCTTTTGGTATACAAAAATATATGATATTATGTTTATCTAATATATAAGCCGATACGAATTCTACGAACAAAAAATCAGTTTTTCGTAATTTATGTTTGCTTAAGTTGATTTCTGTTAGCTGATTCAAAACATTTTTTCCGAGAGAAGTAAAAGGGACTCTCGGTATTATAAGTTTGATATTCAAATTTTTGTTTCTATTCACGATTGTAGTCTGTAGATAGGATGGTCTTGGTTGTTAGATGCTTATTATTTATAGAGTTAAGAGGTTCTACCTGCTATTTATATAATTGACTGATTCTTCTGTTAAATTCTTAACTCTTATGTCGTATCTCTGGTTCGATGGAAGTCTTATGTCTAAGATTAAAAATAGGATATGTCTTGGATGAAGATGTCGGACTGTATCAGATCTGGTTAATGGAATATTCTTTAGTGGGGCTGCATGACAGGAACAATGACAAAGGATTCAGCGAAGGATTCACCACTGTTCGGTCTGGAAGAGGTGTATTAGCAGGCCTTTTTAAGGAAGAGGCTTTTTCAGGTCAAACTGTGATGTTAGTATAGATGTATCGTCCATAAACGTTGCCAGAAACGTGCCAGAAGTTATAGCGATGTCTGCTGAGTAGATGATATAGAGGATAATACTCAAAACTCTTTGAGGAACTCCTCTTTGGATCAAATAGCAGTAGGAATAATCTGATCCGCAGCGAATTCGGTAGGAACGATTTGTGAAGTTAGAATGGAATACAAAAAACATATTAAAAAAAAAAATAATAAAACTACATATCATGATGATACATTTATATAAACGCTATTAAAACTATAACCTAGAACTTGAATTCATCAGACCGCTTTAGAGAACAGTCTCTTTTAACCTTTGAAATGTGATCGGAATCTCAAAAATAAATTCTCATTTACTCTGAGCTCTTCTGCGCTCATTTACCGTTGCATGAAAGATCTTCCTTAAAGTTACCCCGGCTTATCTACCTTTTAATGAAAGTTCTGTTGTGATTCCTAGTTTTCCAATCAAAAGTTTACGACTTTTGATAACTTTCTGGAGATCGAAGCAGCCCCCTCTATCAGCGGCCATTACAAAAGAGCCAATTTGTTGAGTTGAAGATTCTCTACATAAATTGCGAATCTGAGAAAAAAAAAAAAATCATTTTACGAAAATGTTGCAAAAAAAAAAAGAAGAAGCATATTTTGATAATTTACCACTGTTAAAACCTAAAGATATTTAAAGCATCTACGATCTATCTTTCCATCTATCAGCAAATTCATAGCTCTGTCTAATTTTATTTTAGTGTTATGACATAATTTATTTTTCTTTTGCACCCTTTTATTGTAACCCTGAAAGCTGGTTGTGCCAACTAACACATTTTCCCAAGTGCTATTAACGTCATATTACCTGAAATCAACATTTTATACGGGCATAATCCATAAGAAATAAACAAAAGGTTTACCTCATGTCAGACGTTCCTCACGTTCTTTTAGGTTTCAACTCTCCCCTAGTAGGTTTCTTTGTAATTTACATAAAAAATAAATTAAATTTATTACAGATAAGACCACACAAAATAACCATGACATCGGTTATTTTTCCCTTCTCATTCCAATTGCAATACGAAATTGAGAGATAATTGCATTTCTGAGTACACCGTTAGAAAGGTAATTAAATCTCACAACTTTTGTGAGATTCGGCTGCATGCACTCTTTTTTTTGGAAGAGTAGTGATCCTCAAAAGTTTGTCGCTAACAAAACGTTTTTAAAAATTTATTTTTTGATATATTATTGCGGTTTAAAAAGATACTTGTGAACATTGAATGTGCATAGGACTTAAAGAAAATTTAATGCTGATTTCGAAACTGTGATGGAACGTTGAAGAAAAAATGTATGAAAGCAGAGAAAATTGAGGTTTTCTTATAAAAACCACGGTTTTATCGAAATAACCTTTGGAACGGCATATCTCTGGAACGGAATGAGATAGAAACATGCGGTTTGCGTTGTTTAACTACATTTTTTATTGTTGTTGTTTATATGTTTAACTACAGTTTCTCCATCTTGCTTATTGTCATCTACTTGCGATACACCCTGTACAGTGGACAATTAAAACAAAATAGTTGAAGAGAATTATTATTATGAAATTTATCTTATTTTGAAAATGAAATAAATTGAAAGAAAAGTGCACAAAGGAATATGTTTAATTCAACACAGGTTTACCTACATCAGGTTTGGGCATAGGTTGAATGGTATTTTATATTTGAAAGTCTTTATCATAACCATCTTTTTCAATATATTTTATTAAACGGCTTTATTCAGGAGTGTTGTTTAGGTTGGATTATTTTTTTTCAAATTTAGTAAAATTAGTATTTTACATTCTCTAAAATATTTCAGAAAATGATTCTATTAAACTTTTCTTTTGTTTTTGATACTATTCTTTATTGATATTCACAACTGTATACAGTCAACACAATAAGTAAATGTGCGGTGCATTGTTATAGGATTTATATATTATTTAAGCTATTGACTTCACTTTGAAGAAATCTATCCTCTCAATAACTATATCCTTTCTTGAAAATACGACACCCTTGGAAACTTTTCAAAATGATGGCAGCTAGTTTATCATTGATTAGAGATCAGAAAAATAGAATCCTCTTCGGTAAATTTCTTCCAGCGATTCATCCAAAGAGCGGTCGAAGGCTGAACTTACCGGAATCCTCCACTTCCTGGCCTCGAGAGATAAAGAAATAACAAACCCTTTTTCTCTTTTCCTAATCTCTCTCCTCGAAAGTTGGGGCTAGGCCCTGAATCAATTGGCCTTTTCCCACTGTGTTCCTTTTTTCATCCCCCTCCTCCTTTCAAGTCCGATTTGTGAAAGAATGGCTTAGCCAAATCTTGATAAGCGCTATTAACTTGTCCTGGAAACCACTGGCTCCTGACTTTTGGAAAGAGTTTTAGGGGCTGCAAATTTATGTTATTGAACGATGGTATTTCCATTTAAATTTGCTCGTGTTTTTATTGGATTCTATAATACCTAAATAATTTATAATAATTTCCTATCATAATATTACTTTTTTTTTTTCTTTAAAAACAAATATCTCTGCTTAGATCAAGGATCAAAGCAAGGGAAGACAATACATGTTTAACGGATAAATATATTTTTAATTCGGGTTGGATCAGTATACACAACTATTTCTCGGCTATAGCTAATATAGGTTCATGATAAGTAAAGTAGGTAATGTAGTTCTTAAAGCGTTTAGGAGGGAAAGCAATACAAAGAATGGTATAAATTTCAAAATCAAAGAAGATGAAGCATTAGGTGAACAACTAAAAACAAAGATATAATGTAAACACTTATTTTTTTTATTTTTTTGAAAATTCAAACTTTAAATATTAAGTTCGATACGAAAGATTTAAAAAAAAAAAAGAAAAAAAAAAAAAGATCTTGATATTCAACCATTCAAGAGTTGTGTGAGTTGTGAAGTTAGCACCATAACAAAGCACCTCTTGTACAGTGGGGAATCGAAATATAAGTAAAAAATCAAAGAAAAAAGTAAAGTAGTATCATTAAAATAATTAAAAATATTTATTAAAAGAATTATGATTAATTATTGTAATATTGGTCCCAATAATACTTTAAAGGATCTTTTGTTTTATTAATTTTATTTTTTTATTTTTTTGGTCTCAACCAAAAAGGGTGGTCCTTGGCGTCTCTAGTAATGTTTCTTTATAACATTCCATGTCTCGTCTAGCGTCCACACTACGATGAAAATTTCTTGGTCTCATCTTCGGAGGACAATGTTTTGTTAGGAATGAGTTTTTGCTTAGTGCTAATAAAAAAATTAAGAACGCGAAAATGTATGCTTAGGTGCCCGTGCACTAGGACCTTGGCTCGGCTCCCGGCTGAACGATGATTCCACTATTACATTTTGCTTTGCAGCCAGATATTCCAGGGCCACTTTTCATTTTGCTTTTTTTTTTTGTAATCGGGACCTGTTATATTCCACAAACAATGAGCCGCGTCGTTATCTTCAATCGATTTTTTAAAAAAACTTATCGTTAGACTATATGTTGTAAAACTTACTAAAAGAATTTAAAACTTTGACAATTGTAATTAAAAATCATAACCATACTACTTCAGAAGTTGGAGATAGACCGGGAAGTGCCTCGTCTTTAGACGCCGCCTGACGTTCTTTCTGAATGTTGTGCAATATATATAACGTTTCATTTCCTCTCCCATTCCGATCGGGAGTATTTAGACCTTCGATTTTTACAATGGGACCGTAGACGGGTTTGGTCTAAAGACATCTCGAAGAAGACATTCTTAGACCACATCTATAGGCCAAAATGAAACAACATATCTACAATAGTCGGCTTAATGTACTCTATGTCGGCTCGGAGAGGAGCGCATTTTCTATTCAGCCAACGTTAGCGAAAAAGTGCCATTGCCCTACGTTCCGATCAGTCAATAGTCAGCACCATCCTGAGAAGTCCTCCTTCATGTAAGATATTGAAGACGATTATAATTTTAATTTAAAGATTTTGTTCCGTACAAGGTCCGTACAACATATCTTTTCAAACAAACTTCAAATCCATTTGTCACTGTACATGCTTCCCATTTCACTCTCGATGTATTTTCTCGATATTCCCTCTGAGGCGGCTGAGAAGAAGATGACTTTAGAAGTTTCCAAAATAAAATTTATAATTTTTGTTAACGCCATTTTGTATGTATTGTTAAACATGTGTGTATATTTATTGTTAAACTGAATATTTTATTTATGGTGGTCGCATTAATTTGCAATCCTTTTTGAATTAATAGACAATATATTATTGGTGAGGTGAGCGATATAGGTCGTTAACGCTGCTGCGGTTAAAGACTTTCACGGTCGTTGCTAGCAGTGATGGGTCGTTCTGGGTGGAACGGAACTTGGAACTGGTTCCAGCTTTGAACCGGTTTGGAACGAAACGAATCGCCCAGGTTTTTTGTTCCATCTGGAACCAAAACCAATGCCAAAAGATCTCTCGTTTCGTTCCAAACCGGTTCAAAGCTGGAAACAGTTCTAAGTTCCGCCCCCCCCCCCCCCCCCGGTTAGTAGAGTTTAGATGGATCTCTTGTTTTGTTCCACCCAAGGTCGTTCCGACTGCTTTTCGTTAATCCTGCTGCTGTTGATTTCTTCTCCCCTCTCCATCACTCCGCCACCTCGCGCATGGGCATCTTCAAAATAAACCGCTTTCTTTAAAAGTTTCTGTGACAGGGCTCGGCTTCTTCTTTCAGATTGAGAAAAATGAACCACGCAAGCTTTTACTGCATAGGTAATTAAATATTTTTTTAGCTATTTGTTCAAAAGCTGTGCACAAGAGTTGATTACTCCTTTTTTCTCGGAACCAATGTGATTGGGGCTCAATTGTGCACTATACTTAAACTAACTTTTTTCAAAAAAAAAAAAAAATATATATATTGATTCAGTAAAACTATTTTTAAAAGTTTAAATTTTTTTAATAAGTATACTTAGCTATTATATCTTCTTAATATTATAGTAACTATAATTTCCTATTATAAAATAGAAGGAGATCAACAGCCCAAAGCCACAACAAGGGATAGAACGAAACTGCATAGTAAGTAGGTAGTAGGTTAGTTAAACTGACGTGGAACGAAAACTGGAACTGGTTCCAATAGTGGAACGGAACTTTAAATCTCATTCCACTTTTAAGTCGGAACAACCCTTTACTAGTTTCTAGGGCCATATGATAGTTAGCCCAACTTCTAAGAATTTGGTGTGCAATAGAAGATGGCGAATAGTTAGTGTCACTGTTAAGACGCTGTTGTTTTATCGTTGATTTGAATGCTGACGTGAGTTCACCAGTTCTTCGACCACATTCGAAGACCGTCATCCGTATCTTCTTGAAGATTGTTTTCATTGAAGTCACTTTGATCATCGAAAACATCTCGTTGCGGCTGTGACCAGTCATAGCCGTTCAGCTCCCTCTGCTAGACACACTCAACAATATCGTATTTTGTTATTTTAATTATATTTTATTTTTCATAAATAAATCAAATTTGGTATAATTGTAATCATTTTGAATTAATAGGTCAATTTAAGTTTTTATTTCAAAGAGTTTAATAATTATTTAGTTATTTCATTGTTTAATTTATTGTCTTGTAAATTGTATTAATTAATTTTTTTATAATTTTTTTTTTTATAGAAATAAATTGTGTATGTTTGGTGCATAGTTTAAATTTTCTCAAATAGATACTGTTATTCGGAACCGTAGTTTATTTAGTTTTTAGTTTTTTTGGAGCCTCATTTAAAAGACTGTCGATTTTGCTGGGGCTCTAACATATTCTTAGTTCATAAGGCTCTTTTTTTTTTCTTTTTTTAAATTTTATCATAAGGTTTTGCTCTTTTTAAATTTTATCTTATATTAAAATTATCGGTACACTATTCAACTTATTACAATGCTATAAGCTTGATTGTATATATACTGACTCTGAATCGAACAATCCATCTGCCCCTTCAATATTAGCACTATTAGTTACGAGTACAGTATAAATATTGATGAACGCACAAGTGGGCCTTGGAGGACTCCCATTTCTAAACATGTGCAGCTTAAGTGGTCGACCTATGTTCGGCCCGCCGAGCCCAGTGTAAGGATTGAAGCACTCTAATAGTGACCGAGCGCACTAGAATGACAATCAGGTGTTAACTCTGCTCATGCTGAACAAACCTAACGCCTGTTGTTACAAGACATGTTTTACATAAGTTGACATCCATTCATTGAACCGACTAACTGTATCAACTGTCTTAAGCTAAAGCTAAAGCTAGAAGCTCAACTATACAAAATTTAAAATAAAAAGATTATTTTCAAATGCAATTTTCATTGTTTCTATTTTATTGGGGCTAATGACAGCGTAATCAGTAATACAAAATTTAACTATATATTTACTCATACTAGTATATTTAACCATTTTGTTTGTGATAACTAGAGCCCGGATTATCGTGCAATTGCATCTTTTTATTGCAAGCTCGTAATCAGCCAGGGACAAATTATTGATATGAATTAGGATGTTTAGGCCCAAATTTACCTAGTTTAATATTGCACAAAATTGCACATTTTGGGGGTTACTGCATAAAATTGCACATTCTGCAGTTTGAATGCATAAAATTGCACATTCTGCTGTTTTAATGCATAAAATTGCACATTTTGCAGTTTGAATGCACAAAATTCCTGGGTTCAAATAGTGAATGCGCACAACACTTTCTTCTTTTTGAAAAAGTGGCAACTTTTAGAAGAATGAATAATTTTATTTTTATATAGGTGATAATTTTTCTTTTTTTAAGTGATATAAACTATTCTTAGTACAAAAATATAAAAAATCCAAGCGTGTTAAAATGAATATGCTTCTATAGTGTTCTTAGAAATGTTTAGATTGACTTGAGCTAGGGAACTCGGATCCCCACCTTCCAAGAAATTTTGACTCTCCCTCATAACTTTTCTCATCGGAAGCAATAATTTTTTAGTTTCCGACTTTTTAGTTCCGACTAAGGAGTAACGTTGTCTCCATTAAAATACCTAAAATTTCAGCTAGTGTTAGTTCAAAGATACCAGGATGGATAGTAAAATATCCGGTACTAAAATCCGGTGGCAAAATAATATATTGTGGGCCCTGTGACAAAGCTATTGGCAGCGAAAGAAAGTCATATGTTGATGCACACTCTAATTCGAATAAGCTTTTAACTTGAATTTTTATCTCTATTTAATGATTTAGAGCATAAATGTACGGTTATTTTTATTTGTAATTGCAATATACATATATATATATTCCTAAGTAATATGTACACATAGGTTATGTATAGCATGTACAATAAAGAGATGCGATTTATTCTTATTGCGTTTTAGGCAAGGACTATTTAACTACTCCCTTACTAAGGACCGGATCAATAAATTTTAAGATAAAAACCACTTTTTGGAAAGGAATGTAACTAGCAAATTGTTTGTTCAACATTTTTTATCATTTGCATTTTATTTTGCATGATTTTAAGTTTTTATTGCACGACTTTGCACGATTTCAAGTTTTTACTGCACATTTCAGAATTTTTCTTGTACAAAAATCCGGGCTTTAGTGATAACTAACCATAGTCATAGTGACACAACGAAATCTAATTTATTAGTTTGTACTAACAAGGGGAGGACCCACTCAGTCTCTCACGGATCTTGTTGGCAATTTTTTTGGAGGTTCCTGGTCAAAAAATATTAGACACGTATTTTGTCGTTCCGACCAATGAGCTCTAGAAGCCGAGAAAAAAAAAAATAGCATTAAATTAAAATATTTTATATCTCAAATTTAAAAAAATGATATCAACATGATTCTTGCACCAAGATTTATATTTTTGATTGTGGATTCGAGGAAAAATACAGCTGCTCCATAGATTTTGGTTTCGGTTAATTATATTATAAAAAAATGATTAGATTTTCAAGCAAACCACCTCTTTAAATTTTTTTAAACAAAAGTTGACGTAAGATTCTAATTCAGCAACCTCAAAAACATTGAAATACGTATATTCAATAAAAACAAAAAATATCACTTTTTCATTGAACTACGTTTAATATACTTTTTTTCATAAGAACCGACATCGGTTTCGAATTCAGCATTACAAAAACCCTTAAATAAAAAATTTCATTCAAAAATAAAAATAAAAATTCGTAAGCTTCAAAATGTGCCTGACCGAATGGTAGGCAATATTTGTTTAAATTGACAAAACCATGAATTATGCTTAGACGGTTTAACGTATCAACTTCATATTTTTATACAAAATATTGGGTGGTAATACTCTCGAAATGTCTTTGGTTTCATTTTCCTATCTGGTTTCAAACTCAAGTTAAAAATAAACATGTTTTTTGGATTCAATTTTTTTAATAGGTTTTTGTTGTTTTTTTTTTCTAGGGTTCTAGGGCCCATAGTTTTTGACCAGAAACCTCATAAAAAAATTGCTAACAACATCCGTGAGAGACTGAGTGTGTCCTCCTCCCCTTGTATGTTTAAACTACATCATCTTCATATTTCAGAACGAGCATTTTTATAACCCATATTTTCTGAATCAGTAAGCTGTTTTAATTTTGTTTTGCTTACATGGCTGTCGCCCGCTATGACAGATCGGACACAGGAGGTCAGTGCTGCTATCCCGTTTTATATTCATTTTATTTCTACAGGCTGTGGTATTGAATATTATTTAAATTATATTTATTTTATTTACTTGTGATTTTTTTTTTTTTTTTTTTTTTTTTTTTTTTTTTTTTTATTTTATTTTTTTTTATTAGCAATGCCATCAGAACTGTAAATATTTTTTGTTAATTAAACTGACAATGAGATATTATGAAATGAAAATTTTAATGTCATTCAAAATATATTGATTTAAGTTATTATTATTATTTAAAAAAAAAAAATTCAGCAACCTTAAAAACATTGAAATACGTATATTCAATAAAAACAAAAAATATCACTTTTTCATTGAACTGCGTTTAATATACTTTTTTTCATAAGAACCGACATCGGTTTCGAATTCAGCATTACAAAAACCCTTAAATAAAAAATTTCATTCAAAAATAAAAATAAAAATTCGTAAGCTTCAAAATGTGTCTGACCGAATGGTAAGCAATATTTGTTTAAATTGACAAAACCATGAATTATGCTTAGACGGTTTAACGTATCAACTTCATATTTTTATACAAAATATTGGGTGGTAATACTCTCGAAATGTCTTTGGTTTCATTTTCCTATCTGGTTTCAAACTCAAGTTAAAAATAAACATGTTTTTTGGATTCAATTTTTTTAATAGGTTTTTGTTGTTTTTTTTTTTCTAGGGTTCTAGGGCCTATAGTTTTTGACCAGAAACCTCATAAAAAAATTGCTAACAACATCCGTGAGAGACTGAGTGTGTCCTCCTCCCCTTGTATGTTTAAACTACATCATCTTCATATTTCAAGAAAGGTTTAGCAATAATAAAATTTACGAACTTTCAATCAAACCGATAAAGTAAAATAAAAAATCGATAAATATGTAGTGCTGCATTCCATTAGCAAAAATTGACCGATAGGTGGCTAGCGGCAATCTGCAAGATCGTTTACAAAGGTACGGTGTTACATAGCGCTTAAAATTGATAATAAAACTTACTTACTTTCAATTAATTTATTATTCCGTACAAGTGGATGCCTGTGAAGTTTGAAAATCGACTTAAGTTCTAGCTCCCTTCTGCAACAGAGTTCAAAATGGCAAAACCACGAAACCAATTTCTAATAAATGTTTAACTATATTATCTTCATAGCAATAATAATAAAATTTACTAATTTTCATTTAAATTATTAGATAACATTGAAGTATAAAAATCGATAGATTTGTCGAGAGAACTTTTCGAGATGAGAATCAACAAAGACCTTAGAGCTGCAAGAACAAATACTAGATGGGAAAATTCCAGAGACAATAATAATTGTGATTATGCTCGATTATGATTTCCGTCGAAAGTTCCTTTTGCTGTAAAAATTGATAAAATGCAAAGTTAGACATAAAAACGTTAAAATAGATTTTCGGGCTAACCGTTCTCTCATGTTCAATCATACACAGGACTTCCCAGAAATTCTAACGATGAAGTCATTCTTATAATATCAAGATGCAAAACTCGAATATAATTTATTCTGAAGCCTCATGGATTTACTTTTCTTTTTTAAATTCTTCCTATAGTCCAAGATTTTTCTTGATAAAAAAAAAAAATCTTCAAATACTAGTTTCTTATTTCTTATGAATTTCTTATGAGGAGAAATGTTAAAATAATAACCTGGAATGTTTCCTTTGTCCTCAGTTTTAAGAACTTAATACCTTATATTTTATAGCTTATACACAACTTACTAAGTAAAAGGTAATATAATTAATCTGGGAATATTTAAGTATATTTAAACACCAACGCCTTAAAGGTGTTCCCATTAAGCTCATCGATTAATATAAAATAAGCTTTTCTGTTATGAATAGAAATGTTTATAGTTGATTAAAAAGTAAATAAATATATAAAATCAACTGTTACGATTAAGAGCAGTAAGTAATCGTAAAGTACACAATCATACCTCATTTACAAATTCGAAAATAAATCAAAATGAAGCATTTCTAATAATAGAAAAAAATATAAAAAAACAAAAGAATGCACAACATAAGTAACGAATAAATTAATAAAAAATCAATCACATATAAAAATAAAATAAAAACAAAGACAGGAAATCATTAGCCTAGCGCGTTGGGATAAAGGTCTCAGTGCGCTCAGTACAGAAGGTCGTGGGATCTGCGGAATGGATTTTGAACTTCCCACACTGACTCTAATAGCTCTGTAACCTGTAGGTTAACTAGTCCTTCCTATCATAGATGGAGAACATAAAGACAAGAGATGGGTCGACTTTGACTTTGACCGACTATTCTCTACCCCGACTTTTTGGATTGTTAAATTAATTCGGCTTCCGTAGGTGTGGCATCGGCAATGTTCGTAGTACTTTGTTCATAGCTTTATAATCGTCAGTAGGTTTGCAATAGGTTTTTGTTTATTCAATACTATTTCTTTTTATTTTTTTACAAACGGGCCGCGGTGTAACGGATTCATTTTAATAAAGCAAAAGTCACCAATGTACTTTACTTTGGCTTTATTTCATTTTCAAATTTAACGGAATACTTCAACATTTACTAAACCAACGTTCAAAGCACCCGATTAATTACAAAAGACTTATTTATATGACTTATTAGACCTATTTGGGCGTACGGAGTTGAGCTTTGGGGATCAACGAAACCAACTAATTCATCTCGTATCCAATTTTTACAATCTAAAATCCTTCGAAAAATCTCCAATGCTCCTTACTTTGTCACCAGTAAACTTATCCATAAAGATCTTAATGTTCCGTATGTTGCTGATTTAGTTCAAACCAGATACCTATCCTTTCATAATAAGGTCCATAACCACTCAAATCCTCTAATTTTTCAACTTTCTTCCCATACCATTCCTGATAATCCTCCGAGCTTTCTGAAAAGAAGATGGTCCAGTGACCTATTGTAGAATTTTTATTAATGTGCTACTAATGAGGAGTTCTTTTTAAGTTTGACATCTTATTGTAATAGTTATCAACACATTTACTTGACGTATATATTTTGTGCGATTGTAAATTTTCAAGAAATTAATAAAAAAATAAAATCAAATATGGAATTTAAATATCCTTATCCTCTTTCATCCCTGATAATCCTCCGAGGTGCCTGAAAAGAAAATGGCTTAGAGACCTTTTAGTGTAGATTTTATTGAAGTGCTACTAGTGAGTAGTTCTTCACAAGTTATTTACATGCCATTGTAATCACTGTCAACACATTTACTTGTTGTATATTCTTTTGTACAGTTGTAAATATCAATAAATGAAAAAAAAAAAAAATTCCAAAAAGATATCGTGTTTAAGGACTTTATTTGACGACTAAATAAAATAACAGAAAAATCTGTTATCTTACATGTAATTGTAAATAGAGACGTATGTAAATTGCTTAATTAGCAATTTCCTTTTCGTGTTTCTAAGTTTATATCACGTTTCAACTATGAATTAATATTTTTTGTTTGTAATACAATACAGAACCAAAACTGTGATTAAAGAAAGTATTTATTATAATGGATGTTAACGAATTCATTTTTTTATTGATATCACAACCTTTCTTATAATTAAGTAGTTAAACTATTTGACAAAAAAAGAAAAGAGTTTCTTCTCCAGGGTTGAGTAACAAACTGCAAAGATGAGTCTAAAATAAAAATTATCAATAAATTAATAAAAGCAATGTTTTCATTTCAATCAACCTATTTTAAGCGTGGAAATAAAAATCCCCGACTACAAAAGTAGCCAATTAGTCCGCTTTATTCAATCTCTACATTTAGGTAAAAGATTCAAATGCTAAATTAACAATGGAATCGCTGAAACGTGAACAGAACATGAGCAACACCCACTCAAATGTAAACAAAACATGAGCTACAGTCACTGAAATGTAAACAAAACATGAACTGTTGAATCTCAGAAATCACATGACTCAGCCTTCCCTATGCGGCATAATTGTCTAGATCGAGACTGCAGAACAATGACCCATCTCATCCTTAGTTGTATGTTGATCCTAGGTCCCTGTTAAAGCAAAATCAACAGTTTTTATATTAGGAATTGCACATGTATACTCATATAGATATATACTCTTTTAATAAGAAACAAAGTATTTTAGATTATTCATTTTTTCTTTTTAAAGAAAAATATATTTGTTTTACCGAATACACATACAATTTTTCGGGTAAGGTTTCTTATTAGCCAAATAGTGGTATAAGCATTTTTACGTATATAACTGAGAGTCTCAAATGTCTAAAATAAATTATTAATACTGTACACTACTGTATAGCATTTCTCCAATCCTCTTTGTGTATTAGTTAAAACTGGTATGTTTTTAAACTTCTTAAATTTATAAGGTTACAATCTTTCGCTTATTACTTTTAATGCGAGCTTATTACTCAAATAGATATTTTAAAGGATCAGATCACAAGTGAAATAATTTTTAATAAAATGTCATAATATCTATTTGTTTTTTGTTTTTTTTTTGGTTTTAAACTATTTATTCATATTTACAGCTGTATACATAAGGTGACCAGATTATGAGATTCTCAAAGCGGGACCCTCAATATCGGGGAAGTTAGAGACACCGTTAAAAAAATACTATTTACCAATATATATATGAAATACTATTTTATTCAATAACACTACATTTAGAAATAAACTTGATATCACTTTTAAAAAAATATTGTCGAAAATACTGACTTCAATGTTTATTTTTCATATTTTTGAGATAAGTGAATTTTTTTTCAAAATATCAGGCTTTTGTTTGATGAAATCGAAAAACTGTACACAACCCATTGCAAAGTTGCATTTTACTAGCATCATTGCTTTAAGGGTCGACATTTTCATTTGAGATTTTTCTAGTGACCAAATGTCATTAATAATTGAGAAAACTCGTTCCACTGGAGTGTTTGTTCCTGGTAAGGACTAGAAAAATGAAACCATCAGTGCAATATTTTTGATAGGGACATTTTGATTTGCAAAATGAAGAAATATTTCAACCCATCTCTGATCCAGAGAAGGTTTCTCTTCGGTCCACTTGAAAATCTTTTTCTGTGTCACGTACTTCTCACGTACTTCGTCAAAAATCTCACTATTGGAAATCTTAAGCATGATAAACTTACTAGCAATCACGTCAATCCCCTCCTCGATCCTTTCCCAATCATGAACTTCCTTTAGAGTTATCCATTGGTAATTCTTCATGTTTTAAAGATTTAATTTAGTTAATCCATTCATCACCAATGAATGGAATTTAGGAAGCAAACTCGATGCTGTCAAAAGTACATATGGGACCAAATTTTTGTAAAACGGGACAAATAAGCGTCCCGAGCATATATTTTGGGACAACGGGACAGGTCCCTGTAAAATGGGACTGTCCCGTTCAAAACGGGACGTCTGGTCACCTTATGTATACATTATATACAACTATTAAATGGGAAAAAATTATTACAATGACACATAAATAACATGTAAAGAACCACTCACTAGTAGCACTTCAATAAGAGTTCTACATACAAGGTCTCTCGGCCATCTTCTTTTGCAAGTCGGTAGACTAGTAGATTCGAGTGGGTATGAAGTTTTCTATGGAAGGATAGGTATCTGGTTATGGACATATGGAACATTAAGATCTTTTAAGATAAATTTGTTTGTGACATAATTAGAATTATTGAGAAATTTATGTAGGATTTTGGATTGTAAGGATTGTATAAGAGAAGAAATGGAAGGTTTAGTGGAGCCCCTGAGCTTCTGTGTGTCCAAATCGGTCTAAGAACTGTAATGTAAATATGTCTTTTGTAATTTATTCGGAGCTTTGAACGCTTGTCTTGGAGCAGTCGGAAATAATATTCAAATAAATAAAAAAAATTAACCATTTTGCTATTTAAACTAGACTTTTGGTTAAACATAAAACCTTGAAAATGGCATTAATAGAAAAAATAAAATTATTGAATATTCAGAAGTTTTTTAGTAATTTTTTTCTTAACTAATACATATAAAACTTTTATATTCACATTCCTCTATAAATGAAATTTAAAACTAGGTTCGTCTGTAATTTAGAACGAGCATTTTTATAACCCATATTTTCTGAATCAGTAAGCTGTTTTAATTTTGTTTTGCTTACATGGCTGTCGCCCGCTATGACAGATCGGACACAGGAGGTCAGTGCTGCTATCCCGTTTTATATTCATTTTATTTCTACAGGCTGTGGTATTGAATATTATTTAAATTATATTTATTTTATTTACTTGTGATTTTTTTTTTTTTTTTTTTTTTTTTTTTTTTTTTTTTTTTTTTTTTTTTTTTTAATTGGCAATGCCATCAGAACTGTAAATATTGTTTGTTAATTAAACTGAGATATTATGAAATGAAAATTTTAATGTCATTCAAAATATATTGATTTAAATTATTATTATAAATTATTATTAAAAAAAAAAAAAAAAAAAAAAAAAAAAAAAAAAAAAAAAAACCTACTCACTGTTCTCCTGAATTTCATATTGATTTAAGATTCATACAAATTTTATTTTATTTTTTTTGCTGTTTCTATTGAATAAATATTACAATAACGCATAAGGACAGTTATAGGAATTGTGAACACCCGTGCGATGTATATGCAATAAAAATTAATAAGTAATCCGATGACAGAAGATACAAAAATAAATATAAAGAAATAAATCCTGATAATCAGATTAAAAAAAAATAATAATAATAAGATAAATCATAAAAAGATTCTTAAAACCGTTACAGGTTTCGAAAAACCGATTCTCTTTTTTACGTACCGATACCTTGATTTAAAACTAAATTTATATTTCAAAAAATTATCTTTATAGAAAGATAAAGAAAAAATAAAAATAATAAAATAATAATTCTCAAAGAAATAAATTATAGTACATAGCAATTAGCGGCCATTGTCGTTAGTAAATACGAACCAGTATGATAAACTATAAAAATACAATTGTCTTTATTTTGGAAAAAAAAATCCTCTTGAGTAACAAATAAATGTTTAAAAAATGGTGCTTTAGTCTAGCTAGATTTATTTCACTAGTGCATTTGCTTTGGCTGTGTGAGATTGTAATCCTATTTCTTCATTTTTTAATAATCCATACAATAGAAGAAAAAAATCAGTTTTAAGCAGCAAAGTTGATATTTTAAGAGAATCATTTTAAGTTTGGTATCGAGCAGTGCTGATCTAATGCATGGAAAAGAGCTCTTCTAATAAAGATGAAATTTATCGTTTTTTTTTTATTTTATTTGTTTTTTTGAAGAATGGATTTATAATTATTAATTTTTATAAGTAGGTAACACTAAACTATCGCCAACGTCGCGGTATAGTTCGGTTTCTAGGAAACGACTTTGGATCAACGATTGGTGTAGTCGAAAATGAATTTCAGGAATCGACACATCTAGGTAGACTAGATAAAACCTATACAAAGTTTGATATGGCCATGACAGTAACTAGAAATTGTATTTATTAAAAAAAAAAAAAAAAAATGGGAATAGTTGAGGCATATATTTTACCATTACTTTTCACTCTCCCTCTCTTATTTCTTTCTTTCTGTTTTTTTTTTTTTTTCAGATTAATATTACAGATCCTGGTAATAATAATATTAAAATAATCAAATAATGTTTATATATTTGCTGAATTACGCTCTGTATATATTATGTATTTTTAGTAAACGTGGTAGATGTTTTAAAACATTTTTTGCAACGTCTTACAAATTTTTTTTCCAAGGTTCCGTTATGGCCTGAAATAACTTTCATTTCATTTCCTATCAGCCCAAATAGATCTACCCCCCTGTCATTTCTCAGTTGACGCCTTCAGTTAAACGTCAAATTTCACGCCTACCCTTCGAAGGGTTCATATTTTCCCCTTATAAATATATAAAGTGATCGTATTTTGTACATTTTCTCCTATATATTCCTTATATTTTAGGTAATGAAAATATTCTAGTAGAAAATCTTATTCTAAAAAAGGCATGAATATTATTTTGACCTCCAAACCTTATTGGACTTAAATTTTTAACATTTTTAGTTTATAATAAATTTTTGTTTAACATTACTATTACTCTTTACCACAAACAAAACCTGATGCATTACTTTTACTCAACGTTCCCACTCATACTCTCAATTGCTTCACCGATCACCCATATTTTTAATTAACAATCCTTTATATTTAAAAAATTCTTTGTCATATCTTCTTTATTTATTTATTATTTTTTCTTTTTTGAACAGTAAATGCTAATTTCCGCTTTCCTCACATCTGCCCTCTTATTCTTTTCATTTTTCATTTTTTTCCCACTATGTACGTTTATAATTATTTTACTACTTATGCCCCAATATTCATCATTCCTTTGTAGCCATGTACTGATTGATATAATTTAGATATTTATTATCAACTGTATTGTCAACTTCCTACTATCATTTGTAATTACTCAATAACTTAACCTCATTAAATCACTGTGCTGAATTGTGCTGAGTGTGATTTGTGCTGAAACCTTTATATCTACATATCAATTTAAAGTTTTTTATATTTAGCCATTAATTTATTGTATTTATTCCATTAACTTCTTTTAATTAATACTCATTTTAAATCCTTTTCAATTAAATTGTTAGTTAAATAGTCTTTATGTATTGTCTTCTTGGTCTGTATGTATTGCCTTTATGTTATAGTCTTTATTCTCATAGTTATTCACTCTCTGCTATTTTGTCATATATTTTTGTTTTTCTTTTCCTTCTAGCCCTGATGAAGGCTTGCAATGAAAGTCGAAAAGGCGGCATAATAAATTAAAAATTATTTTTAATTGCTGTGTATCTATGACTCCATACCCCAATTACCTACATCTTTAAATACTTCTCAGTCAACAAATACCCCATCAATAGGAAAAAAAATATATATTATTTTAGTGCCCATTCTTTCCAGAGGTACTAAAATAAAGAATATTTCAACAAAAAGTTTGAACTAGCTAAATTGAACAGAAGTTTATTGACAGAACGGATCAATACAATAATGTTACCAAGAAAAGGGGGCAACCATTCTCTAGATATCGGGTTGACAATAACGATTTCAAAGAACTTCTCCGACATTGTTTTGCTTTGAGTAGACTCTTAAGATAAAGTTGATATTAGACTCAGTGGGGACATGTTTTTTCCTTGAATTCGAATTTAAATATACAAAAACTCTTTATTGAATAACAGAGAATTGAATAATTTTATTTTTTCTGTTCTCCTCATATTCCCCCGTGGGTTTTCAATACTGTTTAAAGAATTTTGGTCGTTTAATTATGTTACAAAAATAATTTTTATTATATTGCAATTATAAAGTTTTAGGTACATTTCAGAAACGGGACTTCTGCCCCCTCAAGCTGTCAGGATACCTTTTATCGATCCTAACCTTCTTCCTATTTATTTCGATTTAGTCGCTACTTATAGAAGGGAAAGTTTATACTCCTTAATTTACGGAGAAGCTCTAAATTCATGTTCAAACTAATATTAACTTCTGTTCACCTTGTGATATTAAAATGAGAAAAAAGAAAATATATAATGCTAAATCACAGGTAATGTTTATTTATGATAAACTTTCTGATGTTGGGGAAGTAGAAATAACAAATTATAAATATATAAAACACAAAATCCTTGTTGAAAGTTATAATGTAAATTTCTGCTATATGGCCTCAAGATTTATTGTAAATATTTATTATCGGTGTTCTGGCAATGGCCAGTTTCTCCAATCAAGTCATGTGCGACTGTGCCATAGCGCTCTCTTTCGGCCTCCACTGAATTCTACTAGTGATACAGCTGAGAGAACAAGGCCCTGCTTGCCCTCCAAATTGGGGGTGGGGAGGCTTGGATCGGGGTGTTTCTCGAAATGTTTGTAAATTTTGTATATAGAGTATGAAGGTAGTTATGATTCTGTTCTTTCTAAATTTTAATTTTAATTTTTTTTTTTGTTAGTTTCAACAATCGTTAACTATTTTATATTATAATTTGTTATATTTTATTTTATTGTGTTTTCTTATATTTATTTATTTTATTTCTTGTATATTCAAAGGCTTTTTATTTTAGTTTTCTAACTTTATATCTTTGTTGAAAAAAAAAAAAAAATTGCTATATTTTTTAAAAGGAGGTGGAAATGAGAAAATATATAACTGCTGATATACTTTCTCACAGCCATTTTTAGATCGGTGTGTTTTATTGAATTAATAATACAATCTGTCTCTCTCTTTAGGGCAATAATTAATACGGACGACAACCAATCTATTGACAAAATAAGTAAACTGAAAATTTCTCACTTAAATGGATACAACAAATATAAATCTAACAACTATAAGAAGAGATAGACATCGAGTCCCGAAAAAAAAAAAAAATTTAAACTAGAAACGTTTTTAAAAATGTATTTCTGTTTTTAATACTAAAATCCCATTAATTACAAAATCATAGAAAGGCAAATGTTTTGATCCGTTTGCCTAATTGAGTAGTTACCACACATGGAATCTAATATTAAAAAGAAATGAAGGTTGCAACGTGTTTTTGAAATGAAATGAAATGAAAATAAATTTTATTCTGGGTCATTGCCCCTTAACAATAATTATAATGAACAATTAGTGGCGGCATAGCTGTCGTATGTATAATTTAGGAATATAATAAAAGCAAGAAAAATACAATTAAATTAAATTAAGGAAAAGAAAAGAAATTTAAATTACAATATAAAGTAATAAAAGTAATAATACATGTTTTAAAATATCACACGAAAAACAAATTACATCTTAAGGTTAGAAATTTAAAATAAGCTACAAAAACAAAAATAGGAAAAATAATAAAAATTTAATGAAAAAATACAGTAAACAAAGGTAAGAAAATTATACGGAAAATGAATGTATCTTGTCTGATAAAATAATATACCTAATTGTGCTGAAACCAATTATACAAATTTAGTGCAATAGTACTAAAATAATGCTGTACATTCTGAATATTCATATTTCGTTTTAAAAAATATTTTCTTCAGCGATATGACTATTAGATTGAATATCTAACAAGTAAACGAAAAAACGGGATTTGAAGCTATTATCAGTGGAGGAATGGTGAATGATGGAAGGGAGGGAGTTTCAGAAGTTAGAAGCTCTAGAAATAAAGGAGCGTTTGAAGGATGTTGTGTTGAATGGAGTTAGGTAGAGGTCTTTTCACTGTTTCACAGACGAGTTGTTTTCATTGTTTTAAATTTTATTTAAATTTATTTAAGCGCAACAGAATAACAAATTCAAGAAAGTGAGTACCGCATACGTTGTAGAGTACCGGAGGTAGGAGGAATACATCTCTAAGCATTCAATGATACGATTAATAAATAATTCGCTTCAGCCATTTCTGGTTCCAACCAGATTGCAGTGTTAATTTCCTTACGAAAGCTCCATATTTCCTTCTCAAAATATCGAAATAAACCAGTTTAGATGTTATAAATTCTCGGGTTTATCAGCATCCGGTTAACAAGCAGTTTATTTTCACAATCAGCTAGCTGTTGAGAGACCCTCACGCGATAGCCTCGCCTTACATTAATATTTATTAGCCATTAATGGCATTGTTAAATAATACAGCCCTAAATCCTTATACCTCCTTACTGTTTACTTTCAATTAAAATGAGCTGACAAAAGAATTGATCTGATGCGACAATAGCTCTGCGGGTTGCTAAGTGTATTGACTCGCTAAGAGGTTCTAATATTAACCGTCACAGGCGTTCAATTATATGAATCATAATGCCTTAACCTCGTAAATAACACTATACGCCTAAGATATGAAATAAAGTTCTGAAATGTTAATAAATATCCGCAGTTTTCAATACCATACTCCAAATTCTAGGTTTGCTATCCACAATCATTCTTGTTCATGTTATCGTTCGAATAATCGAGTGTGCTTTTAAAGTAAATCTTTTTGCGACCCTTAACTGTAGGGTGTAGCTGAACCACTTTGTGATTTGTAGTATTTCTATCAACCGTTCAAGGTTCCTTAAGGTCTAATTAAAGAAAATGAATAAAACCAATTTGTAAAAGAAAGCAAAAAAATAAAAAATAAAATAAAATCCATATGTATTGATCGAAAATAAGGGCTCAAATAATATATAACTGGATGAAGATCCAAACCAATTAATATATTTTATTCAAAATAACTCAGAATAAAGATAGGTGTTAGGATTTGAGATTTTATATATGTCTCAGAAATTCATACACCTATTAAAATTAATGTACAGATATCATCTGTTTCCTATAGAAATTAGTAAGCGCACTTGACTTGATTCCAACTTCGTTAGTTGTGATTTGTAACAAATATTGACAATATTATCAGTCATTATAAACTTCCTTACTGTGGTAAACTTTTAAATTAATAATAATAATAAAATAAATTAATAAATTAATTTAAATTTTTTAATGAATAAATTAAGTCAGGCTGTTAACCAGACTCACTGTATTTTATTTCTATGTTCATTATATTATTCTCAGGGGACATAGTCCTTGAATAATGTTTATTTTTTATTCTATTCCATTCTACTTTATTTCCACTTGGATTTATCAATTGTTACAGACTACTTCACCATTTACTAGACAAAGGTTTAAAGCACCTTATTAATTACAAAAGACTCATTTACACGACTGTGATTGTACCTCTATGGACGTACGGAGTTGAGCTTTGGGACACCACTAAACCATTCAATTCATCTCGTATCCAATCCTTACAATCCATAATCCTTCGAATAATGCTCCTTACTTTGTCAATAAACTTATCCATAAAGATCTTAATGTTCCATATGTTCTATTTAGCCCAAACCAAATACCTAACGCAGATGACCTTTCATAGTAAAAAATCCTCAGCTCTATAACCACCTCAAATCCACTAGTTTCTAATTATACCTGGAAGGCTTCCCACTCCCTTTCCGATAAACGAAACAAACAAAAACGAAATCCTCTGAGGCTTATAACCACTCAAATCCACTAGTTTCTTAACTTCCCACTCCCTTTCCGATAATCCTCTGAGGCTTCTGAAAAGAAGGTGGTCTACAGACCTTCTAGTGTAGAATTTCTATTGAAGTGCTACTGATGAGTAGTTCTTTTCAAGTTTTGACTCGGTATTGTAATCGTTATCAACACATTTACTTGATGTATACATTTTGTACAGATGTAAATTTAAAGATTTAAATAATTAAATAATAATTTATAATTTAAATAAATTTAAAGAAAAATCATTTTGGCTAGGGTAGTACACATTTTTGTCAAGTGGTTCATTTCAAGGCTATTCACCACCACACTATGTTGCGCGTTACACTAGATTTCAAAATTCCAAAAGGAATTTATAATTCAATTAAAGATTTTGTCTAAATTCGATATATACTCATCGATTTTCTGAATCGCTTATAAGGATCGTTTGAAAAAAAAATATATCAACTTGCAATGCCAATGATTTTTAGAATAAATCTCCATATAAATCCCCGTGATCTGTAGAATAGGTTTAGATCCCGTTCTCATACAAAGACATTTCGAATGAGAGTAGGGATTTAGAAATACATTCAACGGAATATGAAAGATATCAGAAAATCACAGATGCTAACGGAAGCTCTGTCAACATTATGGAAATATATATATGCCTCGTCACATAAAATGCGCAATGCGACATGAATGATGTGAGCTTCCTCCTATCTCAGCGATATATTGTAGCTTCAATAAGCTCTTGAGATAGTTTTTCTGAGGATTAGGGAGTCCTTCATAAGGAACCCATCTTAGGATCTATTTCTTAATAGGAAACGTAAGAACCTTTTAGGATTTTTTTAATTTTTTTTATATTTAATATTATCGATAAATTCTACCTACAAAAAGGCTAATAATACATTAAACTCTCTTGTAAATGGCTTTTAATTAAACGGCCTACTTAAAAGAGCTAGTAATTAAAAAACAAATATAAACGTTTATTTATCCATTGAAATTTATTTTTTTTAAACTAACACTAAATACTAATCTTGATTCTTAATTTATCTGTTGTATTATTTATAATTATTCAAGTATGTTTCTAATGCATGTTTTACTATGTATTGTGTACGGCAGTAAAGAAAACACTAATACAATATTTTTTGACTATAGAAAATGTACATACCTATGTTTTTATCACGCTTGACATGTAGCATAGAATAAAATAGAAAAATAATTTTATTCTGGAACAAAGTCTCTTAAGAATAACAAATAAGTACAGATATAAATAAAATTAAATCTGATCAGAGAAAAAATTAGAAAAAGAAAATAAAGTTAATGATACTACATATATACATCCCGATTTATAGTCAATCTTCTTCTGGCAAAGAAACACTCCCAACTTCATAGTACGGCTACAAACGGGTCGCTACCCAATTAAAGTACTTCTTATAAAGAAGCTAATGAACTTGTGGACAAAACTCTCAAACATGTCCGAAGACAGACTTCCGCGGGTTTGCTTTAACAGGCTTATTGAGCTTGATAAAATAAAAAACGAGCACGAATATGACTTCAATTGGGTTACACAAGTGAGATTTATCTTCGAATCACAAGGTTGGATAGAGGAATTTTTATGTATTGAGGGAAATTGTTTTATAGGACAAAAAGATGATATTTTGCAAAAAATAACGACCCACCTTTTGTCCATAGATATCAACAGGGCTTTAAATTCAGCCGCTAACCCAATCTGCAGGTATATTAGCAGTTTTAACTTTGGAGAACCAGAGAAATATTTATCATTTAAAGTTGGCTTCCATAAAGTGAGAATCGTCAGTCAATTAAAAGTTTCCAGCCCGGCAGTCATCAAGCTGTACCTGAAGAACATGACAATTCCACTTGAAAGAAACAAAAATTGTACTTTCTGTGAGCATTTTGTGGAGGACTGCATGATTCACATGCTACTTTGCTCATTGATTTAAATTCAATATTGAATTTTGATCTAATTGCTATGAGCCCAGACAAACTTACTTGCAGGGCTTTATCACGAACACCTATGATATTGCCAATGTTGAAAATATTTAAAATATTCCTGATATTAATAAAATAAACAATATTTATAATTATATTAGTAAAATATCTATACAAATGAAAACCAGTATCTAAATTTTTATATGTATCCATACAAATTTGTGTAAACTTACCAGTTCATTAGTAGACTCAAAAAGTTAAACGAGAGAACTCCTTATGTTTATTTTTTCTATAATTTATTATTAGATTAATTCATGTATTTGTATGAAAAAAGTGTATTTTTATTTCATATTCTTTCCTATTATGTAAAAAAATTTGGAATTGTCTGAGATGAGAATGTAACAGACTGTTATTTGTACGAGAATTGTCTTTTATAAGTACACACACCATTCACGAGACATCGATAAATTTCGTCCTTCTTTACCGATAAAAAAATTCTTAACAATGGAAAGTAATTGAGGAATATAAATGGTTCTGATTGTTGTACCACAGATTTCGCTACGGAATTGTTAAATAGAAAAACTTGATTGCTGGAAGTCAACAGGCAAAGTTTCTTGTAATAGTGATGCGTTAGATGAAATGGAAACGTTACGTAAACATGAGTAAAACCGAGCACGTAATTATAAATAATATTGACACAGTTTCGAGACTAGACATAATGAAAATAAATTATTGTTAAAAAAAAAAAAAAAAAAAAAAAAAAAAAAAAAAAAAAAAAAAAAACCTGGAATATTTGATGTTAACTGTTACAATTTTTTTATTGGTAACATTTTTTAAAAGTGTAGTTTTTTTTTCTTTTTTTCCCTTTTACAGTAACCCTGTCAGAGAGGCGTGTATTTAAATGTCTGAACATGCTCCATGTAATTAGCATATTCCATTGAACAAGTTACAATAAACAATGTAAAAAAGAAACAAAACAAAAATAAGTGAAAATTTCATAACCAACACAAAATATAAGTGAATGAACACAAAACAAATATAAATAAAACTAAAAACATCAATGAGTTCGGCTCCACATCGTTGGTGGTCTTCATCGCTTCTTTGAGGAGTTCTAAATCACATTCAGTGATAAACGTTTTCATTTTATAGAGATATTTTAAAAAAATATCCATCCCTGAAAGGAATCGTCTCCTTTTAATATATATATATTGTTATGAAAATAATAATAATGATAATAATAATTTCTTAAGATGAAGTAAATATAGAAATCGCCAAGATATTCGATTTCGATATTTTAATGTTTCCAAGGGATTAGAATCCAAAAAATATGTAACCTCGATGGTGTTGGTCCGTTCGTTTTTCCATAGCAACAGTGTGTTGCACCCCACGTTTTTTTTTTTTTTTTTTTTTTTTTTTTTTTTTTTTCTCTTTTTTTTTTATAATAAATTATGATTTCTTGAAGAAAAAGTTACTATGTTTTATGGTTAGGAAAAACTAAGATGGTGATTGATGTCCGCTTTTTTATTACTGGGTTCATCGTATACGTTATATTTTTTACTAAAAACCTCCTAACCTTTATTTTATCTATTTATTTATTTATTTATTTATTTATTTATTTTTTTTTTTTTGTATCGATATGTTTTTCTAAATATAATTGATGATTTCCCTTACTCAGTGATTTCTATTATCCGACGCTGTGTCGGTCCAAAGCAAAGACTAATCTATGGGGATATATGTATAGCGTTGATTACGCAACTTGATATAAGCCAATAGTTGCGTAATACATGCGTATATAGCACTAACGAATCCGCGATTATTCTATCGAAATATTCCACTAACGATTGTCGATGCTAATGAATCAGAGGATTAACATTGTTGATAGGTAACTACCAAATCACTAATTTACTATCAACAGTTAACCAACTTCTATTTTTGAAAACCACGACGTGGCACTATAAAAACCCATGATATATTTTTGGAATAAAGTTTTTGTTTTCAATCAAAATAGTAAAACTCAAAATCATGACTAATTAGTGCCCTTAATTTTTGTACACTAAAAAATAAGGAAAATACACTTTTGTTAAAATTTGAAATTAAAATATGTTTTAATTTATTTAGAAATTATTCTTAAGTAAACTATAAACAAGATATATAAGTATAATAGTTATGTGATTAAAGAATATATAATTTTTGTTTGATATTTATGTACAAAAAAAATCTTAAATGTATTTTTTACAGTTGATTCTAATTGTAAGTAAAAAGTGATTGGGGGAATAATAAAACTAGAAAAGTTTGAATCATTTAAAGTATGTACAGTGACTTATTGAAATGTAGATAAATATATTTTTATTGACGTGGATGCGTCTATACTTTTATGGTGCAACGCTTGTTGGTCGGATCAAAAATTTTCCGGCTGTTTCCTCATCAGAGGTTTTCGGAAAATATTTCTTGTTTCATAAAATTTGTCGTTTAGAAACTATAATGGTTTGGATGCAAAATGTCTATTATATTATAACGTTTTTTTCATCCTCAATTGATTTCTTACTTACTTAATTACTTGGTTTTTTTGCTGTTGTTATTTTTAGAAAAATAAAGCGAAATTTAGCAATTTACATTACTTAGCTTAGATAGTTGTGAAATTTAGAATTTTATCATGCCGAAAAAATATCATTTTTATGGACTTAAATATCGTCTGCTTGGAGGTAAAAGTCGTAAAGTGCAATTTTTTCGACAAAAAGTCATTGTGTGTTGATAATATCATTTCCCTTAAGTATAAAAAGTCACCAAGTGTATATAACTGCTATATATGCACATTCGAGAATGAGAAAATTCACTATATAACTATTTGAGAAAATTTTAATGAGCATATTCCCGTTTGAATATTGAAGTGAAAAAAAAAAAATTTTGTTACCTTCTTTACTTTTACGATATTTAAATCTTATGCCTTACATGTAATTGTAAATAAAAAGTAGGTATGTGAATTGGGAAATGAGTTAATGATAATATAACTTTTTAATGACTTCGTAAAAATTAAAACTTATGGAATGAAATGTCCATCCTTTTCTTTATATAATCTACAATAGTTTTACTTTAGCTTTCCTTCTGACGTTTTTTATTTCCTTTAACGTCACTTTATGCTGCTATGGCTAATCAGACGATGCTACGGTGGGAGTCCTAAATTTTGCCTCTCCAGGTATAATTAGGATAGGGATCTTTAAGGAGTACCTGACATCGCACAGGTCCGGGATCCCCATTTTACGTCCCTTCCGTAGGACGGCATAGCTAAGGATTTTTTACTCCCTTTAAAAAATCCTAAGGTCATCAGCCGGGCTGCGAACCCGCGATCTTGGGTTTAGTAGGTTGCTATGCTAACCACTACACCACGACCCCCTTTCTGGGTTTAGTCACTTTAGCTGCTATAGCTAATCGGACGATGCTACGGGGGAGTCCTAAATTTTGCCTATCCACCACACCTGACATCGCACAGGCTCGGGACCCCCATTTTACGCCCCTTCTGACGTTATCAGTGAGTACCCAGAAAACCAGATCCCGTCTGGCCTCTACCTAGCTCAGCTCTATACATTCAAAGGACCATTAAATGCTAGAGCATCCGATTCCCGGAACCCCCAACCACGATACCCCACCCTTACCATTTTCAAATCCCATCTCTTCCTTTTGATATTGATTAACCTATGAAACAAACACAAAGAAAGTAAGGGGAACGTACGCAATGAGCAAGAAAAATGATGCTTATATATAGTAAAAGTGTTCTTTATTTTTTTAAATATTTTATTTTCTGTTTAATTTCTTTTCCTGAATTAATGTTTAAGTTTTAATTTTGTACTTATTTTGTACTTAAATTGTTGGAGCAATTATTTTATTAAATAGATTAATTTAATAAAAAATATTGCTTCGAGCCTGTAAAGCAAAAATTGCTCATAAATTGAATGGGTCCGCCGAAAATTGTTCTAAGCGACAAAATTTCCGATTTTAAAGGTTTTTAAATGTATAATAAATAGTACGTCATAGTATGATACAGTAATCCATTATGTTATTATACGTGTAAATATAACAAATTACAAGGTGAAAAAAAATCTAACTTACAAAACTAACAAGGACTTTAGGTAATGATTTTCTTTCACTGATTACTCAAAATTTTGTTTGTCGCTTAGAACGTGTTTCGGCGGACCCATTCAATTATTTTAAATTCTATTGATTCATTAAGATTCCCGTGACAACAAGCAGATATGATAATTTTACGCAAGATAATTGGCATACCAGACCATGAGGGATGTCAGCACCCAGCGGTACTTACTCCTTACATGAAACATGTAATATGGTAGATCCCTCGACCAACTCCTTTTAAGTCTTCTTTGGGTACTCTCTTCCATGTTTCGCGAGGCCTAGTTTGTATTAACTTGTTAATATTGCCGTAAAGTTAATCATGATAGCTTTGTTATGAAGTCTGGATGTGATCTCGTACTATGGGCATGCGTAAATATGTGTGTAATGTTATGTTATGTGTTTGACTGGAAAGTCTGTATTTTTAGCTATTCCACAAATGTGTGAAGTGTACGTTCATAGTGATTTAAATAGTTATTCAGTCTGCATCATTTTTAATTTCGATCGTTTATGCAGAAGTGGACATAAAAGTCTCAGTCTTTTGTTAAGGCAATATATTTCTGGTTCGCAGGTGTGCCCCATGTCATCCTTCTTTCGTAAATTGCTCCTAAATGTTAAACAGTGTTTTTCTATTTAATTGGAACATTGTTAATGTAAACAAGAAGCCAGGTGTTATGTCGAAGTGTAAAATGATGTGCTGCGATTTGTCGTTGTTGAGTTTAATTTTCCATTTCTTGAACCGGTCTTGTAAATTTTTTTTGTAATAAGTTCTGTTGTAGAGACAGTGAAGCCTGACCAAGTATTTCTATTTTAGTTTATTATGTTTTGTATCACGTATAATTAGAGGTTTTCTTACTTTATTTATTTATTTTTATTTTCATTGTACACATTGTATAAATAGATTCAATATCACCTATCTTACTCATTGCTCTTGAGTAAGGCTGTTTGTAATATTTATTCAATGTAAAATAGTTTTATTTTTAATAATCCCGTGAATGTTTCGATCTTTCATATTCTTCCTTATGTTTAATTATGCACTCGATCTGCAAATATCAGAGATCTTTACTGCTGTCTTATTTACAATATTTTACAACTTTCATAAAGAAATTTTTTATATTTTTCATAAATTTGAATTTTATTAGAAAGGATATTAACATTGCAATTGACCTAGAATAATTTCATTTTAGCACTGAATGGTTTTATTGCATCTTATATTTTAAATGTTTAAATGTTATGTTAAATGTCCTTATTTACTTATAAGGATGGGTTATCCGCAGGTTACAAACCTATTCTAGACAGATTAGGAAGGTCAAGATTAATTTTGTAGGCCCACCACGAAATACATTTTAAACCGCCTGGGATCGAACACACGACTTTCAGTGCCGAGCGTGCATAAGGTCCTCGCTCTAACTCACTTAGACTTTGATTCCCCCGCAAATGTCATTTGAAGCATTAATTTCAATTTATTTCTAGCTGTCATACTACGAAACTGAGAACTCAACTGTAAATAGATAGATTCGTAGATTCGTCAGGTGTTGTCCTCTTTATGTGGCGGCCGCAAACTAAAGTATGTATTCCATTCAAATCATTCAACTTCTAGTTTTCAGTTTCTGCCATAACATCTAGAATTCCTCATATAACAACTTTTTTGCTGGATAATAATGGATTTTGAATAACGTATATCTTGAAAACTGTTGAGAGTTGGACAAATATGTATAGAAACAATTTTATTGGAAATTTAGTTAGCTTTAATTTTGAATATAGCTTATTTTTCTAGAGTCAACTGTTTTTTATATATAATCCAAAACCCTGAACATGCACTCGACGCCCCTGATTTAAGCACTCTGAATGGTGTCGCACTTCGTTTGTTGGCACTCTTTTGGCTATAACTCCGAAACTAATAGTTCGACCAAAAATTTATTTTTCCATATGAAAGCTGGTTACATTTACTATAAGAATGTGTATATTTTTTTATCAAGATTCGTTAAATACCCACGTCAGCACGCTAAACACAGCTTACTGTTTTTTCAGAACATTTTTCACTTTAGCTCCGAAACTATTCGTCTGATCTTTAATTTCATTTTTTCAACTAAAATCTGATTTAATTTACTATCAGATCCGAGCACTCAAGCAAGCCCACTAAAAATGTCAAAATTGTCATATTTTGCCAAAGCTTAGTATATTTATCGTGCTGGCTAGGATGTATTACGGGGTTTAATCAAAATGTCATATAAGATAGTAAATTAATTGAGCACCTGCTTCTCCTTCTCGAAAACGGTTAAACCTAAAAAAATAAAATAAAAAGAAATATATAGAAACTGAAAAATACATAAAATGTACATCTGAAAATGCAATAAAAAAATGGTTGTAGAAAAGTAAAAGGGAAAATAAACATAAAACACAGTACCATTCCTTTTATCAGTGTCAGCCTTCTAAATTAACTTCATAATTTAATTTTTTATAACAAATGGTTTGATATTTTTAAATCTGACTCACAACTTCAATCACTACTGTTATAGCTAAGGCCTGTTTTTAGAACACAAAACTTGACTAAGAAGCAGGACTAGGAGACTTAGGGAAGACGTCAAACGATTCCTAGACAGCTCCGAGAGCTCAGACAGCCAATTTGGCCGTGTTCACGAAGCAGAAACTTGGCTCCATCGACCAGGTGCGCTCCCACAAACTAACGGCCACAAATGATTCCACCAACACTTTAAACTCGGCAAGAAACTATACACACGCCCTGTTTAGTTAATTGTTCTACTTAGTGACACCAACTACTCTCGCGGAACACTTGAGTTCATAGCTGCCACCCTAAGTTTCCCTTTTACCCTAATAATCATTATTACCCCTTGCAAAGTTTGGTAGTTGATAGGCTTCCGCTGGTGTGGTGTCATTTGTATTTGTGGCTTTTGGATGGTTTCGTTGTTTGCTCGTGGCAATATTGCCATGACCGTTTCTTCTTGTAATTAAACAGAGTTTAATTGGTGTTAGTAACAATTCAAATCTCAATGATTATAGATCAAAATTATATTTAGATAAAAAAAGTATTTTATGTGTGTTTGCTATAACATTCTCAATAAGTCCCCACTGGTTTTTGAAACCCGTAACAAGGTTTGATGGAAAGAGATAAAATTTCTTGGAACCCTGGATTTTTTAACTGGGGGAAAGGCTTAGCTCGGATTTACCTATTTATTTCATTCCAAGAATAATTTTCGTTATTTATTTTATTATGTTTTTTATCTTTAAATATTTTTTTTTAAACTTTTTATTTAAGTTTACAACTGTATTCGATATTAAATAAAATACATTATGTAAAAGTGATATTAGTGCTGAATGTGGCATGTCAATTGCTTGAAAAGCAACTACCCATTAGTAGCAATCAGAGACGTTCTATATAATAAATTACTATATTATAAGGTCCTGAAGCCATCTTTTTTTCAGGCGTCTCAGAGTGTACTGTAGAATAGACTGTGAAGCGAGTTGAGATACTAATGGATTTGAATGGTTATGTAGATCTCTATGAAAGAATAGGTATCTTTTTTTGGGCTGAAGCAACAACATATCAACACAAGATCTTTATGGAGAAGTTTGTTTTTGACAAAGTAAAGAGCATTGAGAATTTTTCGAATGATTTCGGATTGTAATGATTGTTTACCAGACGAATTGGATGGTTTAGTGGAGCCCCAAACCTTAACTCCGTATTTCCAAATAGTTCTTATTACTGTAATGTAAATGAGTCTCTTGTAATCTTTATATATTTGAAATTATTTATTTACTTCTTTTCTTATACTAGGATATTTTATGAATAGCTTAAAAATTTTGTTTTGATTTCTGTCCTTGAGTGTAATATTTATCAACATCTTGTAACATTTGCACGAATTATTTAAGCTATTTATTTAGCTATTCTTCAAGTACTAGAAGAGTTGCATATCCTTAACATATAGAGCTTTTAAGATCCTTTTAATAAGAGACACGTAATAAATATTTAAATGGGAATACAGACTTTTGAAAATGTATGTAAATCTGGTGAAGATGTCGAATCACGACTCCACCATATTTGTCAAATCCCAGTTTCATACTTTCAATTATTCTGGCCATTGATTTTTTCTTATCAAAACATGTTGCGAGATTATTAGGTACATCAATTATTTTATTATTTAAAGACGTTTGACGATAACATCTGTTCGAAAACTTGAACAGAAAATAACAGTTGCTAATTGGGCGTCGCTCACCACCTAAAGGCATTTTGAAGTGCTCAAACATAGAATGAAATATAAAAAAAAAAGAATCTTTGAAAGGTCATTTTGAAAATAGTCATAAAAGTATGAGTCCTTATACCAACTAATCTTCTCTCCAGACTTCTAGCCTAGAAACTTCTATTTTTTTAAGGACCTGGAACACTTTTTAATAGATAAAATATTTTATTTATCAGAAGTGGATAGAAATTAGAAATAATAATTGTAAGACTTATTACTTTAATAGTGACAAAACCTTTCATCGCGATTATTTTTATCATGGATGCTTTATGCTCGAGCTGTTTCAGGTAGCTTGAGCGTCATTTGATTTGCTGACAGTCATTCAAGAAATTAGTCCTGCCACGAACTTCCTTGTGAAGGTTAAAGGCTTCCTTTTGAAAGTTTTTAAGCTATAGTTGGACAGTGCTAGCATTCTTATAGAAATAAGAATCAGTTGATAATGAGTCAAAATTGAGTTTAAAATTATATTCGGGGTCAGTAATGCATTGAGAGAAATGAAGCATTATTTGATAAATAAAAATGTTGTTTAATTATTTATTTTCTATTTTCATTCAAAAAACAAAATCCTGCTAACATCTCCGGGCAGCCCTATAGATTCTTATCGGATTTTGCGATACAACTAAACATAATTTAAATATTTAACATAAATAAAATATTTATTTTTTTATTATTGTTTTTTTTCATATATGTTTATAATACTTTTTTTTTTAAACAAATAAAACATGTCCCGTGCCCGTTCCCAATCCGAGAACTGTTGCCCTATAAATTCAACCTTTGCCCTAATTATGACAATACTTCGCTGGGAAGTGGCTGCCCTTTGTCTGAAGAACAATGAGCCGCTGCACTCAACTCGGAAGGACTCGGTCCTTTTCTCTAGCTACCTACGATAAAAACTTTCTTCTCTGTTTCCCTTTTAGTTCTTCATTAGTTTCCATGAGAGTAAATTAAGTCATTGTTAAGGGAGAACTTGATTTAGATGTCTCCTTTATAAACACACACTACATTTCTCGCTTTGGATGCTTTACAAAGATTGGTTAATATTTAAGTAACTATTAATGCTTATAAATAATAAAAATAATTACGTTAGCTATAGAATATTCCAAACCTAGTTGGTATTAGTTAGGTTACTTATAAAAACACGAAAAATGTCACGATAATAAAATAATGACGTACTGTTACCCGGCCACTCTGGAGATTTGGCCGAAATCACGCTTGATTTTCCCCAATTGATAGTACCTAGTTTATAGAGGCTGAGTGTACCCATGTATGAGGGTCACCAGACCAAAAGTTCGATCTAAGACAGAAATAACGGAATATAAATTTCATGGGGTTAGCCAAAATTGAACTCGGGCCCGAAAGCGTGACAGACAATCAATGACTACAGACCTACTGAGCTACCGCGGCTCTCCATTTATAAACTATAAATACATAAGCGTAAACATATATACATAAACTATAAATAAAATCTTTGATAAATGAAATTTTAGCAGGTTATCATCTAAAAATGAACATATAATTATTTAGGCCAGTAACCGTGTTGAATTTTTCCAAAAAATCAACTAAAACAAATTTTGTTTTTGAAAATGAATAAACAAATTTTTTTTTTAATTCAAAAAATTAAAAAGAAAGAAAGAAAAACGAAAACATAGTTGATTCTTAGACAAAAATCCTTCAAGATCATATTATCTTTTTCCATATCAAAGGGATATGAGAAGCTGAAACTTAGGAAAATTTAAATAAGAACAAAAAAATAGTGTGCCCAGTAAAGTTTATTCCATTTTCCATAACACGTTTTCGCATCGCACTTCAGTCTCTTGCTAACATAATTTAGACCAAGGTATTTCCTATCAGTTGCCAATGATCAATTTAGGAAGAAAAACTGCTCTCGATAACACATGGTAATTAGTCGTCCATAATGAAAAATATTATAACTAAAACATGAAAAAAGTGCTCGTAAATGAGCTTGTAATTTACATAAAACTTTTATTTGTTCAGACTGTTGAATTGTGATGTACTATATAATCTTTACATCAATGCCATTTTGTATTATTTGCTCTGATGATGTCTAAATTGGCGTATCGTTGGTCGATTCTGTATCAACAGGTGATTGGGACTAAAGACTCTCAATCCCTCCTAAAATAATGTCCTGGTGATGTTTTCCTTTTTTTTTTTTTTTATATATCTCTATTTATTTATTTTATAATAATATATGTCTATTATTCTGTTTAATGTATACAGTTGTAAATATCAATACATTTTTTTAAGAAAATATGTTTCGTAATGTGAATAGATGTGCGGCAGCTCTGTTGGTAAGGCACTAAAACTGTTCCGGTTTCGAGTTCAAGTCCGGCTGGAGGAAGAAAATTTATTATCTGTAATTTCAGCTACGGATCCACTTTTTTATTATTTGAATAAATATATTATATATCTAATGTGTGTTATAACCAATATTGGAATAAAATAATAAGTATATAATTGTAGGATTACTTTATTGTCATTGATTATAAGATTGGATCGAAAAACTGGCAATGCTTTAAGGGTACTTTATTTAACTTTGTTGTTTGAATAATAAAAACCAAGTTTACGATCACTTATATGGGTGATGAAGGAGTTACGTTCCTTAGGAGGTATATTAGTCATTGGTCGGCAGAGTGGAGATAAAGTCGGGTTTAGACTCGTGTAAACAGATAACTTGGTGAGATAGTATTAAGTGTCATTCCGGCACGCTTTGGAGATGTTATCTCAGAAATAGGCACTTAGAAGTTTATGATTATTTTTACTCGTTACTCAAGACAGTTGATCCTTTAGGCCTACAGCCTTCCTAAAGTAATGTTAACACCATCTTGTTCTAAATATTCAATCGGAATAAACTGTTGAAAAATAATTCAATAATTATGCGCGCAGTTTGATATTTTCGTCTATCTTTACCTTAAAAAAATATAAATTATTAATTCTTTACTTCTTGATTTCGGACAAATTCTGAGTACTAGAAAAGTATAATTAATATTTCCTAATAGGTTAAAACTAAAAATCTTAAAACGTTACTCTTGATTTCTGTAATGACGAAGCGCTCCGTTTCTTCATGCGCCCAGAATACCGTTTTATCGATTCTAACCTGATTCTGATTTATTTCGATATTTTAGTCGCTACTTTTCAAAGGGAAAAGTTATTCTCCTTCATTTACGGAGGAACTCTAAATTCCTGTTCAACCTAATATTAACTTCTATTTACCTTCTGATATTAAAATGAGAAATCAGAAAATAATTATGTGGAAATAAGAAAATATCTAAATATAAAACACTAAATAAATACGAATTAATATTATATTAAATAAGAATTACTGAAATTCTAAATCACAAGTAATGTAATTCTTGATAAAGTTCCTCATACTAGGGAAGTAGAAATAATAAATCATAAATACAAAAAACGAAATCCATTTTGAAAGTTGTGTTGTTCATTTATGATATATTTTCTCACATTAGTGAAGTGGAAATAAGAAAATATGAAACTTCTGGTATAATTTTTATATCCTAGTGTTTTATTTAAATATTATTACAATCTGTCTCGCCTTATGGCACAAAGTAATATGGATGACAGGGAATCCATTCACACAGTATGTAAGCTGAATATTTCTGTCATATGGTTTCTGGAAATAACGAAAAAAAATATATATAAAAACTAAATCCTTGTAGGAACTAATGTTGTTAACTTGTGTACACTTTCACACATTAGAGAAGAGGAAATAAGAAAACGTCAATACATACAACACTAAATCCATGTTGCAACTCTAATATTAATGAAGACAAAATATCAATATAAACAACACAATCACAGTTAAAACTGTAGAAATAGATGTATATATCTGAAATTATAGGCATGTGCTATCAATAAATGTAAAATCTAGATGAAGTGTCGGAATCGATCTCGCAGGTGCATTGGAAGTTCGGTCCCATTTGGTGGAGCGCCTCGTCAATACAAGTACCTTAATATTTCCTTATAGAGAAAAAATTAAAACACTGCTCATGATATTTCGAGTTCTCTGTAATTTGGTGATTCTTACTCGCCTCTGCAACTTCGGATCATCTGTATTCGAATTGTAAAAAAATTAATATGAATTCTAGAAGATATAATAAATTAATGAGAAGCTTCAAAAATAAACTTTCTATTTACTTTTTGCGCATTATCAATTATTAATTATTTATTTAATTTACTTCGAGCAAAGCTGCTCCCAGTTAAAATTAATTTTGAAATAAATGGTTTATCATTACAAATAACTAATAAAAAACGTATCTGTTTGCTACTAAAACCAGATTTAAAAAATAATAACTCAACTACTTCAAGAAACTGCCCTTCTTTACAGACTACTTCAGCATTTACTAGACAAACGTTCAAAGCTCCCAATTAATTACAAAACACTCATACATGCCTGTTATTATACCTATTTGGACGTATCCATCATCTCTTATCAAATTATTACAATAAAAAATCCTCAATGCACCTTACTTTGTCACCAATAAACTTATCAATAATGATCTTAATGTTCCATATGTTGCTGATTTAACCCAAACCAGATACCTATCATTTCATAGTAAGCTCCATAACCACTCAAATCCATTAGTTTCTCAACTTGCTTCCCACTCCATTCCCGATAATCCTTCTAGGCGACTGAAACGAATACTGCCCAAGAGACCTTCTTGTGTAGAATTTTTATTTATGTACTACTGATGAGTAGTTCTTTTCCAGTTTTGTTATGTGATTGTAATCGTTATCAACACATCTGCTTGATGTATATATTTGTAATGTTGCAAATTTTAATAAATTGATATAAAATAGAAAAAATAAATAAAAATATTTATGATAGTATAATAGAACGAAATCGGGCATGCGTACTTAATTAAATTGACAATCCCTTAGGTCTTCCCTACGACCAGCAGGTTTTTCTGTTCCTACTAAAAAAAAAATTAAATTGGAAATATTTATCTGATCATTTAAACAAAAATTTGGATTAGTTTTAAACGATTTTATTATTTCTAATGATTCGTAAATATTTAATTTTAGACTATCTATGTGATGTGTTCGTTTCATTCCCGGGTCTTAGAGTTTTTTTTTTTTTTTTTTTTTTTTTGTTTGTTTTTTTGGGACCAAGACTTCCATTGAAGTCCTATACTGGCTCTGGTGAGAAGGTCAAGCTAATTTCGTGGGTCCGCCACGAAATAAATTTTAACCCGCTCAGGTGGGATTCGAACCCACGACCTTCTGGTTCGAATTCGCTGAGACACTCGCCCCAATTCAATCGGCCATCGAGTACCGAAGATGGCCTTAGAGACCTTTCAGTGTAGAATGTTTAGTAGTACTTTTAAGTTTTGACATGTCATTGTAATCGTTATCAACACATCTACTTGATGTATATATTTTGTAATGTTGTGAATTTCAATAAATGGATAAAAAAAATAAAATAAATAACAATTCTAGTCGTCTAAGGCCCGTCCGTTCGTGGAGAGATAAAACAAATAGATCCATCTCACTTACTAAATTTTTGTAACAGTATCAATGAACAAACTTTTTTATAACTTTTATATTTCTAATATTTGTTTTAATTATATTTGTATTAACTGTATATATAGTCGTTAAATAAGTACCGGCATTCAACAATTTGTTTTTATGTTTAGTGCGTTGGTCACAGCCCTGTCTTTATTGTTTGAAACTAAAAATATTACCTTTTAGACTAACTTTATCTTGAAAAAAGTAACAGGTTATAAAAATCTTTAATTTTCGTAATTATTATGAACAGTGATCCTTGGTCGCAATGGTTCCTAATTTACATATTGTTAGCGCTGGTCAGGCTCAGCTGGACTACAAATTGCCTGTTAACCGACAACGACCCATAACCTCTGTTTTATAATGGCTGTCCATTAAAATGACAATTTATATTCAAAACAGTTTATATTTGTAGCGAAAAAAACATTTTCAAACTTGTAAGGTATATACCTTGTCACTTGTGTTCCTGCAACCATCGTCAGTAGCTGAGTCGTAGAAGTTTCAAGGTCTTTCCTTATCTTTTCCCTCGTTTGCTAAGTGTTCTTAACGTCTCGAACCTACTTAGCTATAATCTTAATGAATCCTACTGGAACCTTAAGTACCTCAACATTCTCAATGTTACCGTCATGTAGAGGAATAGATTATGAGCTCAAGACCTATTCAGTATCTAGAGGGCAATGAAAATGTCTGTAGGAGAGAGAAAAACGAAGTAAAGTTCCCTATTTTTTTTTTAATCATTCCGAATACGTCTTCTGATATTGAGGAGAAACTGCGCTCCGACCAAGAGTATAAATAAGTATGATTAGGTTTTAATTTTATTTATTTATTGATTGTGTCAATTCATATATTACTTTTAATTATATTATTAATTAATTATATTATTAAGTACTAGCATTCTTATAAAATAATCCCAATAGAAGTGGCAATTAATTCATGAATCCTAATTCTATTGATCCTTCTATACCATCATACGTACCTCAAGTAATTATATTATGATTTTTTTTCTTTTCGAGTTCAGCCATGTGTGGACCACGTTCAACAATTCATTCCTTATTCTTCTGTTCTTTTCAGTATTCCTTCATCTCCTCTGCCTGATGTTTTCTCCTTTCATCTGACCAATTTCTATTTATTTGTGTTTTAAGTATTTCTGGAAATTTGATATGGTTGACTGCTGTCCGAAATTTGTCTCTGTCCTACATTAAATCCCGTTGCCAGCATCATATCTTCTTTTACCATCCGTATTATATCTTTTACCATCTTAATTTACCATCCCGTATTTCTGTTAGGAGGCTCTGTTGGAAAATTTTCTTAGTTAGCTCTTATCTCTTCCATTCTCATTAAATGTCCATAGAATGTCAATCTATGTTTGCTCATTGCATCACTTAATTTTTCAATATTTATATATATTTCTGAATTAGTTTTTAGTTTAAAATGTTCTTCAGTCTTTCTTGGTCCCAATTAGATTATACTCTTAATAAATGTTACTTATTTCCTGTTATTGTGGTAGATTTTAATGCATTAAATGTTTCAGTGTCAAAATTAACGTTTTAACAAATGCTTTTAGTGAACCATTTAAGCTGATAGGAATCCGCGATGTTTGAGAGTTATTATTTCGTCTCATTCGTTGAATGCAGTTTATATTAACAGTGAGATTTCTTTCATGCTCAAAGCTTGTAATTCTACTTGTAATGAATGAGACCTTTCAAGAAGCTTAGGTGAAGAGCGAAGATAATATCAACAGAGGACCAGCTGTCAGTCAGCTAGCAACCTTTTAAAATTGATAAGAGGATATTCCCCTTGAGATCGACTGCTTAAACTGCTTAACTGGCACTTTTCTCAATGGGCTATACAAAAAAAAAATAAATAAAAAAATAGAATAAAATTAAAAAATATTAAAAAGTAGTTCAGTGAAGAATTATAAGATAACTGATTTTTTTTTTAAAGCTTAGTTCTTCCTAATTAATTTTGCATGTTTGCAATGAGCAAACATGGATTTATGTTCCATTGCATCCCTATTTATATTTATCAGTTGAACCGAACTCACCATGTACATTATTATTTTTCTTGTTTTCATTTAACATTATGATCTTTTGATAATTACTGTAAAAGTGAATTGAGAAAGAATGCATTTTTTCCCCTTCTATTTATATGTTTCTTGACCTATTCCAGGGGAAAACTGGTTAACCTATAATGTAATGTAAACTTTGAATGCCTAAGATAATATACTGATTCAATCCAACCTTGAATTTTCATCTCTACAAGGGAATTTGTTTTTTTCTTTTTCAGATCAATGATAATTCTCATGTTTCCTTACTTATTGAAGATTCCAACTTTAATAAACGTTAATACTGTGCAGACAATATTATAATTTAAAGAAGATACCCATTTTTTAAAAATATTCTTGTGATTTAAAGTCAATACTTTAAGTTTTAACTATTTAATTGTTAGCATAATTCCTATTTTCCCCTTACATATTAGAACTTTACCAAGACAATACACGGAGCGTATTTAAATATTTTATTTTTAGTTCGATATACAGTAGAACATCGCAAATTCGAACCAATTGGGACCATTTGCAGTTCATATTACCGATTCGTTCGGATTTGCGTGCATAACCTAGAAATGCCGCATAGACCCATAATCAAAAATAAATTCTGGAATACAGTACAGGAAATAAAAACAATAGGATGTATTTACATGCGTATATTATGTACACTACTGTCGTTGGTTTCTTGCAGAAATATGTAGAGTAAATACAGTGGAAATGAACAGAGCACTGAATAGTTGCAGTACACAAAAAGCAACACTCTTAACCTAACTGTACAAAATCATTTACTTATATGTATCTATTTTACATTAAAACAGTAGCTAATTTTTGGTTACGTTTGCTTCGATACTAGTTTTCTGCCAGCCAAGTTCTTCAAAAGTAGCAAAAGCTAACCTTGACTACATTCTAGCTGTTTCGTCCCAAGGATGACTTTGGACTGTTTCTAACGCCGTAAAATCTGTGTGAAGGGAATGAGTCGTCGTCTGCTAGTTCTTCTTGATTTTCTGACTCTTGAACTGAGGCTGCAGTATGGTTATCTTCCAGAATCTCTTTAGCTTCTTCTTCTTCTTTGTCTTCCTCATAGTGCCATTTCTAGCGTCGAGGAGCCTCTATCCAGCGTAGCCACTCCTCCCGGTCTCCGCTTAACCGCTTCATTTGGTTGAAGGATTTGCCTCTTCTAACTCCAATCCTCTGTATAAATTCTTGATACGAAACTCTGGGACGCCCTCGTGGTCTCTTCTCAGTGGGTCGAGCCTCTAATACCTTTATAGGGTCCATGTCCTCGTTCATGCGGCAGACATGTCCAAACCACTTCAGTTGCCTGTTTTCCAAAGTGGTTTTGAGTTCGGATACTTCCAGCTGCTCTCTTATAGTTTCGTTTCTAATGCGATCCCTCCTAGTTTTCCCCACCGATCTACGTAGGAACCTCATTTCCGCTGCTGTTATGCGACTGTAATGTTTGTCCAACATGGTCCAGCTTTCTCCGCCGTAGGTGAGAATAGGCAGGTATACTGACTTATAGATATGCATCTTTGTCTTTTTATCCACTTCACGGCAGCTGAGGATACTGCTAGTGATCTGGTAGTATGCTTGATTCGCCTTCGATATTCTGTTTGAAATCTCCGCATCAATCTTACCAGAGTCAGTAATTACGGTACCTAAGTAGACGTAATCCTTCACCACTTGAAGAACCTCTCCGCTGCAAACCAATTGGACGTCTTCCTGTTCCTCTCTCGCCATAACCAGCACTTTACTCTTGGAGGCATTTATTCGCATACCTTTCCTCAGCAGCTCTTCTTCCCATTCTACCAGTGCTTGCTGTAGTTTCTCCTTAGAATCGGAGATGAGGACAATGTCATCAGCATATAAAAAGCTTTGTACGAGGACTGTTCTCATATTCCAGTATCCAATTTTAGTCCAGGCAGTCCGACGCTTACAGATTTTATGGATCTCGTCCATAAAGTTTATAAACAGGAGGGGGCTTAAACTATCTCCCTGTCTAACTCCTCTTGCAATTGGGAAAGGTTCTGATTCTGTGCCATTTATCCTTATCACTCCAGTGGCTCCCTCATAGGTTGACTTCACTGCCGCAATCATATCTCCTGGCACACCCTTTGCAACCAAAGCATTCCAAATTTCTTTTCTTGGAACCGAGTCAAATGCTGCCCTAAGATCGAGAAATGCAATGTACAGGTTTTTTGTCTCTGTCCCGGGCCTTTTCAGCGATGATCCTGAGAACAAAGACATGATCCTGGGTCTGCCGGCCAGGACGGAAACCAGCTTGCTCACCTTCTAGCTGCCCTTCCACAATCCGCCGGAGCCTCTTTTCTAAGATGGAGGTGTATAATTTATAGACCACAGAAAGCAGACTGATGGGTCTATAATTATTACAATCCGTGGTATTGCCTTTTTTATAGATCAATGATAATTCTCATGTTTCCTTACTTATTGAAGATTCCAACTTTAATAAACGTTAATACTGTGCAGACAATATTATAATTTAAAGAAGATACCCATTTTTTAAAAATATTCTTGTGATTTAAAGTCAATACTTTAAGTTTTAACTATTTAATTGTTAGCATAATTCCTATTTTCCCCTTACATATTAGAACTTTACCAAGACAATACACGGAGCGTATTTAAATATTTTATTTTTAGTTCGATATACAGTAGAACATCGCAAATTCGAACCAATTGGGACCATTTGCAGTTCATATTACCGATTCGTTCGGATTTGCGTGCATAACCTAGAAATGCCGCATAGACCCATAATCAAAAATAAATTCTGGAATACAGTACAGGAAATAAAAACAATAGGATGTATTTACATGCGTATATTATGTACACTACTGTCGTTGGTTTCTTGCAGAAATATGTAGAGTAAATACAGTGGAAATGAACAGAGCACTGAATAGTTGCAGTACACAAAAAGCAACACTCTTAACCTAACTGTACAAAATCATTTACTTATATGTATCTATTTTACATTAAAACAGTAGCTAATTTTTGGTTACGTTTGCTTCGATACTAGTTTTCTGCCAGCCAAGTTCTTCATTCGCTTAGGTAGCAAAAGCTAACCTTGACTACATTCTAGCTGTTTCGTCCCAAGGATGACTTTGGACTGTTTCTAACGCCGTAAAATCTGTGTGAAGGGAATGAGTCGTCGTCTGCTAGTTCTTCTTGATTTTCTGACTCTTGAACTGAGGCTGCAGTATGGTTATCTTCCAGAATCTCTTTAGCTTAAAAACCCTAAACGACAGTTTGGCCCGCAAAATTATAAAACTTCCGTTTTTTCCTGTATGATTGTATTGTTTATTCCTAAAGGATAGTAATTTATTATACACAACATCTGAGAGGGATCGAGCGAGATCGGTCAAATCCAGGTTAATTTTTTCCATATTAGGAGAAACAAAGTCAAAAGGAGCTGACTCATTAGTGAGCTAGTGTATAAATATAATATATAAAGTTAACGAGAGTTGAGCTTTAAATTGTTCCTACTCTCCTAATATCAAACTACCAAACTACGCGTCACGCCCTCGCGTTTCCCAAAAATGTATCGCTTTTGACCAACTAGGTCACTGTTAAAACACATTCCATGTGAATAATACATAAATCGGTATAAAAACAATCATTCAATATACATTTCTAGATTTAATACATGCTCGGAAGATTTAAGATTTAGAAGATGGGTTTACAAGTGATAATTAAAAGAGTTTGTAAAAGAGAATGTCGAATGGAAATGGATAATGAATCCCAAAATGAGGATGCTCTGATGAAAAAAGCGTTTTGCAATGTTCTATTGAAAATATTATAAAAATTAGTAGTGCGAGTCCATGTATGCAAGAGGTGGGTAGAGAAAGCAGGTAAAACGATTATAAATGTAGGCAAGCTTTTTGGTTCTATATTATGACAACTACAATGCAGATTATGAATTTTTATAAGAACGAGATTTAGATAATTTTAGAATTATTTCTAAAAATTATCATAAAATATAATGTATCATAATTAAAAAACTGCATTTTTATGCATAACTGCATTTATGCATAATGTATCATGCATAAAAAACTGATGATCAAATCAGGCAACTGCCATATCTTTTAGCTTATCGTGTTTATGGCAGACCATTACTTGTTTTATAACAACCGCGATTGGTACATCAGATAGACCACGTATTAGTATTGTCTTCTTTCAAATATTGTTTTTGATATAAAGAAATATTTTTGTTAGTTATTCTTTTAGTAAAAGTTTGTTAAAAATAAACATTACTTGGGTGAAGAATTTAAATTTCTTTTATGGTACCAAGAAATATTAATCACAGCGTCCATATATTCAGTGCGACGTAGGGGTTAAAAAACACTTTTAAAGAATAAATCAAGTCAAAAAAAGAAAAATCGAGATAGGGGAAATAAATTCCCTCTACGAATGCCGCATTAAAGGGAGGGAATGGTATAATAAGGGTAACATTTGCCCAACGATCAGTTACCTGATAAAGGGCGGGTCGGTTATATAATGTATCTTATGAAACATTCTGTACCCTGTTTTTGCCCTTAACTCACAGGCAGAGGAGAAAAGCTAATTAGTTACGAAATCCAAACAAAAAAAAAAGATTACGTAAAAGATTCATTAGTTTTTCAAGGAACCAACAATTTCATTTCTTTGGAAAACAAATATTTAGGACGTAATTATGATATGTAATTTTTTAAAAATTATAATTACGAAGAATTGTACATAATATAGATAAACTTTCACACACACTAAAACACACATCTCCACGCCTTCGTATGGTGGACCAATGTTCTCAGTATATCACCGAAACGTCCAAAGGTTCATTAGTCCATTTAGAACATTCCCCTATGAGACAGCATGTGATGTAGCCGGAATGCCACCCATCGAGCTAAGAGCTGAGGAAAGGAAGATAACATACAGAAGAAATGATCGCATTCCCTCTTGCTCTTAGCAAGAGGTGGACCCACAGGATGGACTCTTGGTGGACATATTCAACATGGACTTATTCATATTCTACCCTGGGTGGACAAGAAGCATGGAGAGATAGACTATTACTTAACTGAAATGCTCACTGGACACAGAGCCTGCAGTATAGGTTCAAGCTGAATGTTATAGGGAAATGCTCGGCAGTTGATGAGAGTGAAGGCCCGTGCTTTTCATTGCTTTCAGCAAGAGAGCTAAGACGTCTCTGGAATTCTTCCGGCTGTTGATGGTCTAGTGCAGATGATATGCCGGACTAGAGGTTAGCGGCTAAAACCATCAAGTGGCACAGACAAGCAGAGAAAGATAGTCTCAGCGGGATGTAAGCTATTTCTATGAGGCGGCATGCCTTTATTTTCATGCTGCGGCACCCTGTCATTCCTCTCCATGGCGCAATGCCTACCGGTGGCTCCGAGGAGAGGGAAAACAGGGGTAGGAATATGGTTCTATAGGGTAAGAATCCCACACATGGCTCCCACAATTCTAGTACGCAACTCCCATAGGTTAGTTGTGTACTAGAATTGTTAGTCTATTCATATCCACTAGTAACATGGTAAGTAGCTTCTGTAATTCTATATTCTGTAATTATATATATTTTTATTATCCTATACATGTTGTTATATACCTGTACTGTAGCTAACTTTATGTTTTGAAATAACTTATATAATTTTATTTTAACCTGTTTTTTCACTGTAGGGCATGATTATGAGAACAACATAGTCTCGAAACGTCGCCAAAATAGTTGTTTTATTTATTGACTGAACCTCAATAACCTTACTAAACATTTAATAGTAACAGTCAAGAAATTTATCCATATATATATATATATATATATTTACTAGGATATGTTATTTGAAATATCATTCAATCCATATTGATCATAAAATTGAAATATAAGCTTTCAGTTTCATTCCACGCCAGACAAACCTTTTAGAGAACATAGAGAACGATGTAAGTGATTGATTAACTATTTACACATACACCGGCGGTAGCATGAATGAGAATAACACAGGATGTGCATTAACAATAGACATTGAACAGAAACAATATACTCAACAATAGAGCTAAGTGCATACTGATCCAATAACAGCAGAAAATGAAAGAACAACTGTTATGTAGTTGACAAGCTGACAGAATATTTACAACGATTCAAACAAATGGGGTTTTCAGCGATCTCGCAACAAAATACTCGTCGAATCAATTGCAGACCTTGTTCAGTTGATTTATTAACATGTAGGGTATTTTAAAATTTATGGGAAATCAATTAGTTGGTCAAATACTCACTTAAAGACGTGATGTATGAAAAAATTGAAATTTTGATATACATTCTGTGCTATTTGTTAATTCTTACTATTTAAAAGTTTATTAATGAGTTTTTTTTAAATTTCTAATAGGAGTTTAATAATTCTAATATTAAGCTAAGGAAGCTTGTTTTATATTAATTAAACTGTGGAACATTAGTTGTAAATCAAGATTAACATGGTCTTTGACTGAACTGGTATTCTAGCTGTACGCAATTGCAATTGCAATTTCAATCAAAATTATATTGCTATTTTGTCCACTGATTAATTTTTTTAAGTGTTCAGAAAAGTGTAAAAATATTGTTTTTAGAACTCTATATTTTAATATGCTACCTCCTCCGCCTAATGCAGCCGGATAGCGCTTAATACCGGAACTTCTTTTTTTAAAAATCGAGCTCTGACTGATTATATATATATATATATATATATATATATATATATATATATATATATATATATATATATATATATATGCACAGTAGACGGCGCTTAATGTGATCGCTACGGGACTCGCACAAGGTGATTGCACTAACCGACTGATAACATTAACCAAAAGACACCAACAGCGATCTGCCTTGGCTTCTTCTCCATGAAGTTTTCTGAAACAGATGTTTTCCTGTTTCTTCCATCGATGAAATCACATTTCCCAAGTTTCTTTTGCTAATTCTTCTGCTTTTTGCTTTTTGCCATATTCACACGACCATCTTTTCCTACTCTATTTCTTTCCCGATTTTGATTCTGATTTTGCGGAAATGAGCTCTCGACATTATTCCGCTGTTTTAATAGTTTACTCAGCAAGGGCTGAGAAATATTCGAAGTTATAGCGGCTTTACGCTGACTAATTCTGGTAGACAGGCGAGTGCACGATTTTAAGATCTCCATCTTTTTAGATAATCTTAAATCCCGTTGTTTTGATGGTCCTACGCTCATTAAAAAAACAAAACAAAAGAATTGAAAACAAAAAAGATGGTCCGAACATTTCAGAGGACGAAATCATACTGAGCTGAGCTAGTAAAGTTATTTTTATAGAAGTAAAGAGAAGGTAATGATTATATTGTTCATTCTTTAAAAAAGGGATATTCTTGGAAAGCATTATGCCTATTAGAATTATCCAGCCGTCCCGCTTTCGACAAAAAAACACAAAAAGCCGAAATTCCGAGATTTTCAGAATGATCACAATAAACGGAATTTTGATAACAATTAACGGAAAAATGGTAATGGGCACGTTCCAAGCCGTAATGAACACACAAAGCGGTTGATAACATTAACCGTGATCACATTATGCGACATCTACTTTGTATGTGTATATATATATATATATATATATATATATATATATATATATATATATATATATATATATATATATATATCATCCAAGTTATCTGCATATTTAATTGGATTCATATTATCAATCAAGTTAACAAAATTATAAAATATCATAAAATCCTAAAATGGTCCACTTCAATTCGTGAGCAGTTTATATATACATACATATATATTATTCGAATTAAATTACCTTAATTCCATAAGTTATTTGTTAATATGAGATATATATGAACTTATCCTGAACTGCCTTTAATTCTGGCATATTGTAATTTTTAAATAAATGAAAACCTTATCTAGTAAAATAAGGGTTTGGCGAAGAAAAAACTGCCGAACTTTTGTTCTGAACGGATCTTTATGTTTTTGGCGGTGATGAAAGTAATGTTAGATCGGACTAATAATTTTGGATTTGTATCCAAAAGATTATGACAAACGATTTTTCTTGGAGAAGTAGGACTGACCACTTGTAAACATAAAGATCCGTCGAGAATAAAAGTTCGGACTTGTTTTTGTAGTTTGTAGCCTTATTTTACTGGACTATTATATATTTTTTTAAATATGCACTGTTATTTTTTTCATCCTTAATCTACATTTTATAATACTCTACAATTAAAAGGCGCCCCTCGAAAAAAAGAATACTTACCAAGCCGTTCATTTGTTCATCTATATTTCATAATGATTATTTTCTCTTGCAGTTGCCCTTTAAATTTGTAATAGGACAGGGTCAGGAAATTCCCCTCTCCCCTCTCAGCACTAACATATTCCATTCCTAATACACGCTTCTCTCTTGTTCACGTGTGTAAATGAATAAATTAAAAGTTACCCTCGTTTCTAGGCCTCTATCAAACTACATATAATCGGCCTTTGACTTAGTGCTGACCGGTTAAACTGTCCCTATCGACCGATGTCATTTGTTTAGTTAAGGAATGGCTTGAATGGACGGCCTTTGTGTCGGTCTGATTGATACCTTCTATTTCGGCCACAATAACACTATTATTATTTACCCGAGCTTAAACTTGTTTGTCCGATTCTCTTTCCATTTCTGACATCGTTGTTAAATAAAACGTGGATTCCTGATTGGTCTCGTGTTGTTCTTTGTGAAACTAATGAACGGTATCGATTGAAAGTCGGAATACTCGAGTTCTATCCAGGTTTAAAATTAAAATTCAAAAAATATCCTTAATCGGTGTAACTTCCTTAGACGTTCAAATTGCCACAAAAGAACTTTTTCTTTTGTAAAAGTATTTAATTTTGTTAATATTTATTCATGTTTCTATTCATATACCTAAATCTTTTATATGTCCAATAAATGCTTACCTAGTTACTTTCAACATATTGCGTTATCTATTGACATATTCAATTTCTTTTTTTTTTTTTTTTTTTTTTTTTTTTTTTACGTTTGAACTCAGTTTACATGTAACTACAAAGAATAGACAATGCTTTATGATGGGCCTAGTCGGCGAATAGTAGGTAAAGCTAACTAATCGGCTACTTTTGTAGTCGGCGATTAGTCAGAAAAAAGCTCCGTCAAGTCGTCGATCTTACTCATTTATATTTCTACATTTTTTTTTAAATATAAATTTATTGAAATTTACTACCGTACAAATATATACATCAAGTAAATTTGTTGATAACGATTACAATAACATTTCAAAACTTGAAAAGTACTACTCACAGTAGCACTTCGATTAAGAATTCTACTCTAGAAGATCTCTAGGACATCTTCAATTCAGACGTTTTGGAAGATTATCTGGGATGGAGTGGGAAGCAGGTTGAGAAAATAGTGGTTAAGGATCTAAATATGAAGCTTTATATTTTCTACACTTAAAAATAGGTTATATAAAAATAGGTTGATTAAAATTAAAACATGGCTTTATTGATCATAATTTTTAGATTCATCTTTACCGTTTGTTTTTTTTTCAAGGAATATGAACTTTTTTTTTTAAATAATAAATTATCGAAAAATAAATTCGATATTTTCTACAATACTGAATAACGACCTTCTATTTTTTTTCAAACCACAGTTTTCGTTTTGAGTCATAATTAAAAAAAATATTGATTCTTAAAAGAAATGTAATATAAAGGTTGGAACACAGAATGAAAACTGCTATTTTACCTATATATATATATATATATAAGCGTTTATTTGCTGTTTCATGTAAGATATTTTTGTATATATATAAGTCTAGAAACACCTCTTTTTCGACATGATTGAATTCCGAATTTTAAAATTAACCATCTAAGCTAATCAAATTAAATCGCTGACTTATGGTTTTAAAAAAGCACTACGCTACTCACCAGACAATTAAAAATAAAATAAAAAATAAATAAATAAATTAAAAAAATCTTTGACTTCTTTTACAAAAAGAAAACTAAACCCAATTGGTTTAAATAAGTGGAAAAGGATTTGAAAGAGCTACGGATTTCCGAAGTCATGTTAAAGAATGGTACAGCCAGGGCCATAACCAAGGACAAAACTAAGAGGTTGCAAGCTAAGAACAACACCAGAAAACCGATCCACATATCAGAGGACGAAAGGAGGAGGAGATCTGAGAGAATGAAGAACTATTGGGAGAAAAAGAAAGCACAAGCATCTAGGAAGTGATTGATCTGACGTACCCCAAAGATGGGTGATTCGAAAAAAAAAAATAAATAAAAAATAAAAAAAAAACAGAAGAAAAAAATACCTGTAGTTACATGTACGTATGGCTAAAACATTGCCAATGTTGGCCGACGAATTGGCCTTTTTGTGAGCCTACCAGTCGGCCAAAGTAATAGCTGTCCCATTTCTATCAATTACGTATCAGCTCGATTCCAGAATAGTAGTAATAAATTTATTTTATTTAATTTATTTATTTATTTTATTTATTTAAATTTATTTTATTTTATTTTAGCCGTGGGTCAAATTTGGCGTCCGGATACCACTCTTGGGGTTCAACCAGTCTCAATACAGAGAGTACCCTTAACAGAGAGAAAACTTTGCCCTCTAACTTTAATTTCGCTTTGAGGCTGACCGCATTACTTTCGAACTTAACCTTTAGTTTTGAAACAATACTTCCTTATCAAGTACTGATCCCAACATTGTTTATGGTTGTTGTGGTACAGATTAATATCTATGTTTTTACTTGTGTGAGTATAATTTTCCAAGACATATTCTATATGATTTAATATGGTTATAGCTACTTGTCATTCAACCTCAAAGAATAAGGTTTTTTGTCTTTATGTCGTGCAAGGACTTTTTTTGGTACTACTTCCTGTTATAAACTGACGTTAGAACTGTTTTAATTAAAGAATTTCTACCAAGTACATTTTTTTTTAGACTGGGCATATTTAAGATCTGCAGGAAAACTAAAGTTTTTAAAGTTTAATTTGTGACCAAATTAGAGATCTTTGATTCACTTGCTCTTATCTATGCAATTAAACATTTTGTTAAGTTTTGATTTGTCAAGTAAGATTGGACACGTACTTTAGGTAGCCCCTTTGCAAAAATAATCAATTTTATCTTCCAGTATATGTCATATCGAAAATTATTTTTTCTTTTAATTTTGTATACAATATATGTTGCAATAATGACTACTTTTCTTTCTTTCTGTTCTCTGTTTCTATCTTATTATCAAAATTTGTAATTTTTTTATATCTTATTTTAAAATTCTATATGCTGTGTTGTTCTTAAGAAACATTGATCCAGAATAAAGTTCTTTTTCTACTACATTTTATTCTTTCATGTAAATTTAACGATTCTGTTATCAAAATCATCATTTTACGTTTAATTAGGGAGGGTTATTAACAGTTATTGTAAACGCAAATTATTAAATTTTAGTTCTGACCAATCGAAAACAGAAAAATATGATTATTCCATTCTAGGGCCCCGAATACGATGATAAAAGTTTTAATAAAAGACTTCACTAAATATGTTTTAATTAATAAAACATAAAACATTCATAAGATACAAGGCAAAGCACTAGAAATAAAATACTATTCAGAATATACGAATAGTATATATTGCTCGTATTCTACAGCATCAATGGTAATCGATGGAAGCTAGAAACAATCCGCTAGTCTCCATAGAGAATCGAAAGCCAATTCAGTGTATTGTGTTATCCTGACATCAGCGTTGTCCACTTCGGTCAGTGACGCCCGCAGGACAGGATTTCGCTCAACAACCATTATTCATTGTTAGGGGAAAGCTCCGCACTAGTAAGGGCTGCCTGTACTGAGCAGTAAAAACACTAAAAAAAATATCTATTTCATTGAAGTGGTTGTAATATTTAAATATTTATCGACTTTATATAATTTTTTAAACATTAATAAATATATTTCATAAATTACATAAATTAACGCATTTATTGTACAGGGTATTATTTTAATAATAACAAATCAGTCCTTTGAAATTCAGTTATAGAAATTCAGAATATATTCCACAGCATCAATGGCAATCGATGGAAGCTAGAAACAATCCGCTAGTCTCCATAGAGAATCTAAAGCCAATTCAGTGTATTGTGTTATCCTGACATCGGCGTCAAAAAGTATATTAATTAAGTATTTTATTTGTTAATATTAATTTTAATGTTCTTCAAAAATATAATTGACTAGACTTTCTTTAATTCAAGATATCTTTATACTGTCAAAACTAGATAAGTCGAAGTTGAATGGTGAACAAATTTACCCCTGGTAGCCATGGCTAATAAAAAATCACAAATAAAACAACACAATAAATGCCTGTCTTGTCTCCGAAATGAAACAGTACTGAAGATAAGCGAGGATCGGGTTGAGATAGACTGGTTTGTACCAACCATTTTCATAGTTCTAGGAAACTTCGACTTCTAGAGACTCCCGCCTTATAAAATTTGACTTATTTAGTCTATGGAGTTGTGTAGATAAAAATTTTACTTCGAGTTAGCGATTGTTGGTTCGAGTAAACGAATACGATTCATTATATAAACGTAATCAGTATAATATATACACTTTAATATAATATATATATATATATATATATATATATATATATATATATATATATATATATATATATATATATATGATTCTGCATGGACAATTTTGGATATGAATCAGCGATACACTGTTTATGTATTATACAATATATTTTGATGACTCTACATGGAAATAAATTACGATACATATTGGGATTAGAAAAACCTGACGAAACTGCTTATAATTTTCATTATTGCCACTTCTACTATAACATATATATTTTTTTTTTTCTCGAAAAAAACAATTCAAAACATCACCACTATGCTATATACACATATATACACAATTTTAAAAAATAGAGAATTAAAACTTGTTGATTCTCACCTGAGATCACATTTTGATCAGACAAACAGACTTCGAAATTCGATAAACGAGAATACATAGAGTAAACGAAGCATTAATTCATGATACAAACATTGAAACCCAATATTTTAATTTTCATAGCATATGAAAAATAATGGGTTTACCGGTAACCCATTTCAACAAAATGTTGTTACTGTATAATGTTTACATTTTGCCCTTTATTTACTATGTATTAGAAATGTTTGAATGAAAAGCCAAGTTTATATCATTTACCAACTGTAGATATTTCATTACTTTAATTTTTTCCTCATTTCTTTGTTTCCGTAGGAGGAAATACTAAAATACGTTTTTTTTTAAGGCAACCCTGAAGATCTCCTTTTCAGGCACACGGGAGTAATAACAATAGTTATTATTTTAATATCTATATAATAATTGTTATTTAGGTTACTATCTGTTTTATAGATTGACATTATTATTAACAAATATTATTAAACTAATATCCAATGCAATAATGCCCACATTTTGCAAATTTTTAAAAGTAATCATACTCAATAAATCAATAAAATAAAAATAAATGGATCATTAAATTCATGAAAGACGCTTCACTACCGTGTCTCCCTGGAGTTTGAGTTCGACTTTAGGCAGTAAATTTATTTTCTGTTATTTCGGGAGACCTTCCTGGGGTCCACTCAGCCTCGTTTATGTGGGTACCCTTAATTGGGGAAAAACCTGGCTGTCGAGCGAGTATTCCGGTCAAATCTCCTCCTTTCACAACCGTTGGCACAGAAACAATACAACCTTAACTAAGTACTAAACCCTTTATGGGTTGCAAGTGGTACTAGGTTCTTTTTTTTATGTTGCAAACTGTTGATGTTTTGATATTTTTATATGTCTTTTGAACCTATGATGATGAATGTTGAACATTCAAAACTACTCTACGAATTAAATAATTACAGATAAAATTTATAGAAGTTGCAAATTATTCGTCGATCCTAATTATAATACTTCTCTCAATGATAGAAGTGCAACAGATGGAGAATAAAAGGCAATGAATCGAAATGCAGCCACATGACTTTTACTCTACGCCGTAGTTCCTGCCTAACTGTCCTATTCAATAAGATCCCATTACCCAGATCTGATACAGTGCGATATCTTGGTTTCATCTTAGACAAAGGACTCTCTTGGAACCCACATACTAAACTTAAAAGACAAGAACTTAACAGAAGATTCAGCCAACTATACCCCATACTATGCAAAACTTCAAAACTTTCAATAGACAACAAGCTTCTGATTTACAAGACTATCCTAAAGCCTATCTGGACCTACGGACTAGAAATTTGGGGGGCAGCAAAACACTCGAACATCAAACGTATCCAATCCTTCCAATCCAAATTCCTAAGAACCATATTAATGCCTACTAATGCCCCATATTATGTATCCAACAAAACCTTATATAACGATCGTAATCTACCTTTTGACCTAGAATCCATACCTGTCAAAATTTCAAAATTTCATCAAAAACATTATCATCATCCTAATCCACTAGCACAATCCCTATTCAGCTACACTCACCGCTATAATCCTCCTCGCAGGTTAAAAAGGCAGTGGCCTCGTGACCTATTATAAATTTCGTCATGGAGTCCTGGCAATGGCCAGCTTCTCCGCTCATGCTCTGAGTGACTGTAGTTTAGCGCTCTCACACAGCCTCCACTGGTGTTATATTATACTAGTGAGAGAGAAGCGCTGGGATCTTTTGGGGCCTGGCTTGTTCCTCCAAAAGTGGAGGGACAAGTCTGGTTGGGGGATCCCTCAGATTTGAATATAGTGTAAATAAAGTATGAATGTATTTTAAGATTTAATTTAATTTAAATTTTTTATTTATTTATTTTTCTTATGTTTTGTTACTTATTTTATAGATTATTTATTTTTTATTTTCATAGCTTTATGTAATGTATAGTTTGAGATACTTTGTTTATTTTCTTATTATTATTTTATTTTATTTTTTTTATCTATTCTTTGCATTTATTTTTTATTGTAAATAGTGTGTGAATGGATCCATTTAGTCATCCATATTACCTATTGCCCACATTGAGGCAGAGTGTAATACTTTCTCAATATAAAAAAAAAGATAAAAAAAAATAAATAAAAAAAAAAAAATTAAAATACTTAAGCCCTATGTTATAAAAAGGTGGATGTTTATTAACTATTACTTTGGAATTATTTAAGAGTCAGGGAAAATTTCTATAGGTTTTTTTGCATAATTAAAACATATAATCCTGCGTTATAAATAACGCAACACTATTGTTGTCGAAAGGAATTCTGATGCAGAAGTCATTCCAGCGGTTCGTGGTATTGCAAGGTTGCATTGCAAGGGTTTAATTTATAGTGCATTATTTTGCGAGAATGAAAGGCTCAACATAATTTATTTTCCTGTTATGCAAATATATGTTGGCTTGATACTGCCTTCGGAACTCTAAAGAATGTAAATTTTTACTATTTTTTTTTTCTTTTTCAGGTTAGATATCTTTTAAATACGCTGTATAAATTGAAGGAATTAAAGGTAAGCCACATTTTAATTATGAACGATCATGTTATGTTTTCATTACGTTTAATGTTTGGATGACGCATAACTCACAATAATACAATTAACATTAGATTTTGTCTTCCCAGAAAAATTGTTTTCCAATAGTTAAAATATAATTACAAAGGATACATCAATCACATTTGAACTGCAAGATATCAGTGATGAATAATAAAAACAGAAAGGGAATTTAATAGTAGATGAAATATGCAGAGAAAGATCTTTTATTTTATGCAATTCATTTAAATTCATAGTCCAACTCGTATAAACTTCATGAATCGCTGGTTTTAATGCAGTTTTTATATCCATTAAATATGGAAAACATATTTTCATTACTGCTATAAAAAGTTAATCCTTTAGATCTTTCTATCGCGGCAAACAGTTTTTCAAGAGTTGTGTGATTGAGAGTTATTGCAGTCTGAACTGTTGTAATTTTATTTAATTACCATCGCTGAACAGTTGATTTCCATAGCACTTGGGATTAGGAAAAATTAATCTGAGATCTAACTTTAAACTTATTAATTATTTCACAAAATGTCGATTTTTTTTTTTTTTTTTTTTTTTTTTTTGCATAATTAAGACATGTAATCTTACTATATAATAACAAAATGCTATATCATAACATATAATCTAATATCCACATATAAGTCAAAAATGACAAGAAACTGCCCGTCGTTCCAAACTACTTAAACATTTACTAGACAAACGTTTAAAGCTCCCAATTAATTACAAAAGACGTATTTATAAGGCAGTGATTAGACCTATTTGGACTTACGGAGTTGACCTTTGGGGCTCTACTAAACAATCCAATTTATCTTGTATTTAATCCTTACAATCCAAAATCCTTCGAAAAATCCTCAATGCTCCTTACTTTGGCGCCAATAAACTCATCCATAAAGATCTAAATGCTCCATATGTTGCTGATTTTGCCTACACCAGATACCTAACCTTTCATAGTAGGTTCGATAATCACTCAAATCCGTTAATTTTTCAACTTGCTTCCCACTCCATTTTTGATAATCCTCCGAAGCGTCTGAAACGAAGATGGCCTAGAGACCTTGTAGTGTAGAATTTTTAATAAATTGCTACTGATGAGTAGTTCTTTTTAAGTTTTAACATGTTATTATAATCGTTGTTAATACATTTTCTTGACGTATATGTTTTATACAGTTGTAAATTTCAATAAATATTTATGTATGTTCTAACTAGAATTGTTAGTCTATTCATATCCACTAGTAACATTGGCATGATTATGAGAACAATAAAGTCTCGAAACGTCGCCAAAATAGTTGTTTTTTATTTATTGACTGTACCTCAAGAACCTTACTAAACATTTAATAGTAACAGTCAAAAAATATATCCATATATATATATATATATATATGAAACTTATAACGTAAGTTCAGTTTATTATAAAAATAAATTTTTGTTCACAAGAGTGTCACCAAAATAGTAAAATAATTAATTATTTTGAAGAATATTTAAATTACTGAAGCTATTACAGGATGTATATTTAGTTGACTGATTATTCACCTTAACGTGTTGTAACCCGCCCAGGTGGGATTCGAACCCACGACCTTTAGTACCGAGGTCCTCACTCCAACTCACCCCAACTCACTCGACCATTGAGCCCTTCATTATTATTTAAAATGATAGTCATTAAACAAGAAAACATTAAGTGTTTGCAAATTTGCAAAATGTGGGCATTATTGCATTGGATATTAGTTTAATAATATTTGTTAGTAATAATGTCAATCTATAAAACAGATAGTAACCTAAATAACATTTTTTTTTTTTCACGAAACGGCCTTGGAGACCACGCGAATATCAATTTTTGGCTCCTCTCTTGTTTTTTCTTTCCTTCCATTTTCCTTTCATTATTTCTGCGTGTCTTTTTTTTCTTTCTTCTGTCCATGCCACTCCTTTTTTTTAATTTCTGCTCACAACAACCTTCAATTCCTTAAGTCTGTTTCTATATCTTTCTCTGTCCTGACAGTCCTGGTCCGTTATACCTAATGTTCCCGTTTTTTCTTTCATCTGTTTTATATATTCTCCTGAGCTTTTATATCCACGGATTTTCTGAAATATTTGTTTATTTAGTCTTTCCGGGACCATTCTTATCATATGTCCATAGAATTTCAGTCTTCTGACCCGGATATCCGTTTCTATGTCCTTTGTATCTTTATAGATTTCCCGGTTGGGTCTAAGCCTGTATCCTTCTTGAGTCTTTTTGGGGCCTTAGATCCTTCTCAGAATTCTCCGTTCAATCCTTAGTAGTTCTTCCAGACTACGAATGCAAGTGGTTTCGGTCCCGTATAAAATCACAGGTTTAACGACTGTGTTGTAGTGTCTTATTTTTGCTTTTGTGGACAGGGTTTTTTTTGTTGTAAACGTTAGTGGTTGCAAAAGATAGTTTCTGTAGTTTAGTTATTCTTTCCTTTATACTTTCTTTTTTCGAACCGTTGCTACATATAGTCTCACCTAGGTACTTAAATTTGTTTGTTACTTTTATTGTTCCGTATTTGGTTTCCACTGATTTTTTTTGTTGAAGTCTGGGTCGGTAGTCATTAGTTCTGTTTTTGAGAGATATGTAGACCTGTTTTTTCCGAAATTTCTGTCAGGATGTTTATTTATTCGATCGCTTCTTCTTCCGTTTCCGCTAAAAGGGCAAGATCGTCTGCTTAGGCAAGGCTTCTTACTTTGCATGGTTGTTCTTGGTCTCTTCTATCCATGTCCTTCTATGTCCATCATTAGCTCTGTGATTTTCTTCCTGAATTCATCACTTGTCAATTTCCACATTTCTGCCAGTACTCCGTCCTCTCTTGATGCTTTGTTATTTTTTAGTGTTGCAATTATATCCTCTATTTCTTCACCGTCAGGTGGGTCCGATTCTACCTCTAAAGGGGGTGTTGTTATGTGTTATTATTCTATCTGTGGGTTCATCGCAGTTCAGTAATTTCTCGAAATAGTCTGCCAGTATGTTACAATTTTCTTCATTTGTTGAACCAGTGTCCCGTCGTTTCTTTTTTTAGTACTAGTCCTGGGGGTGTGTAACCTTTGACTTTTTGTTTAAAATCTTTATAAAATAGCCTAGTGTCGTTTTTTCTAAAACTTTCCTCCATTTTCTCTAGGTGTCTGTTGAGGAATTCTATTTTTTTTCCTTCTTAGTATTTGGTGTGTTATTTTCCTCTCGATAATATACTTTTGATAGTTTTCGATAGTTTTGTTTTGGTTTCAGTTTTTCCATGCGTCTAATCTTTTCTTTAATGCATCTCCGCAATCCATGTCCCACCATCCCTTTCTCTTATTTATTCCCTGTGGTGCTATTTCTATTTCTATTAAGTGTTTTATTACTTGATTTATTTATTTATTTTTTCTATTTATTGAATTTACAAATTCAATAAATAGAAATACAAATAAAATGAAATACAAATACATCCGGTTAATTGAATGATAATTCTCTTAATACCATGTCGATTGCTTGTAAAGCAACTAACCATTGATAGCACTTCATTAAGTTTTATATTAGAAGGTCCCGAGACCATCTCCTTTTTAGACGCCTCGAAGGGTTTTCTGGAAGGGATTGAGAAGCGAGTTGAGATACTTAGGGGATTTGAATGGTTATGGAGTTTACTATTAAAGGATAAATATCTGATTTGAGCTAAATCAGAAATTTAAAGATCTTATTTTGTAGAGCACTAAAACTGAACTCCATTTGTCCAAATTGGTCAAATTACTGTCATGTAAATGAGTAATTTTGTAATTAATCAGAAGGATTAATTACTGACGTTCGTCAAGTAAATATGGGATGAGGCGAAACAACCTCAAAGTATTATATGTAGTTCTGATAATAATCAAAGGTATTGTCAGCCTTAAATAAAACAAGGAATCCATTTTATTCCAGTCTAGATCAACTGTAATTAAGTGATTCTCCACTATCCTAGTTTTTTTTTGTGTTTTTTTTTATTTGCAGCAGTGCAGTCATCCATTTTAAAAATAATTGGCGGACTTGTTTGCGGAAGGCGTCGAGGCGTAGGATCTAAACGAGTTTAGGCATCTGTAAGTGGATGCGAAATATGTGACCGCTGATAGGCAGTTATTGCGAATTCTTTATCTCTGAGTCAGTTTCACACATTTTTCAGACTTCGCATTAGTTCAATAATTTATAATGAAAAAAAAAATGGATAATCGGTCTGTAAATACAGTATACATTTCTTAGTTCATACACTAAAAATTATTACATTGTACAACTTATATTTTTTCTTTTTCGGATCAGTCAACTGTTTGCCGCTTTATTTACACAAATCATAATTAACTTTTTGACTTAACTTGATATTTATAAATAATTATTTCTTAATGTTGATTTGGTCTCAAGATTTTAGAGATGTTGCTTAACATTAACCGTATATCATGTCAACCAATGTGTATTTGTCAAATATCTACTTGTAATAAATAAACCACTATTATTTTTTTATTTTTTTTAATCAGTTTTGTGATACATATTTTTAAAGCAGTTGATCAAAATTTTTTTATATATTCTTGCCATACCTCTGCCTGTAGAAGTAATGTATAGTAAAGTTATTGATTTTTAAATAGTTTAAAATAAAAATAAAAGAAATTCCTGTAGCACAACCCATGAAAGGTCTTAGGTTCAGTATTTAGGTAAGGATTAAGGAATGGAGGAGATTTGGCTGAAATTACTGCCAGGTTTTTCCCATTGAAGGGTACTCTCTTTATAGAGGTTGGGTTTTGCCTCAGGAGTGTCTCCTGAGTTTTAAGACTGGTGGCGAGGACTGTCTATGGAGCCATTTGCTAATATAACATATCAGTGAGCAGTTGGAACCATTCTTTCAACTCGTTTGGATGCTTTAGGTTAATCAATCAAAATTGTTTCTTCTAGCTGATAAACGGCACTTAGTGATTATATAGGATAACGCAGCAAAAATAATTATTGAAAACAGAGAGCTTTGATTGGTATGCACCTCCGCGCCATTCAGTTGAAACAATCAATTCCTAGAAGACTGAGGGCCAAAGCGATGGTGATTGGGCCGTCACGAAGGGGAGGAAAAGTAAAACGTATTTGTAAATACGTAAAAGTAATTTTGCAAATTGTTTTTCATTCTGGTCTGTAAACTTTTGAGAGACATGTGAAATCGTTTTCGATTCACGTTCTTATGTTTATTTTTAATTTTTTTAATATATACTTTTTTTGAAATATACAACTGTACTAAAAATATACATCAAGTAAATGTATTGACAACGGTCACAATAACATGTCAAAACTTGAAAAGAACTACTCATCTGTAGCACTTTATTAAAAATTCTACACTAGAAGGTCTCTAGGCCATCTTCGTTTCAGACGTCTCGGAGGATGTTTATTTAAAAATAATTTAACAATGATATCTGTAAAGCAGCGATCTTAAGCTACTTTTTGAAGCACACGTTTAGTCACGCTCGCTTTTAGGTTAAAGTGATAGCGGCCATCTTTCTTAGGTGGAGTTGGTGTAAATATGGACACCAATTTCCCCGAGAACTTCGTCTAATCTCTTGTTAGAGATCACTACTTGCATCTTTTGTGATTGAAAGTTCTCTGAAGACAATCGGGGAGAGGTGGGGTAAAATGTTCCCTAATGTGGGAATTTAGATCGTGCCGGGCCGAAAGAGCCAGTTATGATTGCAATTCCTGTATTTTTTTTTTCTATAATAAATAAACTCTCTACCTTTTTGATTTTTTTTTAACTTTTTTAAACTATTTTTGTTGACTTTTTTGAAGAGAGCCCACACATTTAGATTCCAATTTACAGATTCTATTTTGAAAGCTTTTTGTAAATCGTTTTTTTTTTTAAAGAAATATTTGATGTTAATCATTGTTTTGCCTTCTCGCAAATAAGAAACCTGTTATAGTTATTAATGAAAGACGAAAATCTAGAATTTTTCAAGTTAAAAGAAACTTTAAATCAAAAGCAAAAGAGGGTGCCCATATTTATACCTCTACTTTTTTAATGAGTTACATTATATTGGTTTATTAGGCTATTATAAACTAATTTTAGATCAAGTTCTTCAGAATCACAGTTAGATCAACGATCTTTAATGAAATCAGAGAGCTGTGGAACGGAAGCTTTCAGAGTTTAGAAGTTGAAAGTGCTTTTGTGCTTTAAATAGGATGAGTTTCGATGAGTCTGAAACATTGCTCAGGAGTTTTAGACACTTGCCGAAGGTCCCAGTTGGGGCTCGGGCTGCTTACTGTTCACTATTTGGGGAAAAGTCTTTTTGTTGTTCTTCTTCTACTCTTTAACCACACAGTCTATTGCCAAAGTAGATTTTTGTAATATTGTTAGAACTTCATTAAAACCAAAATCCCATCTGATTCCTTCATTACTTAAAAAATAAATTGATTTATTTTACTAATATTAATAGCCTCATGTATAAATATTTCATGTTGAAAAATATTACAAAGTGCTAATATTATAAGCAGTAAGTAATAGTTCTAAAAAAAAATTGAAATAAAATAATAGCTATAATAACTTTGCCTTTCTTATTTCATATATTAAAGAAACTTAAAGGTAACTACTGTAAAGATAATGTCAATAGTTCTTATTGTTAGTAATAGATGTTTGATGTATACATCCATATACATGTATATCCCACGAGTAAAAGTCTAAGAGTTTCCCAACTCTTCTGTATCGGTGTCCCTTCCTATTATAGAAAAATATTATTACACATCCTTAATTTATGTTACATTCTAAATCAATATACAGGGTGTCCCGAATTTAAATAGCAAAACTTCAGGAACTTATAGACAAAAAGTCCTTTAGAGATTTGCTCGTTTTTGCTTAGTTTTTAGTGAAAACAAAAGAAGTTTTCATTTTTATACTTATTTATTTACATTTATATTTATGTTGTGTTCTGTTTAATGTAAATATTGCTCAAAAGGTTGTCCTCTTGCACCAGTGCAAGCATTACATCTAGCACTCACTTGATAAATTGCAGCTAAACATTCTCTGATGATATTTGGTGCACTGCATCTATGATTCGGTCTCATAATTGCTCTCTTGAGTTGATTGATACCGAATAAACCTTCTGCTTCAAGGTTCCCCATACGAAGAAATCTTTGGGTGTCATATCAGGTGATCTGGGTGGCCAAGGTAATACTCCTCCACGTCCAATCCTTTGTTGTGGATTTATATCCTGCCAAGCTCGAGAAACTCTGCTAAAATGAGCAGGACATCCATTGAATTGGAACCACATTTCCATCCTAAGGGAATGTCATCTAAATATTTAGAAAATTCGTTCTCCAAAAAATGTGTAAATGTGATACCATTCAATCTTCCAGGTAAAAAATATGGTCCCACCAGTAATTCCAAACGTTCCAAATTCCAAGCCAAACGTTAATAGCAAATTCATGCTGTAACCTATTCTCTCTAATAGTTCTGGGATTTTCAAGAGCCCATACATGATAATTTCTTTGATTAACAATTCCTCCTCTTGTAAAGGTAGCTTCATCGGTCCATATAATTTTTAATGGAAATAAATTATCATCGCGAATGTTGTCAAGAAACCAGTTACTAAAATTCAATCTCTTGATATAATCTTGAGGTAATAAATTCTGAACTTTTTGAAGATGGTATGGGTAGGCTATTATCCTATTATCACCTTTCAAAGTTCGCCATATTGCTTGAAGCGATATTGCCAATGCAGCAGATGCTCTTCGGATGCTAGTCTCAGGAAGTGGCGTTGGACACAATTTCTTCTCCGAAAATCTGCTCTTATTGCTGCCTGAAATTGGTCGCCTTCATTACGTATTAAGAATGGCCCAGTCTCTCGTAGCCTATTAAAAGTCAACGAAAAGACTCGTCGATTAGGCACTCTTCTGTTTGGAAATCGGCGCGCATACTCCCGCACTGCTTAAGCATTACCGTTACAGAAACCATACACAAAAATCATATCAGCTTATTTAACATTAGAATATGTATGCGGCATTGTGGCTGATGCTATTCTCACAAAAATATCTGAGTGACTGACTGAAGACTGATTTAGGAATTATAATCCTAGAAGGAAGCCAAAATGTAAACAAATAAAATAATGTAAAGGATAACATTAAGTGTTTACATATCTCACTGCCTAGCCTGACAACCTTTGAAAGGTGATAATCGCTACCTGTAATATTTTTGTTTTGTTTATTTTTTTTTTTTTGCGATTTTCTCTAATCTTATTCTAATTTTATCTTAGTTTTTCGGTACCCTATAAGTTCCTGAGGTTTTGCCATTTAAATTCGGGGCACCCTGTATACTCACCTGATATTATATTTACTTTAATGCACTAAACGAGATGTCAAGTTTAAATATACATCACAACAAACAATTTAAATAATAATTCCGACGAGGTTTGTCAATATCAAGATCTTTACTCTACTTACTTTACTCTCAGGGTGAGGGCAGTGTATTGTCCCCATGTGGGAATTGAACCCACGCCGTATTAGCCTGAGTACCTGGACTATGTGGTCTTATCTGGTGGGCGGCCACCCATCTAACTGTTTACCACTCTCCACAGTGCTTAACTTTAAATATCTACTACACATGCCTTAGTCCACTCGGCTACCCCGGCCCCCGTATATAATGAATACAGTAGTAAATATCAGAATATAGTTAAAAATTTAAAAAAATATATATGTATCCATTCTTTATTTTTAAAACTAATTGTAAGTACAGTTCACCAAAAAATAATGGGCTGTTTGTACTGTAGTAAATGGTTGTCCAATATCTATAATATTTAACACAATACCTGATTATTTATGAACCCGTTTTTACGATTTAATGACAGGAAATAAATCGAGCCAATTGTTAGTTGTAATATTGAAGCAATCCCTCCCCGAAAGAAGTAAAATATATCTCTTACACTCTGTATTTTTTTCTTTCTTTCAGCCTGAGAAAGCGTTAGGAGTGACAGGAGAGTGTGGCACGTAGTGCAGTGATCTGTGGGCCAGGGCGCACAGACTCGGTTAGTGGCCCGTTGGGTATGACCTGTACCTCCGGGGCTCGACCCCCCTCGACCCCCCCCCCCCGTTGTCTACCCCTTCCCCCCCCCTTCCATCCCCCCTTGCCTACCCCTTCCACCCCCTCCCCTCACGACCCCACCGGTCCTCAGGTGGCTGCCTGTCTGTCACTTTGTTCTACAAGCTACAGCATAACATTCTACCACCCGACAATAAAACATTTTATTTTACTCTATCGAACACTTATTTAATATTAAAATTTACTATATAAACATTTCAGCGTTCAAAGTCCTATAATGGAATTTTAATAATTGTTATAAATTATATCCTATGAGTTTATGAAATCTTAAATAATACATATTAACATGTCTCTATCTCAATCCTCATTCTAGAGACAGCCCTAAGAATAATTAATTATTTTATCCCGTTCTTTTATAATTATTAAATAAATTTTGACATTATTTAACAATTTCACAACATTAATGATAACTGATAAAAACGACACTCTACGGATGATTAACGGACTGTCAGAGGTTTTAAAAGTAATATATGTAGCAGCTATCCTCCCTAAAATGCTTTATGCTGTACATGTTTGGCATCCAGCTGTACTTCGTAAAAAAAATGTTATAAAGCTACAAAGGATCATTGCAATCAAAATATGCAAAGGATACCGCACGTTGTCATTTGATGCTGCGACATTATTGGCGGGTATTTTGCCAGTTCAATTAAAAATTTACGAATTAACGACATTGTTTAACATTAAAAACACAAAGACAGGATATAAAGACCTAACATTAGACAAAAAAGAAAAAAACACAAACTGTAAGTTTTGGATACACCCTGCATCAAATTTGTGGACTACACCCAAATGTTATTCAGTTAATATCGACAAAACAGAAATCTATACGGACGGTAGTAAGGACAGCGAGAACGTTGGATGTGCATGGTTATTTAAAGCTCAAGATGGCAGAACCATAGAACATCAGTATAAACTAGAATCGTACTGTTCAAATAACCAAGTCGAGAAATTTGCTGTTTTGAAAGTTACGGAATACACATAATTAACGAACCTCAAAAGACTAACACACATATTACAATACATACGGACAGTAAAATTTTAATAGAGTCGATTAATAATACAGCCATACATGACTATTTGACTGACCTAATCAGACGAAATTTAATAACCATTAAGAACAAAGGGAAAATGGTCTCTATAAAATGGGTTAAAGCACACTTTGGAATTGAGGGTAACGAAAGGGCCGATTACCTTGCCAAAGAGGCGGCTAAAAGTATTTTTGTTACCTTCGTATAACAAAGTTCCATTATCATATATTAAGCGGGACATAAGTTCTGATATGGTTAAAAAGTGGGACCAATTGTGGGTGACCTCATCAAAGTCACCAAGCTTACACAGATTTATACCTCACATTACACCCAACAATTACAAACACATACAAAGTAACAACTACAAACTAACACAACTAATGACAGAACACGGAAACTCTAAACAATATCTCAAACGATTTAACATAATACGATCTGACATAGAATAAAATAGAATAGAAAGAAAACTTTATTCTGGGACAAAGTCCCTTAAGAATAACATTGAATATCACAAAGTAAGATCATAAACTGGCCGAGAGGCTTTTAAAAATAAAACAACTTAGGTAAAATTAAATACAAATTGGTATGAAAAAAAAAACAGAGAAAAACTAGAGAAAGAAAAAACTATTAATAAAAAGAGAGTGAAAAGATAAATATACAAAAAAGAGGTTAATATTGTAAACAAAATTGCAGAAGAGGAAAAAACAAACAGAAACTTAAAGAAAAATAAAAAAATAGAAAATCCAAAACATTATAGCATTACAAGAAATCAAAAACATTATCTCTAAACAATAGTCTCAAACGATTTAACTATAACTACATATGTAATGAAGACGGACAGACTCAAAATTTCAGACATGTACTTTATGAATGTAAAGCATTTGAAAGACACTGGTTTAATCTAGTAAAAAATATTATTCTCAAACATGGAACATGGACAGAGACAGAACAAAATTTGCTCTCTAAATTTAAGACTGACTTACTCACGTTTAAACGAAAGATCGACTTTGACAAACTGACAAATGATGGGCAGCGAAGGTAGTTTCTTGTTGGCTTTTGTTTTTTTTTGTTTTTGTTATTTCTTTTCTTTTTTTTTGTGATTTTGTTTAAATATTTTTGTTATAATACTACGTTATGTATGTTATGCTAAACTAATCATGTTAACTTTTAATAACATTGTAAAACATGTAGTATGCCTGTAAGGCATGGAACATGTTCATATACAAATAAACGGTCCTTATACCATATAAGGAAAAGAAGAAAAAAAACAAAAAAAACATTAATGATGAAACAATTAATATTCTCATAAAAATGTTAGATAATATCAAAACATTGTCCAGATCATTGAATTTTATTTTTTTTTTAATATATATTCATTTATTGAAATTTACAAGTAAATTTGTTCATAACGATTACAATGGCACGTGAAAACTTAAAAAGAACTACTCATCAGTAGCCCTTTAATAAAAATTCTACACTAGAAGGTCTCTGGGTCATCTTCTTTTCAGAGGCCTCGGAAGATTATCAGGAATGGAATGGAACCAAATTGAGAAACTATTGGATTTGAGTGGTTATGGAGCTTACTATGAATGGATAGGTATCTGGTTTGGACTAAATCAGCAACAAATGGAACATTAAGATCTTTATGGATAAGTTTATTTGTGACAAAGTAAGGAGCATTGAGGATTCTTCGAAGGATTTTGGATGGTAAGGATTGGATACGAGATGAATCGGGTGGTTTTGTGGACCCCCAAAGCTTAACACCGTACTTCCAAACAGGTCTAATCACAGTCATGTATATTAGTCTTTTGTAATTAATTGGGAGCTTTGAACGTTTGTCTAGTAAATGTTGATGTAGTCAGTAACGACTGTATTGATCTTCATTAAAACTCAAAAAACAAAATGAAATCCTACGTTTTTTTCAATTTTGTTAGCTAAGGTATACTGAGAAAAACAGAAGAAAAGAAAAGAAAAATAAAAAAACCTAAAATAAACAAATTTAAATCTTGCCGATATATTTAGCGCATAAAAGATCAGTCCAGTTTTTTAAAAAAATTCACAGCAAGATAAAGATAAAGGTCAGACTGGATAAGGAAGGGGAATTATTTTTTAAGGCTGTTTTCAATGTGATTTAACTATTTTTTTGAGAAAACGTTTCACCTAAAGATAGTATAACAAAAAACCTATTCAACAAAGAAAAAAAAAACCCTGAAAATTGGTCCAAGCTCGTTTTGGAATTTCACCCCTCATTTTTCATATATTCTACTCATATTTGTATAGTGGTATATAATGAGACCAAAAATAAAGCATATGCAGTGAAGCATATATTCATGTATTGTGACCAACACTCCACAACAAGAACTCCTATTTTCAATCAGGAACTAAAAATATAGTCCTCTAAAACATTCAATTCGATGTTCGGAAGTTTTATCTTCTTTAAACCTTGTTTAATACAAAATATATGATTACGATACACGGCACCTAAAAATAAATAAATAGAAAATTTGTTTAAATTTATTAAATCAAATATTAAACATTGTTATTCGGCAGTACACATCTATTATATTCTAAAATTGAGTAAATTTTTTATCATTTTCCAGTGTCAATACGAAAATGTTTAATTACTTTGTGAAGACGAGACTCTAGAACATTGGTCCCCATACTGGGGGGCGTTGAGGACATGTCGGGGGGGGGGCGCGAGATAAGTTGAACATTAAATTAAATTTTGGTAGTCTTTCTAAAATTCTAAATTTAAAAGACATAGTACAATGTTCTCAGTTAATTGTTTATGTTCGGTATATTCAAAACGAAAAAATGAAAGACGAGCGACTCTTTTCTACAGAGTTGGAGCCCACGACAAAAGCTATTGATATTATGAAAGCAGTGTCAGACTTTTTTACAAACATGAACTCTCTTGGAAAAAACTGATCGGTGTATGTTCGGATGGTGCACCTTCAATGCTTGGTTCTCGCTCAGGTTTTGTGCAATTAGTAAGTGAGAAAAATGCTGATGTGACTGGGATACATTGTTTTATACATCAACAAGTCTTGGCAGCAAAAACCCTTCCAAATGAACTCAGTGCTGTCTTAAAGTTATGTATTAAAGTATTGAATTACATAAATAACAGTGCGTTGAATACTCGACTGTTTAAAATTCGTTTTGAATATTTAGGAAGTGATCACAAAACACTGCTATTTCATACAGAAGTACGATGGCTCTCAAAAGGAAACATGTTGGCAAGATTATTTGAGCTTCGAGATGAAATAATCACCTTCTTGGAACATCAAAAGCAAAATGAACTAAGCGTGGCATTCAAAAAACCTTCTACCCAAGTAATATTGGATTATTTGTCAGACATCTTTGAATCGTTGAACAGCCATAACCTAAAACTGCAGGGTGGAGACTCAAATTTAGTTACTCGTCGTGATGCGATCAAGATGTATATTGAGAAATTGCAACTTTGGAGGCGTAAAATATCAGCTAACCCCTGCAATTATCCAAATTTCCCTAAAGTAGACTCAATCCCAGAAGAAACACGCGTCAAGGACATTTATGAAGAATCAAGTTTGAAAATTCAAGTATCAAACCATTTGGAGAGCCTGATTGAAGAGTTCCAGAAATACTTTCCAAACACTTATGAAGATAGTATTTACAGAATTTCAACTGACCCATTCCATGTCATCATAGACTCCCTGCCTGAATCACTTCAAGAAAATGCTTTGGAAATAAAACATGATTCCTTTGCCAAATACAACTTTGATAAAATGGATAAACCTTCATTTTGCTTAAAATATTTCAAAGTGTATCCTAGTGTATCACGGGAAGCTCTTTGTTTATATTTGCCTTTTTCAAGCATCTATTTGTGGAAAAATGCATTTTCAACACTTGTGGCAATTAACTTGATGTTGCTAGTGACTTGCGTTGTGCACTTACTAAAACTCAGCCAAGAATAGGCATATTAGTAAAGAAAATGCAAGCCCATCCATCTCACTAACCATTCTAATCTATCTTCTATCTGAAAGTGGTAGACTATCCCTGCCTAGGAACCATCCATAGGAAGAGATAGCAATACATAATTAAAATTAGATAAAATTATTTATGTATAAAATATTTATTTTATGATAATAATAATCATTTAAGGTCAATAACCATACATTCTGCTCAATTGTTACATAGGTTCTGTTCTGTAAACTAAGACAACAGATTTTTTTTTCAGTTTAAATTAGATTTACTTAAACAAAACTTTTCTTCTCATTTATTGTTTTTTTTTTTTTTTTTTTTTTAATTTAATTTTAATCTTGATCATGGAGTTATACATACTTAAACTAAAACATAATTATAAGAACTTCTTACCGCTACAACCTATAAAGGATATTGGGTTTAATACTTGGAAGGAAAGAATATTTTAAACCCATGGAAGGTTTTGGGTTATGCCGCAGATTTCTTAATTTGTCACCGCGTATTTTGTGAAAATTGATGAAAAATTAATTGAGTGTCTTACAAAGATAGTTTGTTAAGTAAATAGTTAGTAAAGATAAAGATAGTTTGTAAAATTGTCGATATTGAATTCTTTACTTAGGGCTATTCTCCATTAATTTTCTTTTTATCAAATGGTTTTCTGTTCTTTCCTGCATCAGAAGAGCGGAAATTATCGTTTAATCCTCAACTTCTTTGCCAATTTATAAATTAAAATCCATAATTAGTTGTATATTTGTAGCCATTTTGCTAAACACTACACTACTAAACACGTTAGCCATTTAAAGACTGCTTTGTAAAACTTTGTTTTAGTTTACTATGAACTCACCGGCAGTCTTTCTTCCACACAAATTTACCGCGCGATACCCTGCGTCACCTCACCAGGTCACCCCACTCCAAGCATTGATTAGATTTTATTAATACCGTTGGTCTTATAATAATTTCTATTTATCCTGTAATTTATTGATTAAAGTTATTAAAAGTTTATGTTAACAAACTATCTTCATAGCATATTTAATACCTAGGTATTTATAATTTACCTACTAATTTAGAAATATTTATCTATAACTGTTTAACGTTTTTTATTTAACTTGAATTATCATGCTGTGTTCAAGAGTAGTTTAATTTCAGTGTCAATTTAGTTTATTTAAATTATTCATTAGGTATATTTGTTGATAAAACATGAATAAATATGTTTGACATGTTTTGCAATATGTACAGAGACAATTCGAAGGGCGGTCGCCTGTGTTTATTTAATTTTTGATACCAATTATATTTACAATGTATAATTCCAAGCAAATAATGTCATTAGTTTATTTACTGTTACCGTATCAGCTGAATAACGAATTCGTTTAGGAATTATACATCGTCCCTAATGTGAACTGCATCGGAATCTATTTTCTGTCGGGCAAATATTTATTTATTTAAGGACACGGCATGCCTAAGAGATTAGTGATGGTCTGGTTTTAACTCATTAATAATGTGAATATTATAAATCAGGAACCTATTTTAAAAAAATCTAATTAATGAGTTTTAATTTTAAAAAAAGTGTAAATGAGATTAAATTAATTAATCCCAGTGATTGTTATTTAAATGAGCTTTTTGTATTATTTGAAAATGTATGATTCGAGCAGTATTATGTTTTAAGTTAAAATAAAATAACATTAGAAATAGAAAAGCATTAATGGGTCAAATGGTAAAAAATAAGTGAAGTAAATGTCTATAGCGAGTAGTAAATAATTAAACAATTGTATATACACAGTTTAGATTTATATACACACTGTTAAGATACCTAGGAGAGCTCGCAAACTAAGATGGGAGAAACATCCAAGTAAAACGGAGAAGAAAAGTAAAAATAAAATTGTTTCTTAAGGGGGCTACACACTATCAACCTGGTTGTCAACCTTGTTGTCAACAGTGTTGAGATTGTTGCCCACACAATATTGAATTTCAACTGTCAACCAGCCCTCAGACGTTCAACACCATCTTCAACGTTGCAAGTTGTCTACAAGGTTGACAACCAGGTTTATAGTGTGTAGCCCCCTTTAGTAAGAAATTTGTACAACAGAAAGAATCTTTCCAGGAAAGACAAAGTTAGATGTTACGAAATAATCATAAAATCATAATGTGATGCATTTGATATTCACTATAGAACCGCATCATCCATTGTTATGAATCCGATGCTAGAGGTTGAGAGAAAAATACAAAGAATAATATGCGAACCGTGAAGGATAAGGGAAGAATACCAATTAAGAATGAATAATGAGCTTAATGAACGTATCAAAAACCTTGAAATGTCGATCATAAAGAGACTAAAATTCTCATTTCTGAAGGGAATGGATCAGAATAGAACAAACAAATATTTGATGAAGTGTTAATACTGAAGAACGTCGAGGGGTATCCGAAGCAAGTGAAGGAGAAAGTGGAGAATATGGATATAAGTGAACAGGACAACTAAGTTTAAAATAAATTGCAGAAAATGGTGAGAAGCATAAAGGTTTTTTTGTTGGAGAAAAAGAGGCAGAAAAGTATGAGATGAACGGAGAAAGAAGGATGGAGATGGAAGAGATGAGAAGGATATGGGCGGATAGGGCGAAAAAGAAATATAAAGAGATAAGAAATTAGCTTTAGTTGGCCTGTATCGCGATTTTATAATGTTTTAATAACAGATAGTGATGCCATACATTAAAAATGACGACAATCAACATACCACAAAAGGAAAAAAAAATTCAACCGCACAAGCTTGCCTCAAGCTCCGTGGGGACGGCTGGGTTTTTCGTGCTACAAGAAAGAACATTTTCGGAAGCCACGCTACTTTTACAAGGGGAAGTAATAGAAACCTCAATCAGAAAATAAAACTTACACTTTCCAAACAGAGAAAATATAAATTATTTAGTTTTCATAGTACATAATTCATCAAATGCCAAAGTTATACACATATCTCTGCATATGTTACAGAAATTAATAATGGAATTCACAACAATAAATTGATTAAATAAATTATAAAAGTCATATACAAATGTTACAAAAAACCGTTGCCGTTCTTGAGAGTTTGTTGGAAGTTGGTATCTTGACCTGAAGTGGTTAGGATGCCTTGGTCGACTCCTTCAAGATCCTCATTTTATTTTATTTTAATTAAGTTTAAAAAAAAAAAAAAAGGATCAATAAATATTGATTTAAAATATTATTTTTTTGTAATGTGAAGCACGTGGCATATCCTCAGTTCATACCGTTATTTTTTATATGACATTATTATCTAAAAAGTCATAATAATAAATAAAGGCTTAGGAACCCGAAGGTTCGATGCCGAAACCATCTACTGTTGACCACACACCTCCATTCAACCCACTTCCCTAAAACCCAAATATCCCAGGTCGGTTTTGACGCAATTCTTCCATCTACGCCTTGGTCTACCCCTCGGTCGTTTACCCGACTGCTCAAAACTGATTACTTTTTTTTTCGGAATTCGATCATTACTAAACTCAACAACTTTACATGCCCATTTTTACCGTCACGCTGCTATTACCTAAACTATATTTATCGGACAAAACTCGCGCAGTTCAGCATTGTGAAGCCTTCTAAAGTCTCCTGTTTCTTCATCCTTTTTTGGGCCAAATATTCTACGCAGTACTATATTTTCGAAAACTTTAACGTAAGCGGCCACGTTTTGCATCCGTAGAGAACTGTTGGTAGTCTAATGGAATGGTCTTATATATCCTAATTTTAGTTAGGTTTTTAATTTTATTTTAGTTTTGCGATAGAGAAATAACAAAAGTTATACGTTTGTTAATTATCTTCTATAGTATATTTAAGGGAAACACAATTTCCTATTCGTATCATTGTTGGCTTACCTATTTCTCTTTTAGTTGAATTTTCATTTTATCATGTAGGGTAATCTGGCATTGGTAAATGAATAAATAAACATAATTCGAATAATATAAGAAATTTTATCTTTTAAACAATATCAACACCACATAATTTCTATCCATATTCTTTATAGAAAACAATATATTATTGAAGTGCTGATAATATAAGGAGCACAATTGAGTTAGACCAGTATTGGTTTGTTTCTCAGAACTGGATACAATATTTTCACCATATAAGTGGATTTATCATTTCTCTCCCTGAAATTCACATCACGGCGAGCTCGCCGAAACTTAATTATTTATACTTAATTATATTTGAACCTGAGCCTCTATTATATCGGAATTTTGTTAAACATTTCTACCTTTCAACCGGTAACTTTTGTAAAATATTCAATCAACAAAAAAAAAGGATTATTGAAAAAAAAAAATAAAAATTCAATTTCTCTCTGACAGAGAAATACAATAGATCAAGGGTATGTCTATCTGTAATATACTGATTTTCCTAATTTATTTTTTTCAATTAAAAGGATCAAATTTCTTAATAATTAAATTAAATTAACAAATAATGATAATTCAAAATAAACAAAGTTGAGAGAAAATAGGGATGCCAATGACTTCTTTCATTCAAACGAATATAGCTCCTGAACGGTAGGTCTTTGCGACAAAGTCCATTTAAATATTTTTATTTAAATTTCTTTTCAGGAAACTATCGGCAAATTTTCGATTCGAGCAACGCCACCGTGACTTTTTCCAGTCAAACCAAAATAACTCCTAAACAGAATTACCTAGCGACAAACATAATATAACCAAAAATGTTTTCGATTAAGTTTATAATAAGAAAGCTGCCAGCATTCTTTCGAACCGTGCAACACTAACAGAGCTAGAGCTTGTCAAATTAAATTTTTATTAAAAGTGAAAAAAAACAAAAAAAAACGTTACACTAAAAAAGTATTGACCACAGCAAAAAAGACATATCCTTGTCAAAAATAATATATATAAAGTAATGTCTAAATTTGGATACAAATTATCGATATTTAATTCTATAAATATGTTTTCACCGATTATAATGAATCCACAACCATCATGATTAAACGAGCACGTCTTAATACGATAACCTATGTATAAAATCATGAATTAGCGAAATGGCTGACATATAATTTTAGTGTTTCTTTTTTCTACTAATAAGCAAAATATTTTAAAAAACCGTTTAAATCAAGATCCAGTGGGTTTTTCTTTGTTATTAGACATCTTCATTCGCTAAGAAATATTTGAAACATCGAATACATTTTAATAACTATATGTATATGCATTTATTTATTTGATAAATACATACCTTTCTATCTTGTAGGAATGAGGTATAGATTTAAAAAAAATGATTCCTATAACTGAAATTTCGAAAATTCAACTTCTTTGTTATTTGTTGGATTGTTTTAATTTCTTCTATGCCTGACAGAATCAGGGACCTTCGCCGTACAAGAGTATACCCGCTATTAGAAGAACACCCCTTTTCAGAAAACCTGATAGAAATGAAAGATAAATTAAAAAAAAAAAAAGAATGCGTTGATTTCTTATTTTTTCTTTATTTTAATATTTTGTGTTAATGATTAATAAAAATTATTCATTTGTAGCAGATATTTTGTAAATAACTTATAAATAAACTATTTCTTACCACAAATTAAAAAGATTAAGGTATTTAACAAAATTATGAGACCAAATCTGGGTGTCCGGTTTTTTTTTTTTTTTTTTTTTTTTTTTTGCTGTTGAGTGTATTACCATATTTATGTAGTAGTAACAAATATCAGGACGCCGGCTCTTAATACCTTATAGATACCTTATACTGTAAAATAGTATGTAACAAGTTTATAGTTTTATATTTCTAATATCATAATGATTAATTAACATCAGTGGACGTCGCTTATAAGACTCACTTTGGTATCAACAAAAAGTGAGTCTTATAGGCGAAAAGGAAAAAATAATATTAAAAATTTCTTTAATTTACGAAAAAACTTTATTTTATCAGTTAATATAATATAACATGTATGAGTTGAAGACAATGCTCAAACATAATTTACGTTGGCTTTAAAAATTACGATTGTTTTTTTATTATTTTTTAGTATTTCAATAATGTATCGCTTGTAATCATAATGCTTTTCAAAATTGGTGCCTTGGTGCTGGACAGCTCTTCTCAACACACCTAGAGCCCGTAGAACCTCAGAGTGTGAAGGTCGAAGCGTCACTTCATCAGTTTCTTGCTTGTCAACTTCGTCATCGTTCGTGACATTCGACGAACTGCTGGCTTCTCTCATGACTGACTCACAGATCAGGTCCTCAGAATACGCCTCATTGTCATAAATTCGGACCGTACATTTAAGATAGTTTTGAAGTAAAATTGATAATGGCTTTACATCAAGTCTTGATAGTAAACATATTCAAGTATGAGGAAAGGAATGGTTCATGTATGCATTCATATGAATCCATAGTTCTGATTATACTTTTTAGTGAAATGTCAACTGCCTAAAATACGAGAGTTTCTCCATAAATGATGGAGAATAACCTTTTTCCTCGAATAGTAGCGAATAAAACACCTAAATAAATCGGAAGAAGGTTAGAATCGACAAAAGGTATTTCGGGCGCGCGTAGGGGTTAGTGGCTGTCTTCTCCACCGGTACTCCCATTTTTTTGTCAATTCTTCAGCTTTTTGGCGAAGCAAGGTTCCTGAAACCGGATCATCCTTATCCCTAACTTTTAAAAAACATTCTTTTAACGAGCATTCAATATTAGAGTTCTTTCCACCCATTTTCCGTTTCCGACTCCGACTATTTTGTAATGTTTCACTTTCGATTTTTCAAAATGCTGACCAATACAGTTTGTGAAACGTTAAGCTTACCAGCTGCCTCGCGTTGTCCTATTTTAGGAAAAAGGTCGTACTTCTCTAAAATTTCTAATTTGTCACTCAAACTAAGCTTGACACTTGAATAAAGAATGACTCGTGAGTTACTCATTGCTTTGATCTAGAACATTTGTACGATTCGAGGAAATATTGTCACGGTTCTTAAGAGTCCGTTTCCACGAAGACGAGACGAAAGTATACAGGACTGTTTTTTTTATTTTTTTTATTTCGGAGAAACTGAGTCTTATATCCGGAGTGGCGAGTCTTATAACCGACCTTTTTTGTGTGTATTTGGATACATCCGGAACGTTCAAGTCGATTCTGAGTCTTATAGGCGACTGAACCTTATAACCCATGAGTCTTATAAGCAGCCTCCACTGTATATTAATTATTTTTTACTTAAATGCCACTACATTAGGAGTCTAATTAATTATACATCAATAGATGGGGCAATTGTGTCATCAGAGACAAAACCTAATAATGAAGTATTGTATAAACCCACAAGATGTAGAGCAACATAGTAACTTAGACTTAAAGTATATTAATTTAGAAAAAAACAATTTAACTTACCAACAGACCAGCTGAATAATATTAAAACATTCGAATTCAGTGAAAGTGAATAAGACCTGAAGAACCCCAGGTTGAAGTAATGTTCCCGAAGATATATTACCTCCAGCGAAACGTGGTAATGGTCTCGGATCGATTCGGATAACAATTTCTGCATGACCATCCGTCATCTCATAGAGGAGATGTTTTCGACTTTGTCGGCACTGTCGGAAGATGGTTGCCCGAGTGGGGGGGAAATCCCCGCTCTTATGGGCCCTCATACATAGCACATCAAGTGGGAGGGAGATAACACTTCTAAAGGGCTCGCTATCCCTTTTCTTTATACCGCTCTAGAGGCAGATAAGTCCCACAAAGTACTTTACGTATCCCCAAACCATGTTTCCAATCTCATCATTTCATAAGCTACCATCAGATTCGACCTACGGTTCATCCATGTGAATATGCTTGCTTAGGATATGAAAATGATCGCCTGAATATTTTCTAGATGTTTGCTTTTTGATGACGAAAAGCTCATGAGAATGAGAATGCCCTACTATTATCATTATCTCCTCTTATACAGCTTTATTGCTATAATAACATATTCGAATGATTCCATACGGTCTAATGAACGTGATTGATACCCATGACCTGTAGGGAGCATTCGGTCACACGGTGAGGTCACACGTCACCCACAGTTACATATATTAGACATGTGACATTTATAACATACTATAATTGAAGAAAATTAATCTAACAGTGTTTGTTTTAATAACAATGATAACATTAATGACTGTGCCTGTGACCGAGAAGCGCTTAAAATAAAACTATTAAATAAATTATTAGGAAAAATTGCTAGTAATCAAAATAAGCATCATTCCTCTCAACACATGTATGCTGTCGTGTTAGCTTCTCTGAATACAATGTTAAATCCTGATAGTTAACTATTACTGATTTATTACTGATGATAGAAAAAATCATCATTACCGATTTCTTTCGAATTTCTATCAGTAAACTTATTATCGTTTAAAAATTGGCCCAAGTCCTTTTAAAAATGATTGTTTGTATGTTAGTTGAGTCAGATACTCACAAGGAAACCCAGAAAATTCAATTATAACAGAGCTTTCATAACAATGATTTTATTTATTTATTTTTGCCATTCTATGCTTAAGCTTTTTCAAATGATTTGAGGTAGCCAGCTTCGTTCGATTTGCAAACTGTTTTATCTCTGCAAGGGATTTTCATCAGAAAAAAATCGCAGAATTTAATAAGTCTCCCTTTCGAAATTTTTCGAGAAATAAAGCATTCGTCCCCACGAACTTTATTAATGTTTTTAGCTCAAATAATGTTCCAATTGAGTTTACACAAAAAAAAAAATTATAATCTTGTGAGTAAAGAGTTAATTATTTCGTATTAGTGAAATACTTAAGTTAAAAAAAAAAAATTAAACATATTTCGTTTATTACACGATGGAGTAATTTAAAGAAAAAAATAAATCCTACATTTTTTTTCTGGACTACCCAGTAATCATCTAGAAGTTTAGAATATATATTAACGTAATGAGTGTATTTTCTACGTTTTCTTTTCAAAAAAGTTCCTTTAACGTTCTTGTTTGAACGTTATACTTCAAGCGGAAAAAGGAAAAACGGGTTATAATACAGAAGACCAAGGTATTTCAGATAGGCTGAAGATTTACTCCATGGGTCAACTATGACATAAAATTCAATCAGCCTAGACAGCATTAGAACCAACTCCGCTATCGACTTAGAGAAACTAAGGTGCTTAAAACGTAAACTCACTCATTATGCCTTCCTTCAAGCTTAATGATTTTTCTTAGGTTTTACAATTGTTTGTATTTTTAATTTATATTATATGGAAGGATTCTTGGAGTTTCGAAGGATTGAATATGAAGTTTATAATTATCGTGTTCCAACCAAACTTTGATTTAGTTTCATCATGCCTTTTTTCAATAATATTTTTGGGGATAATTGTAGAACATATTGCTACGGTCTCTGGTCGGAAATTAGGCAAAAATATAACTGAATTCTCACACTTTTAAAGTGCTTTATAGACTAATGCTTCTAGTTTAATCCGATCATAACCAGAAAATCGATTTAATTAAATAATTCTGCTTCTGGGATGACAATTTAAAATCATAGACGACACAGTTTGTTTTCGTAGAAGTGAGGCAGGGAGGGACTACTCTCTGACAAAGCTTGAACAGACGAAACAAATTCACTGAATGTTTACGACCCGCGCCACGGTAATTAATTACAAGCCAAAGTTAATTAATTTGCTGGTTCGAAATTGTTTTAGATTTCCTACCGTTGTTTAAAAGTCAAGCGTGATTGTGCTGTTAAATAATAGGGTACAGTAGTCAACATTTCATTTGAACAATGGTAGTCATATTCGAGGAATGCCTTTTTTTTTTTTTTTTCTTCTTTTTTTTCATCTTTTACCTAAATTAAAACAGTGCCATTTACAGTTATATTTGCAATTACCATTATTATAATGATAAAAGTATAGTTGAATTTTAAGTATAAAAAAAGAAGGGGATCCAAGTAAAAACAGTATGATTGTGTGTCAGCGGTTCGACTTTTTTCAGTGCCACCGAATCACACAGGAGTAGAGATGAACGATGATTAAAAACATTTAAAAAATATTTTAAACATCATAAGGCCAATATTTGTTCGAACAATAACCATAAGTTATAATTTTTGTTTTTTTATATAATGAGGATACTATTCTATATTTATTATATACAACCAGAATTTTACTATGTTTTGGGATACATATATACACAGTATTGGCCATGTTGTTCATGTTTTGGGATGTATATCCCATTCTCAGGCATACAATTAATCTCATTATTGAAATTCATTTTCTATATTAATCATTTCTGCAAGGAGTTTGTCAGGTAATTTTTAGTTATATCACTCCTTCATGTTCTCTGGACCCCACGAAACAAAAAAAATTACAAATTTCAATACAATCGCAAGATACGATATTCAAAGTAAATAATTTACAATAATGATATTATCTTTTTTTTGAAACGTTATTGGGAATATTTTAACACTAAACCTACCGACATTCTGTGCATATCTATCTCTACCAAAATTACTTTCTAGAAAAACAATAACAAGGGGGAAGTGGATATTGAAAAAACTCTTTCAGTATATTCTTTAGTAAAGGAAGTAAAGTCGAAAGTCAATGAATGTTGTTTACAATAACTTGGTGCTAAAAAATCCGAAAAGGGCCATTTAACCAGTTTTTAGTGTTAGTAAAAGCCTTCTTTAAAATCTGAAAAGCTTAAATAAACCTCAATGATATAAAAACATCTAAACACACACGCATATGTATATATATGTATATATTTTTTGACTGTTACTATTAGATTTTTAATAAGGTTCTTGAGGTTTAGTTAATAAATAAAAACAACTATGTTTTGGCGACGTTATTAAATATATTGTTCTCATAGTCAGCTGCAATATAAATATATAAAAACGCGTGAGAATAATTAACTACCTATAGTTACAAAATATAGGATTAGGCAACTACTTACATTGTTACTGGTTGCTATGCAATTGGTATCTACCAATAAAGTATGTTAATTCCAGTACACAACTGACCTGGGGAATTTCGGAAAAAGAAGTATAGGTTGAGAGGGTCGGTATTTCCAAAACTGGTGGTATTCCCAGACACAGGTACAAAAAAGGATTTCCGTATTTCTGTGGAATATATAAGTGGATAAAGGATTTACATGATGTATATTAATGTAAACGTATATTATTGGTCTGAATGTATTAAACTGGAATAACATGTGTTATTCCAATATCAATGTTTTCCCTGTTAATAACAAACGATGAAATTTTAGATTATTATTTTCAAATTTCCTTCAGTCCATGCTTATCATTCGTTTCGTTATTTACAAGTATGCCAAGACTAGTAGAAGCAGTCTTCAAGCCAGAGGGGGCAATATGTCTTATTGAATATAAATTAAAAATTTTAAAGTTAAAATTGTAAAAAATGATAATTTTAACAAGTAAATTTAAAAAAAAAAAATTTTTTTCCCCACGAAAAGGCCATAGAAACCACGTGAATATTACGAAGATGGATTTTTAATTCTGTTCCTTCTCATCCTCCACATCTCCTTCATTCTTTCTGATTGCCTCTGTTTCCTCTCTTCTGTCCTGGCCATACCTTACTTTGGCTCCTTCCTGTCCACAAGAACCGCTATTCCTTGTAGTTTCCTTTTATATTCTTCACTATCAAGGCAGTCACGGTCCTCAATCCCCAGTTTGCTGGTCTCCTCTTTTAGCTGTTTTATGTATCCTTGTGCACTCTTGTAATCCCAAATTTTCTGAAAAATAGCCTTATTAAGTCTTTCCTCAGGCATTCTTACCCTATCTCGATAGAATGCAGTCTTTTAATCCTCCGTCTCTATGTTCGTTATTTCTTTGTAGATCTCCTCATTTAATCTTAACCGTGGTTTTCCTAGGGCCGTAAATTCTCCTTAGGAACTTTCTTTCTACTTTCAGCATTCTTTCGGAGGTTCATGGTCTCTGTACCATATAGTATAACTGGCTTTACTACAGTATTGATCTTTGCTTTTATGGACAGTCTCTTTTTATTGTAAATGTTACTGGTTACAAAGATTAATCTTTCTAGTTTAAGGATCTTTTCCTTCATGCTCTACCTTTCCAATCCTCTACTGCAGACGATCTCCCCTAAGTATTTAAATTTCTGTGTTTCTTTGATTGGCCCGTATTTAGTTTCCACTATTTTCTTTCTGAAATTTGTATCTGTGGTCATCAGTTCTGATTTTTCGAAAGATATTTGTAGTCCTATTTTTTTTAGCTATTTCTTTGAGTGCGTTAATTTGGCCTACTGCCTTTTCCTCTGATTCTGCTAGCAGAGCCAGATCATCTGCATATGCGAGACACTTAACCTTGATGTGGTTGTATTTCGTACCTATTTTTGCCCTTGCGTGGTTGGAATTCCAGAGTTCTTTCATAATTTTGTCCAAAACCACATTAAAGAGCATTAGTGACAGTCCATCCCCCTGTCTTAGTCCTGTATTAATCTTAAAGGGTTTGCTTACCGCTTCTTGGAATTTTACTTTGGATACCGTGTTAGTTATGGTTAGTTCTATCAATTTTCTGGTCTTTCGGTCTACCCCATACTCCTTCAGGATTTCTATAAGTGTTACTCTGTCAACAGAGTCATATGCTTTCTTGAAGTCGACAAAGGAGATGTACAGGCTCTTTCTTGGATCCTCTCTGGAATGTTTTATTAGTAACTTGTTCTGGACACGATCTTCCTTTCCTGAACCCTCCCTGATATTCTCCAATTTTTGAGTCTAATTGTGGAGTTAGTCTATTAAGCAGTGTTTTTGAAATAAAATTTTAGTTAACCGGCAGTAAAGAGATTCCTCTGTAGTTGTTGGCATCTGTTAATGTTCCTTTTTTGTGTAAGGGAGGTATCAGAGCTGTTTTTCAGTCCTCAGGGATCCTTTCCTCAGTCCAAAGGTCCATCATCAGTTCTGTTTTTTTCTTTTCCTGAAGTCATCTTCTGTCAGTTGCCGCATTTCTGCTACAATCCCATCCTCACCAGATGCTTTGTTGTTTTTCAGGGCAATATATATAAACAAATAATTTTTTTGTTTATTGGAAGAAATATTGTAATTGATTTTAATAAAAATGTTTATTATATTCTTCAGAACCCTCTTCCAAAAGCTCTATAAAAGACCACCCCCACCTAGCCTCATCAGACATTCTGTACGTGACCGTTGAGGCGTGCGGTCATACTATGCTCGAAGTTTTTGTACTATCAATGTATGTCACTCAATAAAGTTAAAAATTTTCTGCTTGTATATATTGTATCAATGTATGAAGAGAAAAGATCACCCGGTCGGGATTCGAAGCTTCTTTTGGCGCCTAAAAGGCCACTTATCCGAACCAGGCAAATCCCCTCTTCAGTGATCCATAACCCCCGGCACTCGCATATTTTCTTCCGGGGATGAATGTTCAATTGAACATTACATTTAAATTTGGATCTCGTGACAATCCGTCACCGTTTTAAATATATGTAATTTTTCTATACCCGGTATTCGAACCCGAATTTCCACCTCTCTATGTGGCGCCTTATCCAACTAGGCCACCGGGGTCGTATCCGAACCAGGCAAATCCTCTCTCTTCAGTGATCCATAACCCCCGGGCACTCGCAATTCGAATAATGAATAATGAATAATATCAAGAAAAATTACATATATATATATATATATATATATATATATATATATATATATATATATATACATCTATAAATTAACATTTTTAATATTTAACAATTTTAATAATCCTAAAACGTTTTCTATGGCCTGGTTAAAATATATTTGGACGTAAAACCTAAAAAATAATGCAATTTGTTGTTAATATTTATATAACAATATCAGAAAGAGTAAAATACACAAATTTGTATTCTACTGGCAAAAAGAGAAATGAAGAACTTTGAAAAACGAAGTAAATAGAAAATATATTCCAATGATATTCATTTTATATTTACATAATTCTGATAATTGACTCTATAGGGATACTTCTAATGCAATTATGAAATTTATATCATATCAATTTCTGTTTTGTTTTTTTTTGCTCTAGTTCCAATTGGGTAGATTGGCTTTATTTATGTGATGTGTGCTCGCTATGTTGCACTAACGATGTTGAACGATGTTATGATTGGAACACTGCTCAATTAAGAATATCGCTATCCGCGACAGGGCCTGAGCAAACAGAGTTACATCCGAGGATATTTGTGTAAACAAGCAATGAGAAATCCCAGGTGTAGTATAGAGCGGATGCTTGTCAGCTGGCACACTTTGAGCAGATTTTAATTTATTTTTTTCCCTCCTCCCCCACAGTTCTAAAGCCAATAGGCAGGCCCCAGCCTAAAACACTGTAATTAAGCGATCCCCCTTAGACTGAGTGGGTGACCCGTTGGAGCTAACAGTAGCACCCGCACTGCTTTGTTTATTTTCGTGATTGTCAGGGGGAAGAATGTTTTGATACTGGTAATTTACTGTCCTGTTAGTGGGGAAATTAAGGAGGGGGGAACCGGAACAATTGTTTTATTTCTAAAAAAAAAAAAAGATAAAAAACCTTATCCGTACCGTTAGTCCCCCCCCCTCCTATTTCATATTTGTGATCCGTTGGTAATGGATCGCTGTAGCCTTGACATTTCAATTAAGTTGGTTATGGTTGTCAGGGCTATACTTTTTTTTTTTTTTTTTTTTTTTTTTTTTTTTTTTTTTTTTTTTTTTTTTTTTTTTTTTTTTTTTTTTTTTTTTTTTAATAATTTATGACCTAACGTAAGGTAACACAAATACGTCATATTTTTAATCCCCTTCTATATTTGTTATTAATATAAATTTTTTGACTGTTTTCACAAAATAATCCATTTCACTATTTAATATTTATACAATATAAATAACATGCTAATTGTTAGATTAAAATTATTGAGGATGTTACTAGTCAGAAAGGTACATAAATAAAAACATTACTTATGCGTCCTCATACTCGATTCGAAAGACAAGAACTAACTTAACAGGTGCTTCAGCCAGCGGTATTTACAACTAAGTAGGACATCTCATCTTTCCGTTGAAAACAAACTTCTCATATACAAAACCACCCTTAAACATGTTTGGACCTACGGACTTAAACTGTGGTGGACAGAAAAAAAGTTTAATATAAAACCCATTCGACCTTTCCAAACAAAAATCCACAGACCTATACTGAATGTTCCTTATTATGTCTCCAACAAAACTCTATATAATGATCTCAATATACCTTACATTCTCGACCTCATAACCATTAAATTTTTGAAATTCCATCTCAACTTTTCCTATCATCACAACCCTCTGAATACTACATTCATACCTTGAACGACTGTACTATAGCGCTCTCAATCAGCCTCCACTGTTTTTTTTACAGCAGTAAAAGAGAGAGTACAGAGTACAGGCTAAGAGAGAAGGTTTTGGTGGGGATTACCAGAATGAGTGTGTATTGTAAATAAAGTATGGATGTGTTTTAACCAGGGTTTGAAATCAATAATTATTTTATTTAATTATTATATTTAATTTTTAATTTAAAAATCATTCCTGATTTATAAATGAAAATTTCAATTAATTTTTTAAGTTTATCGATTCGTTCCTCAAGGTAGTATTCTAGGCCCCATCCTCTACACCAGGGGTCTCCAAACTTTTCAGCCTTCGGGCCACACTAACTACTTCCAAGGGGTCCGCGGGCCAACACCATTTTAATTTTCCTGCCGGTACCTATAATTTATAGAATAGTCTCTGAGTACGCACCCTCAGCGAGAAGAAGCTAGTTAAAGTCCCTAGTTCAATCATTATTGTGTTGTACTGTAATGTTACGAAGTTCTGGTGTATTCTACTCATTTCTTGATGACAGTAATTGACGTATAAAAACGCTAATAGAGGTGCTATAGTAATAGTTCGTAACGCCTTAGCGGGTTTGTGTGTGTTTCAAAAACATCTTTGTAACAGTATTTTGATATGACTTAATTACTAGTGTGGAAAAGAAGCGGAAAATAAAAAAACTGTCAGCTAATCGACGGTCGCTGATTACATGCCTATTGAAAAGATGAAAAATCCTGAAACCTGGGTTTCTTTTGTATGCAATGATCACCAAAAGAATCATTGGCGTGAATATTTGTTCCTTATTATATTGATGGAGCATACAGAAAAAAGAAAGAAGAAAATAAACTTTATTCTGGGACAGTTTGTCCCTTATGAATAAAATATGAGTGCAATACATAGGACAATCGTTTGGCTATGACAAGTGATTAATAATTGCATTATGAGTTACAAAATAAAAAAGATAACGACAAAAAAATAGAACATACGTATATTATAATAATATATATTACTAAAATATTCATATTTTATATACGTTTGGAAGAATGGTAATTGAGAAGGTAAAGAAATATATGATGTTTAAAGGAAGTTATAGTCTGAGCGCTGGCTGATGGCACTTGGGCAAAAGTGAAGGGAGAGAGAGGTGTGGCTGATCAGGGCCAGTGAGAGTGGTGCAGGGTTCCTGGATCTCTCCCCACCTACCTTGAGAGGTTACTCGACCACCGTAACCTGGGTCTCCCAACTCTGCGCCGGCCGGATATCTGTTCTATTAGAATTTATTTTTGTACCGACCCATCCGACATCCGCACGAGGTGTCCTGCCCATCTTAACTTCCCTACCTTAATGATAGCTACAACATCAGGCTCGTTATAGAGACTATAGGTTTCTCTATTACTACGCCTTCTCCATTGTCCATTTTCAAAGGTGTGCCCATATATTCTACGGAGGATCTTCCTTTCAAAAATAAGGTCATTTTCATCAGCCTTTGTAGTGGTCCAGGTCTCAGAGCCATAAGGTAAAACAGGGCGAATGAGGGTCTTGTATCGGATAACCTTAGTGCGGTGAAAGACGAGGCTGCTAGAAAGATGCGAGCGGATTCCATAATAACAGTGATTCGCTAAGATAATTTTTCTCCGGACATCAGTCGAGATTCTGTTGTCGCACGTCACTTATGAGCCATGGTATACAAATTCAGAAACTTGTTCAAACATATAAGTACCAAAAGAAACTTCAGTACCAAATTTAAAGTTGGTGTTATGAAATGCGTTAACTGAGACAGCAGAAGAAGTTCTGGGTCTCAAGGGCAAACAGAAACAAACAAGACCATGGTTTGATGAGGAATGCCTTGCTTGAGCAGATAGAGAGAACAAGGTCTATAAAAACATGATTCAACGGAGACACACAAGAAGTTCGATGGATGAATATAAAGCCACAAGGAGTCGCGAGAAGTACGTTCATCGAAGAAAGAAGAGAAGATGGCGGAATGAGCAGATGGAGGATATGGAAAAATCTTTCAAAAACAAAAAAAAAAAAATTCCTTTCAAATGGTGAAGGAAGGTAGACAATTATTTAAATCCAGGACTCCCGCATGCGAAGCAGAAGATGGCTCGCTAATCACGAAAAAAGCAAAAAAATATTAGATAGATGGGCTGACTACTGATGATACCATCATCGCAGGGGGACTGGCTGGAGGAATAGAGATTGAACCACCAGACGGGGAAGAAATAGCAGCGACCATCGAAAAACTAAAGAATAATAAAGCTCCAAGTACTGATAACATACCAGCGGAAATATATAAATACTATGACCCTCAACTGGTTACTTTCCTGCAGGATCTATTTATGGATATTTGGAGAGATGAATGCCTTCTTATGGAGTGGAAGAAAGCGATTATACACCCAATCCAATAATAAAGGGGATTCCTAGAATTGTAACAAGGAGAGGTACATCAGTACTTCCATGAGTATACAAAATTCTCTCCAGCATATTATACAAGAGATTGATTCCATACGCAGGGAAAGAAATTAGAAAATATCAGTGTGGCTTTGTTAAGATAATCAACTATTGAACAAATTTTAACCTCTGGATGATCCTGAAAAATACAAGAAGTTTCGTATTAATACCCATCATGTTTTCATAGACTTTGAGCAGGCTTATGACTCGATTGATAGAGGGGAAGCATAAATGGCCATGACAGAAATGAATATACCCCAGAAGTTAGTCAGACTGGTGAGAATGACAATGGAAGGCAATAAATGCTTTGTAAGTATGCATGGGGCTTTCTCAAGAGGTTTTGACACGACAGCAGGTGTGAGACAAGGAGATAGTCTGGCTTGCCTTATACTTAATCTTTGTTTGGAAAAAGCCATAAGAGATTCCGGAATCCAGACAGGAGGCACAGTTCTAAACAAAAGTTTACGAGTTCTTGGATATGCCGATGACTTAGATCTAGTCGGAAGATCATTAGAAGCAGTACAAAACGCTTTTGCTGCGATCGACAATTCGGCGAAGAGACTAGGACTATCCATCAACGGAGACAAAACCAAGTACAAGTTTATCGAGCCCCTAGTCAGTAAAGTGTGGATAAGTAACGTTAGGACTACATGACATCGAAGTGGTCCAGGAATTCGTATACCTGGGCACGCAGATTTATGTCCGAAATGACATCAATGACGAGATTGAACGGCGTATTATGGCAGCCAATCGATGCTTTTTTGCTCTACAGCAGCACTTGAGGAGCAGCATTTGTCTCGGAATGCTAAGTTAGGAGTATATAAAGCACTAGTCAGACCTGTTCTCACATATGGATCTGAATGCTGAACGATTTCAAAGAACAATGAGTTTTCGCTCGTGAGGTTTGAAAGAAAAGTCTTTCGCAGAATCTTTGGCGGTGTATACTCGGAAGGAACCTGGAGAAGAAGATCCAATGCAGACATACAAAGTCTGTACAAAGATATGGATATCTCCAAGTTTATTAAGCTCTCCCGGCTACGATGTTGCCAGAATGAGTCCGGAGGAGATGCCCGCGAAAGCTCTTACTGAACAAATCAATGGTACGAGGTGTATTGGAAGACCTAAACTACGATGGAAAGATGGTATTGTTACTAAAACATTAACTCAATTGGTGCCAGAAACTGGAAGGCGGTAGCACTAACCGTGATGACAGGTGATCTATGCTCGAGCAAGCCAAGTCTCTACTATCAGGAATGTAGTGCTATGATAATAAATAATAATCTAATAATAATAATAAGTTATAGAATGTTAGGAGAAAGTAGCACATTAAATCGTAAGGTGCTCACATCGCAAGCTCGCGCAAATAAATTTCGACAGTGTTTCCATAATTAATTTTAAAAAACATAAACACATTTTTATACGTAGTTACGTGGGGGACTAGTAGCCCAGTCAAATGAGTTTTATACAGCAAATCTCGGAAATGAACCAATAAAGCTGAATTTTTGCTTATGCCTTTGTTTTGGTCTTCTAAATAAGTGGTAGAAAGTCACCGATCTCAGAACGTTAGCATAATTAGATATACAAGGTCAAAGGTCTCAAAAATCAGTTGTTTTTTTTCAAATATCTCTATTTCTATCCATCGGCCGTCAATCAAAATAGTTACAAAACTTTTAGAGAATAATATTCTCTGTATTTTTTGTTCTATTCATTTTTATTTTTGGATTAACCGTTTTCGAGACATAGCGCGGGAAAGGAGAAGCGGGTACCAGTTCAGACGAAAACTTGCTACTAGTGCCTTCCAGGATCGTTTCTCAGAAATATTGTCAGAATCAAAATTGTAGATCATTAAATTTACTTTAATTTCATATGTACGTTTCTGGCTCTTCAATCAAATTGCTTATATCTCGAACACCGTTGAGAGTTAGACAAACATGTATAGAAACAATTTTATAGGAAATTTAATTAGCTTTAATTTCGATCCATAGATTATTTTTTAGAGTCCACGGTTTCCGAGATAAAATCGAAAAACCTAAACACGGGATCTTCTCCCCTTCCCTCACAATTTCCCGTACCCCAGGGACCGGAACTTTTAGTATATTTACTTTCTATAAATTCATGCATCTACACCCCTAATTTCAGCACTCTCACTGGGGTCGCTCTTTTCCGTGAAAACACTTTTTCCCAGTGTCCTAAGTCCCATAAAATATCGATGTCAGCACCTTCAAAGCCGCTTACTGTTTTGAAATCCAAATTTTTTTTTTTGGCACATTTTTCACTTTAACTCCATACCTGTTTCTCCGATCTGAACTTTCATTTTTTCAACTATAAGCTGGTTAAATTTACTATTAGACCCTTTATATGAAATTTTGATTAAACTCCGTAGTATATCCAATCAAGGCCACTAAAAAATACCAAATCGTCAGATGTTGCCAAAACATACATATGTAGTGTGCTGGCTAGGGTGTATTACGTGGATTTCAAAACAGTAAGCGGTTTTGAGGGTGCTGACATCGATATTTTAGGGGACTTGATCAAAATTTAATATACAAGTTCTTCTATTAAATGTAACTAACCAGCTTTCAGATAGAAAAAATATATTTTGGATCGGACTATTACTTTCGGAGTTATAGCCAAAAATGTGCCGAAAAACGTGTTTTCGCGGAAAAGCGCGACCCCAGTGAGAGTGCTGAAATGAGGGGTGTACAATGCATGAATTATGCGACTATTTTAGACTTCACAGCTTCGTTAGGAGTAATTAGAAGGTAAATATACTAAAAGTTCCGGTCCCTGGGGTTACGGGAAATTGTGAGGGAAGGGGAGAAGATCCCGTGTTTAGGTTTTTCGATTATATTTCGGAAACCGTGGACTCTAGAAAAATAATCTATGGATCGAAATTAAAGCTAATTAAATTTCCTATAAAATTGTTTCTATACATATTTGTCCAACTCTCAACGGTGTTCGAGATATAAGTTATTAAAAATCGATAATTATCGAGAAAACAAATGTTTATTTCACTTTTTTTCAAACATTTGAATCAAGTGCCAGAAACTACAATCTATTATCAGTGAGAAATTACAACTACATAAATCTTATTAGTATTTTATATGTTATAATGTTTACATATATTTATAATGTTTGTTGGATTCATTTCATTTATTTGCTAAAGTAAATTTTAATTTTATGCTTATTATAGGCACTTGTTATTAAAATTTACCTAGCTTAAGTAAATAAAACGGAGTTATTATTAATCGATGATTTTTTATTTTTATTTTTATTTTTTTGCCCCGCCGCCGCCGCGGGCCGGATTGATGGCACTGGCGGGCCGGATTTGGCCCGCGGGCCGTAGTTTGGAGACCCCTGCTCTACACGGTGTATACAGCTGACATTCCAACTCATCTTACCACTGTCCTCACCACTTACGCTGATGACACATGTGTGTTATCAGTAAACAATGATCCCTTCATTGCCTCCCAAACACTCCAATCCCATATCCTAACCCTTCAAGAATGGTGTCAAAAATGGAGAATCAAATAACTTTTCAAGAATCAAAAAAATCTCACCAAATAACCTTTACCCTTCGTCGTAAGCCCACGACTTCCTGTCCTACAGTATCCTTTAATGATATTCCACTAATCCCTGTTGAACAGATCCGCTACCTTGGACTCCACTTGGACAAATGTCTTACTTTCTATAGTTTTTTTGCATCATTAAGACATAAAATCTTGCTATATAATAACAAAATGCTGTATAATAACCTATAATCTAATATCCACATACAAGACTAAAAAGACAAGAAACTGCCCGTCGTTACAGATTACTTCAACATTTATTAGACAAACGTTCAAAGTTCCCAATTAATTACAAAAGACTAATATACATGACTGTGATTAGACCTATCTGGACTTACGGAGTTGAGCTTTGGGGCTCCACTAAACCATCCAATTCATCTCGTATCCAATCCTTACAATCCAAAATCCTTCGTAAAATCCTCAATGCTCCTTACTTTGTCACCAATAAACTTATCCATAAAGACCTTTATGTTCCATATGTTGCTGATTTAGCCCACACCAGATACCTATCCTTTCATAGTAAGCTCCATAATCACTCAAATCCGTTAGTTTCTCAACTTGCTTCCCGCTCCATTCCTGATAATCCTCCGAGGCGTCTGAAAAGAAGATGGCCAAGAGACCTTCTAGTGTAGAATTTTTATTAAAGTGCTACTGATATGTAGTACTTTTCATGTTTTGTCACGTTATTCTTATAGTTAACAGCACATTTACTTGATGTATATATCTTGTACAGTTGTAAATTTCAATAAATTGTTATTTAAAAAAAAAAAAAAAAAAAAAAAAAAAAAAGTTTATCGATTTGATTAAAAATTATGATCACTCATTGAGTGATACGGTATTGCATAAATAATAATGATTAAATTGCAATAAAAAAAATGTTGATCAGAAAATCACCTTTTACACACAAATTGCTTAATATGTTTGTATACAATATTATTTTTTGAATTATTTCCGTGATATTATCATGGGGAAAATTCAACTTTCTGATTTAGAAAGGAATTACTCAAAAATTATTAGTATTGTTAATTGTAAAAATTATGTTCAAAATAATGATTAGAATTTGATTTTTATCACTTACCATCAAAAATAAAAATCGATCTTAATAAAAATCATCAAATGATTTTAAAAATTCCAGATAAAAATCTTGATCGGATTTGATTTTTATTATTATTTTTTTAATTATCGATTTTAAACTCTGGTTTTAACTTTTAATTTAAATCTTAGATTTATTTTTTTTTCTAACAATGAGCCAGCTTTCTATCCTCTGTCAATTTGGTCCCTGTGGTTTTCTTACTGGTAAGGGGCATTGGGAAAACTCCCTGTAGGACGGCTTGTTGTAACTGCAGTCGGTTCTGTGTCTTATACAGTGGGACCAATATTCGATCTAGATCTGACTTTACTGATTTTATCCACTTGTTCTTGCAGGCCTTTCCTGTATCTGCCACTGTGAAGATCGTTTTGTCTAAAATGAATTTTATTTTCATTATTATCATTTTTTATATATATATTTATGTACTCTGTCCTCCACCTTGCTTCCTAACCGATTATGGATAGCTCTCCGAAACGTCTGAAAAGAATTAGAATAATATCCTTCTAATGTAGAACGTTTCTAATGAAGTAAACCTTTGTTGCTATTGTAGTAGTACAAGTACCGTCGAAGCGAGTAAACGTGACTGTAATAATTTTCAAACATTTACTTGATGTATTTTCTATAATTTATACAGTTGTAAATAAATATCAATCAATAATAATTTTAAAAAAATATTTGTAATGTTAGATATTCATAGATTAATAATTTACTTTTATTTTTGCATAATGTATTTATATATTTCAACGACCCTTATTCATCTTTAATGTGTTTTTTATATGATTGATTTAATTCGTTGGTGTTCGATAACATATTAAAAATTCCCCAAATATTGACTGGCCTGAAGCGATAAGCCTAACATCATTTTCTTGTATTTTATGTTTATTCCAGATAAAATAGTGAGATTGGTCCCTGTATGAAAGTGCTTTCAAGGATATCTTTTTTATGTTATTTCAGTTGTTTTCAAAAGCTTGTTAAATGCATAATTGTATTCTGAATTTTCCCCGGTTATATTCTAGAAAATGAAGCTACAATGGATTAACGGCTAATAAATTTATTTTAGGATCTAATATGGTTATATAGAAGAAAATATAAATAAATTATACATTGTTCGATTACGTTTTTAACCATATCATATTATTCATCATACGTCGAATTATTTTGTTGTTCAACATTAAATTTTTTTTTTTTTCTGAACAGTCTCAATTTTATAATCATTTTTAAAAGCGGCACGATGCTGCCCCTTTTCAATTCATGAGCTATGTTTTCTTCATTACAGTTCAAGACAAAGCGGATTATTTCCGAGCAGGATGTTTAATAATAGATGAAAGTAGAATTTCTTAGGAATTTATTTCCTTGACCTATAACACACCATATTTCCTCGAATATAATATCATGAAATGTCTTACAAATGAATGGTTGGTACTAAATTCTTAAATAAGATTTCGTTTATTCAATTATTCAATTTTAAATAAATAGACTTGAATTGAGTTTTAAAAACAGACGTTTAGAACATGCAAATTAATTGCTATCTTCTAGCGCCTGATTGGACTGCTGGCGGATTGGAGTGGAACGCATCGGAGCGGATTCTCCGGCAGCTATAAGTTACAATGTTTAGAACAGTAGAGCGTAGATTATCTAACAAAGTCCCTCTCTCATAGGGAATGAAATAAAGACATTATTTTTATCATACTAATTAATTTATTTATTTTTGCTTAATAAATTACTTACTATATATATATATATATATATATATATATATATATATATATATATATATATATATATATATATATATATATATATATATATATAGTAAGTAATTTATATATAAGAGTTTACAATGGTAAAACTACTGATCACATCTGTAACAAATTTTAACATCATCTCATAGTTTTAGGATGGTTTAGCTATGATAAATTTCACTATAACAAAGAAATAAATATCGTATGTTAACTGGCGGAAACAAGGTTTGCCACACTGTCATTTACTTTTATTGTTAGAAATAGATATCCAACCAGATGACTGGTTTTAAATTATTAAAAAAGATATAAATAAGTGGTGCGACATGTGGATCCCAATGAAGTTTAAAAAATCGAACGAAATGTGGTTAGAACCGTTCCGCATGAGAGTTTACAATTGTAAAATCACTGGACCTATCAGTACCAATTTTTAACTACTTAAATCATCTTTAAGAAAGATTTAACAATAATAATTATTTAAATGTACAATGTCGAATTGCAGAAACGTGGTTAACCACACTTTTATGTTTAAAAATTAAAATCCAACCAAATAAAATCAATAAAATTATTTTTTCTGAATAAAAATGATCACCAAATTAAAATGTCGATCCTTTGTGTGTAAAAATGCGATCCCAGGGCCGTTAGTTGTAAGCTCTGATAATGCAGTCCATTAATCGCCAGAGTGTTTTAATAGTCTCAGCCTATTTGAATTATAAACTTATGAAATTTAAATAAAAAATTGAATTAAATTAAAGATTAATTTAAATTAAAAAAAATAAATTAAATGAAAAATGTCCAATTATGCTTGCAAGTAATCTTCAAACACCTAATAAGTGCAATTTCAATCCGTTTAAAAATTACTGCAATGTGTAAAAATATGGTCGAAGAAATAATGCTCAATTGCTTACTTGAATAATATTTTTATCAATAAACAAATAAAAACTCATTTTTCATTTAAAATTATCAAAACTCCTTACTTATGAGAACAAGCGAAGCTGCGACAGTGGAAGCTAGTAATTTATAAAAGAAAATGTTGTGCAAAGAAGAATTTATTTTTTATTTTTCAACAGAGATATTGATTCATATGTTTAATGCCTGTTGGTTATGTAATGCAAACATAATTACAGGAAAACTTACTAAAGTTTGTAGACTTTGAAACTGTTTAAGCCTGTGTTAAACTATTTGTATTTTTAGGTTTAGTAACATATTTACTTATCTGTATAAACTCACCATACAAACTTATTCTACAGATTAAAGAATTTCTTATTTTTTACAGTTCTTTCTTCCTGTTCTTACTTCTGTAGCCAGTCTACTTTTATTTCTCCATTTCAAAAAAACTTAATACAATAATGTAATGCTGGTGAAGTTTATCATTACTTAAGTACATCTTTGAAATTTATCATCACAATTCACTAAATTTTCGTTGGAAACTGTTGTATATACGGTATATTTTCGCACAAATTTAAAATTTGTAACTATATTTTACTTTTTTTGAATTTCGTATTGCCTATCCATGTACCGGGGCCTGGCAGAGTGGATGTGACCCCACGTCTCTTTGGATTGCTTTCCCGGATCACGTACTAACACGGTTCAGTAGCCATCAGTTGTCTATGTCACGGAAGACAGGCTCGATCCAATAGTTTTTCTCGTAAACCCCCAACGTTAACGGTCCGATGCTCTCCCCCTCCGTTGTAGGGAATATTCGATGCATCAGTTATTGTAACAATGAAAAGGTCGCTGCAATCAGCAGGTCATACTAAAATTTGTTCCATGGATGCCTTATTATTTTTCCAACTTCACCAGACGACTTCCTCGACCTCTTATTAAACTATTGTAATTTCTCACTTATCATTAGTGACTGTAAATTGAAAACTGTAAATTATCTATACTATTATATATAAGGACAAGCCGTTTTTCGTTTATGATCACTAATCGCAAAAACTACTGAACCATTCTGTACTACATCCTCTTCATAGTTTAAGGAAGGTTTAGCAATAACAAAATTTAACGATTTTTAGTTATATTACCATGAAAAAACAATAAATATATGGTGCGCAGTGAAGTTTGATAATCGACCAATAGGGGACGAGCACTATTCGATAAAGGTTCGGTGTTATATAGAGCTAGAATGTATGATAAAATTAACTTATTTTCAATTATTTTTTTATTAAAATAGTTATAAATATATGGGGTGGCTTGTGGATCCCAGTGGAGTTCAAAAATTTACCGATATGTTGTGGCCTTTCTGCAACAGAGTTTGCAATGGTATAACTATTAAACCCAATTGTACTATATTTTAACTATGGTATGATAGTTCTAGGGAGGTTCATAATAGTAAATTTTACTATAATAATTATTAAAATGTACAGTCCTGAGTGGCAGGAACGAGGTTTGCCAAACTTTCTTTTACTTTTTTTTATGGTTGGAAAATTAAAATCCCAAGATGAATCGATAAAATTATTTCTGCTAAATTGAATGTCTGATTATGCTTTTACGTACTATATAAGCACGTAATCAATTGAATTTTAATCAGGTTAAAATTACTTGTATGCGTGAAAATATCATTAAAGGAATAATGCTAAATTGCTTACTTTAATACAAGATTTTTATCGATAAACAAATGAAATTCAATTATTAGTTATAATAATTTAAGTTCTTTATTTATGAGAGCGGGTGAACCCTCAACAGGGTATTCTATCTAAAATTAAATTAAAATAATATCTTTTGTAATGAAACGGTCTTGATCGTCCCTGTAAGGTTTATCTTCTGAACGTAATGTTGGCAAATTTTTCATCTGTTCAAAAATCTGTGTTAAATTAGTTCTCCCTCTCCTTCCGTTGAGAATACTTCCTTGGTACGTACTTCTTCCCTGTTATCAACTCCCGTCACCTTCCCTTTATTTACTGTATCCAACGATCCAAGTTCTCAATCCAATCACTATATATAACATCCCGTCTTTCGGATCTCCATACTCCACCCCACAGAACTAATCCTTTTTTGCCCAATCCTCTACTACCTTGAGTTCCCTTTCTCCTTGTATTCTCAATGCTTCCTGGAATATTTAAATTACTCCTCTTCTACCACCTTGCTTCTCTTCAGACTCAAGATCTCTAATTACCTGGTCGCTAAATAATGAATGTCATTCTTATATATCAGAAATAAAATAAATTTATAATTTTCTTATGCTAAACTTTTAATTTATGAATAGATTTTTTTTCTATTGATTTATTCATTATATTTGATGTCTCTTCTCTTAAATTTTGTCAATAATATTTATTTATATATTCAAAATTTTACTTTTTATTTTTTCTAATTCGATTTTTATTTTATTTTATATCTGCATTCACTTATCTTAAGGAAAAATATCCCAGAATAAAGTATTTTTTTTTTTATTCTCTTATATTCTATAATTTTCCTCTCATCCTTATAATCTTCTCCGCAAGTTAAAAACCCTGGTCTTCAGGTCTCTTATGAAATTCAGTAGAGCTCTAAGAATGTTTAGATTTTTCCAATAATAAGTGCATTATGCTCTTAAATGCCCTTATTGTGGCAGGAACTTAGCTAAGAATGCGGCGCAAGAGAAAAACGCTAAAATTTGCTGTAGCCCTGCCTGATATTTGGCGGATGAGGAGGGGCTTGTTCAGGAGTCCGCAGCCTGATTGTAAATCTTATAAATATTTAATTGAATTGTAAATAAATAATACATGTGTATGCTATATCACCATTAATTATTTCCTTTCATTTATATTATTTGCAAAATTAAGGTTTAAAAAAATTTTTTTTTTACTGCAGATGCTATAGACTCCCTTAAGCTATTATGTTAAAATGCTTGTTATGTTAGAATATTTGAAAATCATTAGATTTTGTTGCTTGCAATATTGATTTTGTTACTTGTTGAAGGAGGTTTAATTGAGAATGATTTATTTTGGCATTGTACTGTGTACTTACATACACACGCTTAAATAATGTATTGGCCGTTTTTATTATTATTTATACAATATATAATATTATACAAAAAGACAAGCCATTTTACGTTTGTGATTACTAACCACAAAAACTACTGAACCAATCTTTACCAAAGTTTAACCATATCAGCTCAATAGCTCCAGGAAGGTTTAGAAATAATATAATCCAATGATTTTCAAATTATTTGTTATTAAAGAAGCGATAGTAATTATATAGCAGTAAAGTTTACATGAAAGGTTACAGAGGCACGGTGTTATAGATTTTGAAACTGATAATAAAATTTACATATATTGGGGTCCGACATGTGGATCCCGATGAAGTCTGAAAATCGACTGATATGTGGTTAGAATCATTCCGCAAGAGAGTTTACAATGGTAAAACTGCTGAACCCAGCAGTAACAATTTTTAACTACTTACATCCTCTTCAAGAAAGGTTTGGCAATAATGAATAAAATAATAATTTTTTAAATGTACAATGTCGAGTGGCAAAAATGAAGTTAACCAAACTTTTATGGGTAGAAATTAAAATCCAACCACATAAAATCAATTAAATTATTTAAGTAGAATAAAAATGATTACCAAAACAAACTGTCGATCATTTGCTTTTTTAATATTTTGTGTAAAATAATGATTTATGGGCCTTTAGTTGTAAGAACTGATAATCCAGTCCATTGCCATCAAGAGTTTTATTTATAATTTATGTCCATCTGGATTACCAACTCATACATTGAAATTAAAAATTTGATGTTCCATTATATTTTACGTAATCTTCAAAAATCTAATCAGTGCAACTTTAAGAAGGTTATAAATTACTGCTGTGCGTTGAAGAAATAACACTCAATTGCATACTTCTATTCAGGAATTTTAATAATCTACAAATAGAACAAATAATTCGGGCGAAACCACGACGGGGAATGCTTTTAACAATATATTCTTTAAATAGTCCAATCCATAAATGAAATATTATATTTTGTTAGTTCAGTTATTTTAAATTCCCATGAAATATATTTTGTTCATTTATTGGAAAAGTGAAACAAATATCAAAGTATTAAATTGTTGCTATTCAATGTGTTTAATTGAGTCCATAGACTTTTAGTGTTAATATTTAAATTTATTCAAATAAAAGCATTTAGAACAGGTGTTTACGTACTTTCTATGACACATTTAATTTTGTTGATTTATCCCAAGATAAAATAAATTCACAGTTATTTATGTTTACACAACAGAAAATTCCATTCAATGAGCAATTAACATGCTCACTTCGTTCGATTTCATTATATTACGTTGTTGAAGACATTATGGTAATGAATGTTTCTTCAATTCCGTGTTGTGTGGAGAACAAAGGGGTAATTGTTTTGTCACTCAGAGTGTGCAATTAAAATTGGAATTGGTAATTTGGGGATCACCTAATCTACGCTTCCTTAGTCAAATGCACAGAGCGCTCATCCCATATTGTTTTCCCTCTGGGTAAACTGATTCAACCAAAACACTATACAATAATACTAAGGAAAATAAACACGATAAATAAATTAAATATTGTTAACTAAATATCAATTATAGCAGACGGTTCTCTGTTGACATAATGTGCTTTTTTTTTTTTTTTTTTTTTAATCCAAATTAAATTAGGAAGAAATATAATTTTTTTATAGGTGATGTTGCTTATTTAGGTGTATATGGGTATGGGCCGATATTCCGTATCGACAATTATTTGAGCTCTGAATATACACGATATATCGGTGACCGAAAATATTGTTATATCGTGATATTTTCCTCTTTTTTTTTTTTTTTTTATTTATTTATTTTTTTTTTTAAATATTCCAACCACGTTGAAATTATATTCCTATTTATTTTATTTATCTATAGTTTTAACGTGATTTGTATTATTCAGAGAGTTTCATTAATATTTTCTTATTACCTCTTCCCTATTGTGAGGGGTCGTTAGCGTTGAAAAACTATCTTCAGCCTCCCGTAGAATGAGTTAACAACGAATGAATATCCTTCCGCCATCTTAAGACAGTTTAATCGTTAAACATTTTTAAAAAAGTGTCTTTTTAAGGTCCACCATCTTAAAACCGTCAAATATTTTAAAACAGTATCCTGGAGGACAATAATGGCGGAAGTTATCCTTCGGATAACTTAAAAAACCGTTTAAAACATATTATACTTAAGGACGAAAAAGCTAATTCTAATTGTGGATGTATATCAGAACTAAACAACATAATTTTCAACATATATTTATATAAACGTTCCCTCACTTCAGTTTGGACTCCGCTCTAAGCATTCCACTGTCCAACAAGTCCTTAGAGCTGTAAACCATTTATCCTCAGCACTTAAAAGCAAAGAATAATGCTGGCGCATTTCTGGACATAGCTTTTGACCGGGTATGGCATGCCGGTTTGCTTTTCAAGCTCAAAACCCTTTTACTTATATTGCTATTCCTTGTCCTTCGAACCTACCTCTAGGACGATCCTACCTAACCGTTCCTTTTTAGTTCGCTGCGGAATGGGATACTCTCAGTGTTACCCGATTGGGGCTGGTGTTCCACAAGTTAGCGTTCTTGGTCCAGTTCTATATATCCCCTATGCTGCAGATATCCCTAATAGTCCAGATACTTTCCTAGGAACATTTGCCGATGACACTGCTATCCTTTCATCCAATCCAGACCCCTTAACAGATTCGTATAATCTCCCAATCTACTTATCTTAACGAATCAAAATGTACACACGTAACGTTTTCCCTCTGCCGCACATCATGCCCTCCTATTTATACCAATAATGTTCCACTACCCATAGCTGACACATACGGTATCTTGGTTTCTACTAAGACAAAAGACTAACTTGGAACCCCCACACTAGACATCAAAGGCATGAACTTAAAAGACGCTTCAGCCTATTGTATAGACTACTAAATAGGAGATCTCATCTTTCCATTGAAAACAAACTTCTCATGTACTAAACAATTAGAATTAATTAAAATTATCATTAAACTATTTGAACTTATGGACTTGAAGTTTGGGGAACAGTAAAACAACCGAATATGTAACGCATTCAGTCCTTCGTACTATTGTAAATGCTTCATATTATGTCTCCAACAAAACCCTACATAATGATCTCAATATATCTTTTGTCCTGGACCTGACACCACTTGAATTCTTTAAATTCCATCAAAACCTCTCCAACCATCCCAACCCTCTTGTTGGTTCATTATCCAATTCCACGCATCCTTAAAATCCACCTCGCAGATTAAAACGACAATGGCTTCGAGACTTATTTTAAATATTTATTATTGGAGTTCTGGCAATTGACAGCTTCTCCACTCAGATCCTGTACGACTGTGCCATAGCGCTCTCTCTCAGCCTCCCTGGATTCGCTCACTGGATTCTGCTAGTGAATCAGCTGAGAGAACAGCGCTGCGAGCCCGGCACGCCCTCCAAATTGGGGGGCAGGCTTGGATCGGAGTGTTTCTCGGAATGTTTGTAAATATTGTATATAGAGTATGATTCTTTTCTTTTATTCTTTAATTCAACAATTAACACCTATTTCGTATTATCATTTATGTTCTATTTTACTTTGCACTTTATTTTATTATGTACTTTATTTTATATCTTATATATTTTATTTTATTTCATGTATATTTAGAGGCTGAATATTTTACTTTGATTTATTTATTTTATATCATTGTACATACTGCGTGAATCAGTATTTGCCAGCCATATTATTCATTGCCCTTGAGTGAGGAAACTTGTAATTATTCAATATAAAAAAAAAAAAACACTAAATCAATGTTGGAAGTAATGATGTTAACTTATTATTATTTTTTTCAAAAATAAAAAATCATAAAAGTTATTTTGGGCAGGAGCTGGGGTGAAGCAGCGGTTAGATGCCATAACCTTAATTTATTTTACCACTTAAATATGAGCACAATTTCTTCAAATGTTTAAAATTTATAAGTGGTTTATCATGTATTAATCATCTCTTTATCACCGAAGTTATCATCGTTTCTGCTAAAGATATACTTCGTTATGTTGGTTTTACTTACTACCTTACGTTTTTAGAATTAAAACTTCCAGTGCAGTTAACTACGTGTTTTATTATTATTTAATATTATTTGAAGAGATTTCCTCGATCGAAAGGATCTCATTACACTGAAGGGATAACAAGCGTATTGCGTGACGGATAATTTCTGCTACAGACAATTTCAGACAAAAGCTGAACCCGGACAAAGGAACCTCTGGTTATAAATGGTTTATTCCGTAACAAGTTTCTGACACTTTGCCGAGGCTGATGGCAAAATGACGTTTATCTGGCCATTAAGATTTCAGTATAATCCCTTATTGATTGAAGTTGATCTGAACTGGTCTATTCTGGTGACCTAGCTGAGATATCCATTCATTGTTTTGGTTTTTAAAATCAATTAAATGTTGAACAGATTAGAATATAATTGAAGTATAAGTCGCTATAAAAAATGTATTCATATGTTTTTGTTGTTATCTAGTTCATTTTTTTTTTTTTTTTTTTTTTTTTTTTTTTTTGGTGGCCTCTTATTTCAAAGCTAAATCACTTCACAAATCTCAAGGAGGTGTACGTCAATCAACTAACATTTTGCATTGATTAAATATTTTTTAGATGAACTAATAGTTTAATTTTATTTTATTTATAGTTTGTGAGATTTGGGATGGAAACTGGGTTTTGGTTACCAGCTGCCAACGGGTACAGTTTATGGTGTCACAGAAATGACGAACAAGTGCGTCTGTCGTGCCTATAAAGAAGAAGATGAAGAATATAAATATTAAGAACTTAAATATTTTAAAACAAGTTGTTTGGCACTTATTTAACTAATATCAATAATATTAGTATGGTTAGTTAATGGTGAACAAGCTGCCCGGTTTACATTATAGGTAAAATAATCTGGATGTTTAGAGACATCGGTGTTTATTATTCAATGAGTCAGCAGCAAAAGTTTCACTGCAGATATTTTTTGTGAAAACTCAATATATTTCAAATCAGAAAACGGCACCTAGATCAGTAATGACAAAATATGAAAAGATCTATTGAGTAAATAAATTTAAATATCTTGGGGAGATCATACCAGCTAATGGATTAGAACAAGAAGCAAATGAGTGGAGGAATCACAAGAGAGCTGTTTGGATAACTGGTCTACATCAAAAAATGCATGTCCAGTAAAATCAAGATTAGACATTATAAAACTGTAGTGAAGTTGGAAAACCGTTATGTGGCAGAGACATGTACTATGAATAGGAAAGGTAAAATGGAAGAAATAAACAAGACTGTGAGAAAAATAATCAGAAAGATATTGGGGCAGAAGACGGATGAAGGATACAGGCCAAGAAGCAGACAAGAGACTAAAGAAATATCAAACATATTTCACGACATGAAGAAATGAAGTTTAGACACATCGAGAGGATGGACAACTCACGTCCTAACTAAACAGATCATGGAATATACAGAAAAGTTCAAGGATATGGGATAGATAACTGAAGGAAAAAAGGATCTAAGGGAAGCTGGAATAACAGAGATATAACAAATAGAACACAATTCAGACATATTGTGGACAAATGGAGTCTGTTAGGTAGAAAATATATATGTTTTGATACCTCCGACTTTATTAAAAATCAAACAAAAGATAAAGGAATTAGATAGTGTTTTTTCTGCCTTTCGGCATTTGAAGGTTTATTTTCTTAGCTATTCCTGAAGGGTCTATGTCGACTGAAGGTATTCCTTCTACTTAGCAACTTGGAAGGATATTTAGTATATAAATCGTGTAGCCAGTGAATAAATTGTTTGATAATAATAATTTTGGAGGGCGGGTTAGTTCAGTGGGGATGTCAAAGAAAGGGGTGAAAAAACTGGCAGTTAAACGTAACTGTTGACCACATCACCTCCTTGTGCAACTGTTAGTCTTAAAACTATACTAAGCCCAAGACTCTACATGGGTTGTAGCGTTACAGAAACAAAAAAAAAAAATTAATGGCAAAGGTAAAGCAATTAATTATTATTTATGTGTATATGTTACTTAACAGTTTTACTAAATGTAGCCTGTTTCATAAGTGATGTAATAAAAAAGAAAACGCATTTCCGATCTAATGCGTGCCGCTCGTTACTTACAGAGAAACCCAACTCGGTCCATAAATCAAATTGAATCTTAAATCGTCCGGATCGGATTTAATATTATCCTCAGGCGTTTTCACGCCCTCCTGTCGTTTAAGTCCCATTTATGGACTCGTCCACCTTACGCTCAACTAACTTCACTCGTTTTCTTTAAAATCAAACAGCAAGAAACTTTTCTTCTATTAAACGTAGAAAATTCATAAAAGCTTTTAATAATTACATAACTGCTGAAAATTCTACCGTCCTGTCTATATCAATGATACCACTATCTGTAGCTGACACTGTTCTGTATCATGGTTTCTACTTATACTGAACGCTTAAATAAAACCCTAACACTGCTCAAAAGCAAGAACATAAGAGACACTTCAGCGTACTGTATACATAACTAAATTAGACACGTTATCTTTTCGTTGACAACAAACTTTTAATATACAAAACCATCTTTAAACCTACTTTAATTTTTAAACTTGACTCAATTACAAACAGTTAAACGCGAAACAAGATCAAGCGCGTCAAAATACTTCCCATCTTAAATCTGAACTATTGTGAATGTTTCATTTTATGTTTACAGCAAAACCTTACATGATTATCTCCATATACCTTTCTTTTTCCTGGACCTGTTAAATAGTAAGAGAAAAATATATCCTTTATGATTAAATTGTTTATTTTTAAAAATTTGCTTATAATAATATTGTTGTTTTTGACTTTATTACATTTAAATTGTTTATTTTTTACAATTTTCTTTTAACTTTTAATTTATATTTAATAAGACATATTGCCCCCTCTGGCTTAAATGACTGCTTCCACTAGCCTGGGCATACTTGTAAATAACGAAGCGAATGATAAACATGGACTGATGGAAATTTGAAAATAAAATAATCTAAAATTCTATCATTTGTTATTCACTGGGAAAAACATTGATGTGTCTAATCCTTAATGTCTCACGTTTAATAAATATTATTAATATGAATATAAACCAAGTATGGATTAAGGTAACATTGAGGGTTTAATGCTGTTAGTCGTTTACCTGCCGGTAGTGATTTATGTGACTTAAAAATAAAATTATATGCCGGCAGAACAACTTGCAACAATTTTCAATTTTATTATTATTATTATTTATCTATCATATAATTTATATACTTTAATTTGATTAAATAAATTTTAATTAATTTTTTAAGCTTTCGCACAACCCATAGATTTTTTAAAATTGTGAGACGGTTGATTTTTTATCAATTAATATTATTAATCAATATTATTTTATCAATTAATGCATCAGCACCACTTCGGCTGTTTGAATAATATTCTATTTTACATTTATTTTCAACTACATTTTAGTGTTTTTGTTGTACTTCAGGGTGAGTCCCTGCTGTTATTTTCAATGTATTTGAAAAGTTGGACTTTTTGTGAAATAATAATGATCAAATCAGTAGCACCTCTTCGATTTAAGTGGCACCAAAGATGACGATGAGAAAATTAAAAAAAAGTGTTAAAATTCATTTAATGGTATCTTCAATTTTTGTTGAGGAGTAAGAGAAGTAACCCGGAAATCACTGAACCATAAAATGCAAGCAACATTTTAAGAAGAATATTTGAAAACATGTTTTGACTAGTGAGAACTATACTAGTGATCAGTTAAAGGACATGAAGTACCAATTTTCCTATTTGAAATCTAAATTTAAACAGAGGTGAAAGGAGGATAGTAAAATTAAAAAAAAAAATTCTTTTAAAAAATTGCGAATGGCTCCTGAAAACATTTGAGATACTTATTTTAATTAACTAAAGTCATTAAAAAGCACCTTTTTCAAACTGGAAGACGATTACTACATTGTGAAACATATCCTGTCACTTACTACGATTGACGTAAATGTGTTTAATGTCGTTAACAGTGAGGTCTTACATTTGTGGCGTAACTTTTAGAGAATTCAATAATTTGACTAAAAAAAAAAAAAATTATGTTTATTATGTTCTTTCGTATCGTTTATCTAAATAACACTAACGATGGTAATGTCTGTAGAAGATTTTTTAGATGCAGATATCACTGGTGTTGATTTCAATATGTAATAAATCAAGTGGCCACAAGGTTCATTTACAAACGGTTGAAGATTAATATCAAATATTAAAATTATATATAAGTCATTATCCACTTACAATGCATAAGATTCACGATCCAACTTTGATAGAAAAAGCAATGTAGAAAAAATATATATATAGTAACCTGGGTTTTTTCACTATTGAGCGTAATTATGAGAACAAGATAGTTTCGAAATTTCGCCGAAATAAGTTTTTATGTTATTGACTGAACCTCAAGAACCTTATCTAACATCTAATAGTAACCGTCACAAAAAAAAAAAAAAAAAAAAAAAAAAAAAAAATATATATATATATATATATATATATATATATATATATTAAAAAAAAAAAAAAAAAAAAATTGAAAAATAAGTCTTGTACAAAACATTGTGGAAATAATAGTCACTAATAGGTAACATTTTGTATCAATAGTGATAACATAATAATACAATTACTACATTCGAACTACTATCACACTCTTGATTTCTTATCGGTTACTTTGTATTTAATTTTAGTTATTTTGGTTTCACGCCTACATATTAAAATTTATAGCATGTAAATTATAACAATTATTCCGTTGAAACTGAAAACTTGCTTGATTTATATTGACAGGGAAGTGCAGAATTAGAAACAACAAACCTTTGATTGACCGGGGCTATTCAATTGGGCCAATAAAGGACTTCAATATTCAGCAGCTGGCCTGGACCACCGCTCTTATGTCTTTGTTTATCGCCACTCGTTGTTTGCTTATAACCAGTACGCGATAGCTCCGTCGAATGGAATGGAAAGATTTATTTTGCATTCACTTCTAACCGGTTTTATTTCTTCACCGCAGGCTCAAGTGCGGTAGGAATAGTGCTACAAGTATAAATATTGGCTCAAGAATAACATTATAAATTCTAAATTATTTTTAAACTGTTAACTTTTACTTTATTATTAGCTGTAATTGCTCCCTATGGATATACATAGATATAGACTTTTTTTTTATTTCTCCAAAACGTATTCTAGAAGACCTATGACCTTCCTCTACATTTAATTAGATACATTATTTTTTTACCTTCGAATAACAATTGCAATTCTTTTAACCTATCTGCTGAAGTATAATTCAACCTTAGGTGCAAATATGTTTCAGAGAAGTTTATTCAATTGAAAAAGACCAATCTTTTGAAATAATAGTTTGTTACCGGTTAAAAGGTAAAATGTTGTATGGTAATCTCTATAACTGGCCTTGTCGTGAGTCGGGTCTTATCTTCATTTCCAGTACGTAGATACCGTATCGGTATATATAATAATGAGAATTCCAGATACGGGCATCAACGTTAGTGGTATAATATTAAACCAGATTCGCGGACATGATCTGAAATACAGGAAGCCGAAGAAAGAAATAGATTACAACGTGCATACATTTAGATTCATTGACTTTTATCCGCCAATGATAGTGGATAACAGTCGTTTGATCAGGTCAAGTGTGTCTTCGTTGGGTTCGGATCGGGGTAATAAGATGGAGGTGTCGTCAAAAAAATTAACTAGAAAATTACCAGAAGGAGCAGGTATATCACCAGTGTATGTAACAATCCTGTTATATTCTGACTTACAAAAAGGTTTTTGAGCTGCTTAACAAACCTTCAGAACCTCGTCGAATATTATTTTAAAAGAAATATGAAGACTGAGTATTGGACTTTCAAAGTTAAAATCAAACACCCGCAAAATAAAAAAAGAAAAATAGTATTTCTTAAAAATCATTATAATAGGAATATAAGAAATTTATAACTGTACAAAGAAAATACATCTCATAAAGATGAGGTTAAGGATTTGTATAACAAGACAATGGTTTGTAAAATATATTAAATAGCAAGGATTGGATTCGAGATGAATCGGATGGATTACTGAATCCGCAATGCTCAACTCCGTTTGTACAAACAGGTTAGATTTTAGTACTGCATATGAGCCTGTTGTAATCTATTGGAACATTAGAGCGTTTGTCTAGTAAATGTTTAAGTAGTCGAAACCGTCTTGATATTTCATTTGTGTGGATTCCAAGGCTTATGTCCAAGTAGAGTCCTATATAACGGATCTCTTAATAGCCAGATGAATGGTGATATAGGTGTTTTCCGACAGAAAAGTGTGCGACCCTAGTCAAAGAGTGTTGAAATGAGGGGGTGTAGATGGCATGAAATATGCGATAATTTCTGATGTCACAGCTTCGCGCCGGAGCAATTAGAAGCAAACCTACTAAAAGAAGTCTCCGAACCTGGAGGGTTGACAGGCTAAGGTTGGGGGGGGAGAAGAGAGAGAGGCAGTCCCAATTTCGTATTTTTTCGATCCCCTTATCCCCGAAAACAGTGGACTCAAGAAAAATATGCTACAAATCGGAAATTAAAGCTTAATTGAATTTCCTATAAAATTTATATCGATACATATTGTCGAAATTCCAACGGTTTTTCGAGATATTTAATGGTATTTAAAATTAGAGTAACTTTTAGAACTAGTCAAAAAAATGGTTTACCTCTCACTTTTGTTAAACGATTTGCTTCAACATACCAGAAACGTAAATATCTGAAATTATACCATTTTATTTATTTAATGCTCTACAATTTTAGATTATGTATATGTTTTTTCAATGAGGAACGATCGGGGAATTCGGTACTAGAAATAAAAGTATTACAAAAATGTGAACGTAACATTGTTTTTTCTCCCCCGAAAATCACCGATTTCTCGATAACGTATATCTCGAAAACCATTAGAATTTCGACAAATTTATACATAATCTAATTTTATAGGACAATTAATCAGCTTTAATTTTTAGATTTGTCACATATTTTTCTCAGAGTCGAGACCATTTTCCGAGATATAGTCAATGTCAAAAATAAACGTACGAAGTCTCGTTGTTTTTTCGGTATCAAACTGTTTCATAACGTTTTTATAAAGTTTATTGTCATCAGCTAGCCGTTTTCTGATTGTAGCTTGTAATATCAATATCTATTCTCATCAGCAATTTAGTCACCAGACAAACATTTGAAAAAAAATCGCGAATACGATAAGGGGCAAAATATACTTATTTCGCAGTAAGGGGTTTTTCAAACGTACACAACTCCCTTTTTGCGGTCAATTAGTCCGTTATTAGATCCATTGTATATATATTTATAAATATTTTCTTTGTCTTTGTAGCCTTCCCTGTGTTTGTTGACCACAAAACAGGGGCCCCGACATAGACTCAGAGAACCGTGGGTAAATGCGCGACAATAATAATTTTTAAAAAATAAATAACAATAGTCTACTATACGGGATGGAAACCATTACGAAATCAAATAAATTTCTCTATGGAGCCCTCAAAATGTACAGTTGAGGCTTTTATTTAAGGAGACCTATACAAAAGGATTTGTAATTTGAATTCTCCGGACTTCTTGATGCCTCTAACCTGTCTTTTCCCAATGTTGTAAGGTGCATAATCAGTGACAGAAGACACAGAGGTTTTTTCCTACAGTGAAATTTTAGGAAACTACCCGGGACGTAAAAAGAAGAAGACAAAGACATGAAAATGGGGGATAGTTTGAGACGGAGAAATCATAAGGCAAAAAAAGGAGCCGTTACAGAAAAAAAAAAAAAAAAAAATTATTTATTATTTTCCCCAAAATTACCTTTTAACTTAAATCAAAAGGTTTTGTAAGATTTCGGGTTTTGCAAATGTTCGGACAGGGACGAATGTGGGAAGTTTCTCAAACAAGCTTGCAATATTTAATATTACCTGTTATACTGTGCATATGTCGAAAGAGGAGAATAGCCAACAAGCATAACTACCTGTGTGTTCGACTAATAATAATGAAACCTGGGACTCTTGTGAAAGCAATTAAATGGATTGATCAAAATGAAAAAAAAAAAACAAAATTCAATTTCACACAGAAAATGGTTGTAAACATTTCTTGTCCTACCATACCATTGTTGTTTTGAACCTACGATAGCTATTAGAAATGTTTGATATTTCCTTTTGATTCCTATGCCGTCTCGGGATGTCCGCGTCTGTTCTACCTTCGTCTTTTTACCGAATTACTCAGCATACTCTGGCACTGCCTCGGATTCCCTCATTGCCGCAAATACTCCTTCGTTAAGATAGAAAATGAGTTTTTATATATAAGGACTACGCGCGGCATGAAGGGGACAAGAAGTGGGAAAAGCCGCCATTTTAATATTCATTCATATTGAAAAATTCAATAACTGTTCTTTGTACTCACATTCTACCTTTTATTTTATGAAATCAATAAAAAATCTTCTAAAAGAAAATAAGTATTAATTCTTTTGGATTTGGGTATTAAACCACGTAAAGAATTTTAATGACTACACCTTCATAATATAATTATTCTTATCCAAGAATACCAGTATACATTTATGCTCAAACCATACATATATCACTCATTTGTCATCGATACATAGTATTTTTACGGTGCAGTAACAAAATTTACTCGATCAAGCTAATTTAATTTTCTTAATTAGTAATAGGAAGAGATAATACTTTCCACGCCGTTTTGCACTTCCTTTCTTTTTTGGATGTCCTTTTTTCTTCAACTACGTTTCTATATACATGAATAATTAATACATAATGTCTCTTCTTTGTTCCACTATACTTGTCCCCCGTTACTATATGAACCATGTTTACAATTCCTACCCGTCAATAACGAACATAATTGGTGACACGTGAATATGACCAATTTTACACCGTTGTAGGCCCTCCAAATACTGCGTTCATAAAGCTCTGTTATAAGTCCAGTAAAATACGAGCCAAAAGGCCCGTGTTGAGAACAATCTGCGGAACTTTTATACTCAGTCAGGAATGTTTAGGTTCCATTGGGTGCTGATCCGATAGCTGAAGTTTGCAATTAATCGGCTTCAGATTCAAATCGGCAAAAAAACGGCCAGTAAAAAAACCCATTTTTTTTGATTTTTTCCTATCTATAACAAGATAACGAACCTTTTTTCGGAGAAATATTATTCAAATATTAATTGTAGCTTGAACTAGTTACCTTACATAATGAAAAACGAATCCCGAAATCACTTTTTGTCGCAGGGATATGTGGAATATCAATAGGATACTGTGGGGCAGAAAGTTGCATTTGTTTACGACAAAGGGTAAAGTTGATTTCGAAAGATTTGTTTGGATTTTTTTTTAATCTTCTTTTAAACACAATTTTTTCAATATTTGTTGGACAAGATTAGAGAATGTATAATGCTATAATAAGCCAAAATATCAACTGTATATACTGTATTGAGGATTGGACCTGGTATGGTCCAATCCCAATACATATCCTTGAGGAACACCGTCTTGCTTCATTTTTTTTGTGGTCTCACTTTAAAGAGATACCCTTAAATATATATATTTATTATACACTTTACATAAACCGAGCTCTAAAAAAATATAATTTATTTGTCGTTTGAATTTTTCCGAATTTTTTCTTTATTTTCAATATTTCTGTGTACAGTAATTAAATATTTAATTGTTCGAAGTACATTTCATTAAAAAAATTTTTTTTCATTTACAAAAAAAAATTAAAGATAAATCTTAATTTTATATTAAAAGAGAGTAGGTAACTGTAGACAGAGACTGAAGAGAAAGTGGGAGCCCGGTTAAAGTTAGATAGGGCTGGGACAGTTGTTCGCAGATCCAGCGCGTTGTCAGTGACACCCGACGTCCACCTCTGGAAGCCAACTTTTCCTGCTCTCCGCTAAACTTTTTCACTTCTAATTCTACAATTCTTCTAGTAAGGGAAAAGTTACAGGACATAAATTATTGGGAAATTGAATAATGTTTTTTTTATTTTATAAAACTTAGTTTAAAAAAAAAAAAATGTAGCAAATGTGAGAATTAATTAATGTTTTATAGGATTAGTCGTTAGTAAAATTACGCCACGTTTTTAAATGTATATTTAAAAGAAGTAAAGAAGTAATTATTTTTTTAAGCAAATACTAAAAAAAAATTGAGATCATATAGGTATAAAAAAAAAAAAAAAAAATTGAGATCATATCTTATAATATATTTAAAAACATTTTCTTCACTTTAAGTTTTATTTTACGCAATGAATTGATGAGTTCTTCTTGGACTGACTTTGAAATGTTAGAAAATTTTATTTTTATCTAAATGGTAAAATTTATTCTGTAAATGTATTTATTTACTTATACGTTGTTTAGATCAATATTAGATATTATTATCCTACGATTGAGTAATCAAATTATAATGCACATGTATTTCAAAAGTGACACAACTCAAAAATCTAAATGTAAAATCGCAGTTTTGTATGAATAAATTATGTGTTAACCCCAACCTCAAGTGAGATGTACCAGGTGGAACTTGAAGTTAATTCAATAGATTTTTGACATTTCATTGAAGACTATTGAACTTGATGATAACTAAAAAATACAGATTTATGGTTTATGTAATTTTTGAAATACAAGTGCGATATGTTAATAATTCACAATATTTAACAAAAATAAAATGAAACAATTCAAATAAGTAGGTAACCTTCCAATATTTTAAAATATGATCATTAATTGTTTTTTTGTTTTTTAATGGAACTTAACTCATTTTGTACACCAAGTATGGACGAAAGGACGGGTTATCCTAGGGTTACCAACCTGTTCTATTCAGGGTGGAAAGATCAAATTTTTTTTGTTGGTCAACTATGAAATAAATTATAATCCATCTTGGTGGAATTCGAACTAACGATCTTCAGTACACTGGCTCGCCCCAAATGGCTCGGCCATCCCCAAATCCCAATTTTTAATTTAAATCATGGATAAACAGTCAATCAAAGTTATAACAATCAGTATATTAGTTGAAATATTAAAATTGAACTTCGTGTGAAGGACATAAGAGTGAAAATGTAAATTATAAAGACAAATAATTTACTCATCTCCCACCATAGAAACTTTTCATTTAAATTAAGTGACAGATTCAAAACTTTTTTTTTTTTACCATTACCAACTTTATAAATTAATAACGAGATTAGAATCCAAATCTTTATTGAGCCAACTTTTACTTTATCCAATTTTTTCTATTTTGACATACTGTAATTATCAACACACACTTTATATTCCATTCCAAATTTTTTAGTTTCTCTGCTTTTATCAACTATTCTTTTGTACTCGTGAAACATCTCCAAAGAGTTTTGAAAAGTTTTCTTTCCATCTTTCAATAAATTACTTTTCAGCAAAAAAACAAATGTACAAAAAGCTAATTATTTGACAACTAAATATTATAGCTGGATACTAGATTTAGTTGGACTATGTTCTGCAACGCATTCTTCCGTAACTCAACTATGAACTCCAACTAGTTTTACACCTTATTTTCTAGTTTTTAGTTTAGTCTTTCTCAATCAAGCTCGTTGGATAAAAGACAATCTATAGTAGTTAATACTTTGTAAGTATATTGGCCAGCTTAGATTTAGATGACCCTGATTTTATTTTGTGCAATCAGATCAGTGTGCTTACTAAAACTTTTTTCGCATTTCTCTGTTGTTGTAGAGATCCAGGCATATTAATAACATTACTATGTATTCTTTCCCATTAATATGTATATTTTTTAGTAACTATTGTTTTATTGCGTACATATTACATGCTTCCACATTGAATAACATGGATGTCAAAGAATCCAATAATACGATATGTATTTTAGCTTAAACTTCAGATAATAAATAATAAACTGTAATTCCTAACATTTTTTTTTTTTTTTCGATTGGCTTTACAGACATTTTAGATCTCTGGCCGCATTACCCAGCTTCACTTTTGTCTAACTCGAGTTATAGCTTCCAATTTGTTGCATGTATTTCTCTGGCATATTTACAATACAAAACTGGGTTCGTTGCCGCTTAAGGCTGAGTGCACATGAGCTGCAATGTAATCAAAACGCAAAGATTGTTTTTAATCTGATAGTCAAAAATCCATTGGCAGTATAGGACCTATGCACATGGCACGCCAACGGCTATCGGACACACTCGGCCTATCTCGATAAGATCAGAGCTGCCGATGGTCCCTTCCCCTATCTGCGTTATTTTCTATCCCCCGCGTTTCAGTAGTACACATGTGACATAGGGACAGTGCACAAGACGTTGCTGCGTCCTTTCTATGTGGTGCATTTTCAGTGAGTGTTTGATAACATAATGATCAATTTCATTTCAAATATTTATTTAACGATACATATTATTGGATAATCTCTGCATTATATTGATTATCTATTATATTCTTGCGGTTATTCAATGTTACTGCAATCATTTCCAAAGTATGTACGGCAACTATCACTGCATTTTCTTGCCATTTTAATGCATCGCTGATTCTTGCAGCCAATTCATTAAATGAACTAATAGGCATTCGAAAATAATTGAAGAATTTTTGTTCATCTTCCCTCAAATCTATAAAAATAGTGTTGAAAGCGCCTTCTAAATATCTCTTATCGTTGAATGAATGAACCCAATATCTTCTTTTATGATCACTTTTATGAACGTATTTGTACACAAAGTACGAAAATAAAACCTTCTTTTTACAAATTTCACCTTTCGCTTGATCCATCTCAGGAGAAACAACACACAACACTGAAGAAGAAAGAATCCCCATACAGTTGGAAATTTTCCCTAGTATCAAAGAGGTAAGACGCCGCGTTCTATCTTTATGTGCTGAGAAACTGAGATAGGTTTAAAGAGATAGGATAGAAAACAATCCCGGAGTCCCGATTGTTTTGAAGCTCATGTGCACCCAGCCTTAGATAGTTATAATATTATTAGAAATTCATATCTATGAATAATTGTATAACTATATTGGAGGTTTATTTATTTTTTTTTAATTCCACGCCGATAAGTAAAAACTAAGGCACTGTTTTCACAATTCAGTGAGGGCATAATCCAAATCTATCCCTCCGCCGGTGTCTTATATTAATAATAGATATTAGATTGACTCGTTTTAAGTGGCAACTAACAAGTAGGCTTATGCCCAAATAGTTACTGAGATGATTATTATTAGTTCTTCTGTAATCTAGGAAGACATCCGGGTGTAACCCCACACAGTGAATAACGCACTCCTACTGATCCTTAGCCTTGAAATAAAAATGAGGATGTTGTTGCATCACTTTATTTTTAGAATTGATAGTTATTTACTTCATATTGTTAATGATCATTTTCTACAGGAGTCAGATAGGTGTTAAAAGTTTTAAGGAAAAATAAGTGCTATTAAATTATTGTATTCTCACCATATTAGCCAAAATTATGTATGCGTCATCACAGGTAAAATTTAGATAAAAACAGGATCTAGTATTGTTAATCGAACAGTAAATGGTAAATCGAAATAAAAAAATTAATTATTTTAACATTATTCATTTTTATTTACTTATGATAGACAAGACTGAAAATAGTGAGAAACAAGGAACTTAATATAAAAATATGATAGAATATTTAGAGAATAGTATCAATTATTATTATATATTTTATTTTGCTTTTAATTCTATTTTTAATGATTTATAATTTATTTTGAATATATTAGAGCCCCGCTTTTATTACATTTTCAATCTGAAGGAAGGGTCAGTGAAAAAAAAAAAATAAAAAAAATAATTTTATATTTAGTTGGGATGAACTCATTTTAAAATTAGAGATGTCTGAGACTAATAAGGAAATGAATAGCTTCTGCATTAACACTTTTTTTTTTTTTTTACTTTATGTCAATCAAATAATCTGTTGTGGGAACAGAACCCAGCGGCACTTCCGGTCTGTATTTTTATTTATTTTGTATTTTAGTCTAGGAGGTCTCTCATCTAGCTCTTTTTTAGCCTTCTCTGACTGTTGCCTGGAATATATATTGTCTCGATGTTGTTAATATATGTGCTGTCTTTGTAATTTTTCGAGGAATCGCTTGTAGTGGGTTCGTATTTGTTCGTTAACTGTTGGCATGCGAACGTCAGTACGTAGAAATGTGTTGCTTACATACCAGGGTGCTTTTATGATAGTCTTGAATGTTTTTGCCTGAATGAATTGGAGTTTGTTAATATGTGTCTTTTTAGCTCTTCCGTATACGTGCGAAGCGTATGGTCAAGTAAGTTTCAGTATGTGTAAGTGTTCATTTTCTATTTAAGTGGTTTAGTTGAACACTTCTTAGAGAAGATCATATAAATGCCTTAGTCTTTGGTTGAGCGTTTTTCTTTTTTTTTCTTGATATGTGGACCCCATATCATTATTCGGTCGAACGTCAGACCAAGATAGCGTAGAGTGGCTGACTGAGAAATCGTTGTGTTGCCAAGGAAAACTGATAAGTATGTTTCACTTCGAGGAGTAAAAGTAATCTATAGTTATTTTTTGTAATTTATACTGATTTGAAGATGTTATGCTTGTCGTTTAATTTTGACAAGTAAAGTCTGTGAAGTGTGAGTTGAATTGATCTCTTGTTAAAATTGCTGTGTCTATTTAATAGCTTGAAAAATATAGATTCTAAATAACAATAGCATGTTGAAAAATATATATATTATAAAATGAAAGAAACGGACTACAATTTATATAAATTGTTTCAAATCCTCGATGAGTTTTTATTATTCAAATCTGATAACCGTATTCCTGTTTTTTTTTCAAATCAGATTTTTTTTTTTCTATTTTATTAGTTTATTCTTCTTATATAAAATTAGTTTTTATTTGATTTAATTCGAGTTGATCGACTCGAATACTTCTTCACTTGTCTCACCACACGACACCAAGAGCTCCTTTACGCCGCATCTGGAGCTCTAAAATATCGCTTTGAGACATAACACGACGATTAGAGTCTAGGGCTTACCAAGACATTCATGGATTATATGGATTATATATGTTTTTACACATTTCTTTTCTCGTGCCAAACATTTCCTGTATAGTATTGATTGTTGAAAATGAAATAAAATTTTATTGATATTTCATTTATTTAATTAATTAGTTACCTTGTGGAATTTATTAAAATTTGAATTGAATGATTATATACCATATCTATCTATCTACTATTGAATGAAAAATCTTTTCACAGTAAAAATACTTGTTTATAAATTCTTAACCTTGAGTATCTTGACATTCTTATTTTTTCCCTTTGTAGAAAAATAAAAATCCTTGTTGAAAACAACATAAATGCAAATTAAGGAAACTTCCTATCTCTAAACAGAAATCGAAGTTGCTGGAAGACCTAAAGGTGAAGGTGAGCAAGTCCAAGCCTGAACCACAACTTGGCGGGACTTCATCACCTTGTGGAATCTTCTAGCGTTCTAACTTCCCGTTGGACGTTAGTATTCCTTTCTCGGATCTAGACCAAATAATATCGTCTAATGGAATCAGCTTTCTATTATTATTTTAAAGCATTGCTTAATTAGTAAGTACTTGTATATGATATTTTCTTTTCATTTTATATGATGATATATGGGTGCATATATTTCTACGCGTCCCATCTCTCGACATATTATCATTATTATTTATACAAACATATTTAGTTATATATAATGTAAACTATTTTAGAATAATATAGGAATTAACATTGAGTATATAAAATATAAACAATAATTAACCCATGGAAATAAAAGCTACTTAATAAATAAAAAAAATATAGAAAAAAAGGGAGGGGAGAATTATAGACAAAATGTTCAATTGTTGAGCTCTATATAATCAACATGATTCACAAATGCATCAAACTAATCAAAATATTTGTCTATGAGGTCCTTCTTTGAAGGCGGCCATTTGTCTCCGACTTTTGGTATTAATTTTTGTCTGTACCTTTCCAATTTTCTGCAGTCATAAATAAGACGATCGTAAGTTTGTTTACTGTTTCCGTAACAGTTACAAATGCTGTTGTCAGGAAGTTTAAATCTGTGGAACTTTTTTCTCCGCTATGTCCTGTCAAATATTGGAGTAGTTTGTAAGTCAGTTTTTTAAATTTTGTCCATTTTTTGTTCCAAGTGTGTCGAGTGTTTGTTCACAAAATGTGCTTAACTGCACTATTTGGTGTTTTGATTATATGACCTACTCAAAAAAAAAAAAAAAAAAAAAAAAAAAAAAAAATAAAATAAATAAATAAAAATAAATATATATATATATATATATATATATATATATATATATATATATATATATATATGTGTGTGTGTGTGTGTGTGTGTGTGTGTGTGTGTTTTATATATATATTTATGAAAGAATATATAGGTATATATATTAAAAATAAGAATAAGTTTTGTTGCAAAATGAAAATAACAATGTTTTGTAGTGTAACTGAATAAAAATAAGATTCTTAAACTTGATGGTGGTAATTAAATATTCACACTTACATTACATAAAATATTTACTGTCTTCTTGTAATGTGAGTTTAGTTCTTTTGTTTATATATTCGTATAAGGTTTCTTAGTATAGTGTCATGTTTCTTGGAATTTTGGGTTTTTCAGGCATACATAGCAGTTGAGAGGAAAAAAGATTAATTTTCATCAATTATTTCTTAATTTGGGCTTATATTTGTTATATATAAAAGATAAGCTAAGCTGAAAATTTCATCGGTAACCTATTTTGAACTCTACATTGGAAATTCATAGCAGAATTGACTGATATTTTTTAACTATCAAATTTTTATGCTAATGAGCGGTAAATTAAAATCGTTCGGTGACAAACTGACAGTTTGGACTTTGTATAAATTTCATTGGAACGGTTGAAGGATTCAACGGATTAGAATGAATAAAACTGATTCACTTAATCTCAGATAATTGAGGACTCCACTAATCAAAAATATTAATTTAGTTTAGATCAGATTAGGAAATCCAAAATTCGTTTTGCTCCTTGTCTTCTTATAGGGATTTAAAATAAAGGGATTAATTTTTTAATCATAATCTACAGACGACTGATAATTAGGTTACAGTTATATGCAAATAAGGAAGTATCGATTCTAAAAGTTGTTTCTCGATTCAATCTATTCTTGGGATAAGTGTCTGTTTCGATATGCTATGAACTAATGTTGACTCCTAATAATATATCGATATTCAATGGTGATAATCAGTTCAGATTAGCAGATCCTACAAAGATTAATGGGGCGTATGATGGTTTCGTTTTATCACACTTCTAATAATATAATATATATAATAAATATAACTGTTATAATTAATGTAATTTAAATTATGGTCAAAATGAAAGTATACCTGAGAGTATTAAAAATATCGCGTTTATAATTATCATTTGCCATTTTAACAATCAATTTAAGCAATGCAAAAAATCATATTTACATTCATTTGAAGAAAAAGGAGGTACTGGAAAAAAATGAATACGAAAGTTTTTGAAGAATTCGTATATTGAGAGGAAGAAAATTCCGAATAACTGAGAAGCGAGTTAGGATTTATTTTACATACGTTGCAGTTACGTTGCAGACATAGATTGGATGGACAAGGTTCTGGAGTGTATAAATAATTTATATTAAAATGGTCCAGGTACATCATTACACGCACATATAAACTGTTTGCTGTAAAATATCTTCCCATCAACATGCATACAAACATACATATCCTTTTCCGTTCTAGTTACTGCTGGGTCTGGATATTCACTAATTCTTTTCAACGGGGACGATCTTTCCAAATCTCTTCTTGTACTGTCCGCCACTTTATTACTCGTCTTTCTACATCTCTTCTCACATCATCAGTCCATCGCCTTTTAGGTCTTCCTCTTGACCATCTACCAATTAAAATATAATTCTTCCATTTTCCTAAGTATGCTATCCTCTTCTATTCCTATTAAATGACCAACCCACTCTAGCCTCGTCTTCTCTACTCTTTCAAACTATTCTCAACAATTTCCCTTCTCGGTTCCTCATTCTTTATTTTACTCCTCCTCTTTCTTCTCTTAATCTCACCTCATTGGCTTACCCTCTGTTCCATTCTTTTTCCATAATTTTTCATGTATCTGAACTACGATAGTAAAATATCGTAATTCGTTATACTATCGTAGAACTACGATAGTTATTTAGTGTGTAAGGCGTATACACATAAATAAACGGTGAGCCCCATCACGTATTTTAGTCCAATAGTTACCTACGGACAAATCATTCCAATCTCTGAGAATATTTAAAAATGTTGGTTTTCTCAAACTTTAATTAATAATATTCAATTTTAAAATCATTTCTCAGCAAAAGATCATTGGCGGTACAAGTCTCTAAAGATATATCTGATCCGATTTTTCTCACTTGCGGAGTACCACAAGGTGCGGTATTATCTCCGGTCCTTTTTTTCTATTTATACTGCTAAAATAGTTGGAGCCCAATACTCGAATGCAACTGTTACGGCGTTTGCAGATAATATTGTTATCACAAGTAGCTGCTTAAACGCAAGCAAGGCCTTAAAACAATCGGAGAAAGTATGCCAGAAAATAGCTGAGGAGCTCATACAGTTAAACATTGAGTTTAACCCGAATAAAACAAAAGGTATCATATTTTCTTTTCAAAAAGGCAAAAAGAAACTTCCAACCAATTTCAAAATTAATAATTCAGTCAATAATTTTTCGAAAAATATTGTTTACTTGGGAATTAAAATTTACAGACACCTTAAGTTTTCGGCCCACTTGCTTAGTAAAATAAGAAAAGCGAGATTACAATCTTACAAACTGACCCACTTCTTATCTGCAACAAATTTAGCTTTACGTTTAAAATTAATCATATATGAATGTGTTATCCGACCAACCTTGCTGTATGGAGCAACATTATTTTCATCGATTGGGAAAAGTACAAATTACAAATTCCAATCATTCCAAAATGGTATAATGAGAAAAATTGTAAAAAGTACTACAATGCAAAGAGTTAAAACTTCGAAAATATATGAGGAATTAAAAGTTAAAAAACTTAAGGAGCTTTTGGCAGATAGAAGAGAAAATTTTTTCGATACTTCAAAAAATATTTCAAATCCTCTCTACAGCAAAATTTCACCCCCAGAAGAACCGAATCGATAGTAAAAATTATTTTAAATTTGAAATTATAGATATAAGTTATTTAGTGTGTAAGGCGTATACACATAAATAAACGGTGAGCCCCATCACCTAATTATTACTTTAACTGTATTAATTAATAACAAAATAATGATAAATCATCTATAACTCCTTAAAATTCTAGGAAGTAGTAAGAGAATGTGAAAAACGTTATATAAGGTTATTTAAGAAAAAAATAGGGCTATGAAAGAAAAAAAAAAATTAATTTGCCGAAAATTGCAGATTATTTGCATTTTAACTAACTTCATATATTACGTGTTGATTTGTCCAAATATCCTACTTTCAAGATTGTAGGCCTTCTAAGTTACCGATGTTCTATTCTAGTCAACGTACTGAGCCTAAGACCCTTCAGGGGTTGTAGTGATACATAATAAATGCTACTTGTTTTAATTTCTCGAACTTTAAATTTGTCTTTAATACTATTTATATTATTATTAATATATTATCATTTATGTTTAGTTTTTTTCTTAATATACTTAATTTTAAATTAGGGTTAGAGCTTCAGGGATCGATCTGTATTTATATGATTTAAGTATCTCTTTCGAGAGCAGAAAAAAAATATTGATACATTTCCTTACTATTGTTTTTTAATTATCTATTTTGAAAAAAAAAAGTTTTAATTTTCAATAAAAGGAATTTGTAGTCACAACCCGGCATTCAGTGAATCCATTTCATCTGATTCATCCAGTCCATTGGAAAGCGATAGAAAGAAAGCTATTGTGTGGTGTGTATTGTCAGGTCGGCTCTGGTTGACTAATGACTGTAATTCGTGTGGTATTTTCCCACCGCGGGGCGCCTCAGCCTATGGCGCTAGGCATCATCTCAATGCTTTCTTCATATTTTCGTCATGGTTATGCTTACTTGATAAAAAGAAAAATGGGTTACTTGATGTAACGGTTGAATAGTAACGGATTAAACATGTGTGTATAACATAAGAATCTAAAAAAAAATAATTAAATGTTTATGTACAAGACTCAAACAAGAAACTACTCGTCATTTTAGACTACTCTAACATTTGCTAGACAAGCTTTCAAAGCTCCCAATCAATTAGAAAAGAATTATTTATATAGTATATTACAGTAATTAGACCCATTCGAACGGAGTTGAGTTTTAGGACTCCACTAAACCTTCTGTTCTTCTTGTATCCAATCCTTGAAATCCTAAATCCTTAATTCTACTTATTATGCCACAAATAAACTTATCCATAACGATCTAAATGTCCCATTTGTAGTAGATTAGGCTCAAACAAGATACCTATTGTTCCATGGTAAGCTACATATCCATTTGAAATCACCAAACTCTCAACTTGCTTCTCACTAAATTTCCGATAACCCCCCGTGGTGTCTGAAAAGAAGATGATCTGATTTTCTGATGTGGAATATTTATTGAAGTGTTACTAACGGGTAGTTCTTTACAAATTATTGACATACCAGTGTAATTTTTTTACTGCACATTTACTTATACTGTATAATGTATATAGATGTAAATAAAAATAAAGTAAAAAAGAAAACAATAATAATAATAAAAACATCTATGTAGCGTAAGCAGGGGCTAAAATTGTTATTTATTGTTAGCCTTTGATGTTTATCTTGCTCGATTTATGTATGATAATATGTTCATACATTATGATAAATTATTGTAATTGTATTATTTTAAAATATATATGATTGATTAAGCCAGTACAAGGTGGAGATCCATAGGGCAGCATCCTAGATCTCCTAGATCTTTACAGCTCTATAGATTTCGTGATTTATATCTCTTAAACTTTCACTATTTCTCTTTTACATCCTACTACCATATCCAGAATGGAGCCTAAATATTTACATTCTCCAAACTGTTTACAATAAAGAGAAATACAGTGCAGATTGGAATGGCTAGGAAGGAAATTCGCTTCTTGCATCTGGTTTTGTGGATCAAAAGAGTAAGAAGCGAATTTTTCATTCATTGATTGAATGTATCCTCACACATGGCGCAGAAACAGGGTCCCTCACGAAAAGTATTTGGGATAAATTAAATGTAGTTGAGATGGACTACTGTAGGAGATGTATGCAGAAAACCAGGGCAGATCGCGTAAGAAATGAAGATATAAGAAGGAAAATGGTAATTACAGAGAGCGTGACGGAACATGTTATGAAGAAGAAGTTAATATGATATGGGCATGTACGTCGAATGCCTCCTGGAATTGCCTGAAATGGTTATAAAATGGAAACCTCCGATAAATAGAAGGAAAGGACTACCAGCAAGGAGGTGGGAGGATGAGATAGTGGAGGAAATGGCAGGAAGAGGGCTGAGGGACGGTGATTGGAAGAACTAATGAATTGTTTTCTAAGATTAACCGTCTTTTCTGTGTTCTGGTAGTTTCAGCTTATCGTATTAGTCTTCCGAGCTAGGGTGTTTTTTCCGATTTCCGATATCAATACCTCTTCAGTACTTTTCTAGGTAGCAGCATTGAATCTCTGCTCCTACCTAAAATAATTTTTTAGCGATTGGGACATTTCTTCGATTCATTTTAATGCTATCGTTGTTATCCTTCATCCCCAATACACGAGACTAATTTATTTTAAATTAACTTCTATTTCACCTTCTAGGATTTAAGAAGATAAAAAAAGAAAATGTCAATATAAAACACTGATGAATACAATCCACGTTGAAACTGTAGAATTGGAAGTTTATATTTCAGGTTGTAACTACGATGAATATAAAATTTGTAGCAGCGCAATCAATGTGACCGTGTAGTGCAGGCTTAACGAATTTGGTGTAGCAGTAGTTAAACGTTAACAGTTTATATTCTAATTAATGATGTGTCGATTTTAATCTCGATTCTCGATTTCACTGATAATTGAGAAAAGAATAGGCATCAAGGATCGGTGGCTGCTAAATTCACTAAAATATAATTATTTCTACTCATGTTGTAAACCATTAATTTTTTTTGACGATTTCATATTATTCCTCATTCAGCTTAAAAACACACCTTATAATTGAAAACCCCAAAATATGGATAGTATTTTGTGATTACTCTTTAAATAAATGAAATAGTGAACTGTCTACAACAAATATTTTCTTTTGCACATCAAATTATCTTATTTAATCCCTGAAATACTAGCTATTTTCAGACAAGTTTTTACTCAGACTGTGTTTTATGAATTTCAGAATATTTCCGAAACTCTGAAATACAAACAGTTTTGGGAATACCTAAAAATATTTTTCTGTAACGGGAGTAGAATGGAATCGTGTTTAGTAAATTAAGTAACTGTTAGAAAAAATTAGCTGCTCACTTTATAGGCCATGTGTTAAGATGCTAAATGCTATATGGTGTTAACTTATATATTTTTTGAATAATCTTCTTTTTTTTTAATACATCCGGTTTGCTCTAACTATTGAATTGTGCTTTCTAATAGTAATTTATTATTAAACCGAGATATTGGTAACTACAGAATCAATTTTTTGGTACCGTGCCTAATTCCAATAATTAAAAAAAAAAAGCGTTTCTTTATTCTAGATTCGCACAATTTGCATTTATCTACCTATCCACAGAGTATGAAGTCCCAACCTGTTTTCATGTCTATCCCCTCGCAAAGAACTGCTTCATTTGAAAAAGTTTTAATCATTCGTGCTCCCTCCTTTTCGAATGGAAATGCAAGAGACAATGTTGTGAAGAGCAATAAGCTGACACCATAGAGATGTAACAAGCCCTAATAACAGAAGTGGTAGAGTGGCCACAGGCACTAACGACCCGGAGGATGTGCTATTGAAGGGCAATGGATCCAGATATGACATGCGGGCTCGTGAACGTGTCCCATTGTACCATTCATTATTCATTTCTTCCACCCCCCTTCCCATCGGCTGAGTGGATAAAGTAATCACTCGCAAGATACTGAACAGATGGCTTCTGCACGGCCTGCAATAACTGTTTACTGCCCTTATAGCCATCTTAGTAAAAGTGAATCGTTGAGAGAGCCAGGACTTTTTCCATTCGCCTCCTTTTATAGATCATGAAACCTAAAATGTCTTCAACTTGGAATGAGAAGAAAAAAAAACAAACAAAAAAACATTCCAAGCACCATTCTCTTTTATATTCTTAACTACCTTGGCAGTAACTGATAAAGTTATGTTTATCTAAAACAACATTGAAGTTCTCATTATAAAATCTCTTAAGTTAATTATTTACGCAAGGCATACAAAAATTAAATTCAAATATAAAATAAATTGAAAAGATTTAATAGGGAAACCCAGAAAGTCATTGACAACTCAGATAACACTAGAACTTAGAAATTATAAAAAGAAAACAAAACAAAAAAAAAAGATTAATAAAATTCATTTTAAATCCTACAACTCAACTGTGTTAAAATACTTTCTATTCTGCCCGTATTTTAAAAGATTGTCATAAAGTGTCAATAACTGATTTTACATTAATTATTGTCACTATCTTGTAAAATACATTCAATTAATAATGTTTACCGTAAACGTTCTTGTTTCGCTTAAAGTTTAATAATTAGGAAAATAATAACTGTAAATTTAAACTTTATTGAACTGTTCTTTATATAATTATAGTATGTGTATTGCTTAAGGGTGTAAACTAGACTGCTAGTTTATTCTAATTCTTATTTTCCAGAACAAGATTACCTAAAGAGCCCATCTTTGAAATCATTATCCATAGACGTACTTAATTCTATTTGTTATAAGATTAATATATTATGATATAACTAACATAAATAAACATAAATTTTGAAAATAAAATTCTATTCACAAAAGTATAGTGTACAATAGAAAGGACATATTTTCGGTAGGAGAATAAAGCCCACGTATTGATTAATACTAGACGGAAACTACTAAAACTTCTTTGGTCATATTCATCTCAACACTCATAAAAAAATTACAAAATTTTTAGTTCAAAACGGTAAGACTAACAGTGAAAACACCGTGATAGGTTTAGAACAGAGTTGAGCATGGAATTGATTCATAGCTATTAGGCACCTAATCTCCTGGAATCTGTCACCTAATTCAATAATGATTAAATCTTTCAGTCAAATAATCATTAGTAGACTAAAAAATCGACTGAAAGATTTTATCTTGATTGAACTAGGTGATTGATTCCAGGAAATTAGTTGTCAAATAGCTATAATTAAATTTTAGTTATGGTTGAATTTTGAACTGTGGTTCAGAACAATAATATAAACACAAATACACAAATAAAAACATGTTAAGTTAAATATAAATTCATGGCTGGATTCGCCACATCCTAATGTCAAAAGGAGAAGAAAAGAAACTGGATGAGAGAACTAATTACGCAAAAGTGTTTAAAACGGAGGCAAGAGAGCGGATTTGGATACTATTTTCATGCCTAATCCAAATATATTTATTTTTTTTTTGGTATATTTTTATTTCAGAAGATCTGCTAAATGTATTTTTTTGTATTTTACGAGTGCGAATTAAATAATAGAAGTAAATCAATAAACTTGATATGAAATGATTCAAAAAATTATTTTTCTACTTGTGTATTTTCACCTAATAAATAATAGTATACTGATAAGTATGGTGTGTTATGTGGGAATCCAATAGTGTTGGGAAGCAGCTCTTGATGAATTAAGTTTTTATATCGGTTTTTATCATTTACATCATAACAAATGTACTTTTTGTATTATCTTAAAAAAAAATTAAAAGTGGAAAAATCCTGTATTTTAGTTTTCTATTGAATAGTTTCCTATTCTTACCTATTCTTACTTGGTCTCAAAGAAACTAATAGATAAATACCTTCATGTTCCATTTATTTATTTATTTATTTAGCCAAAACCAGTTACCTATCCTTTCATAGTAAACTCCGTAACCATTCAAATCCACTAGTCTCTCAATTTGCTTTCCTTCTGTATCCCTCTCCCCCCCCCCCTCCCCCCCCCCCCCGAGGCCTGTATAAATAAAAAATGATATATATATATATATATATATATATATATATATATATATATATATATATATATATATATATATATATATATTGAGACTTTTTATTGAAGTAATACCAGGGTAGTTACTTTACAGTCATTGACATATTATTATGAACGTTATAATCAAATTAATTAGATTTGTTTTAATACAGTTGTAAATTTTATTAAATAAATAGTAAATAAAAATAAAAAATCTTTTAATTACACCTAAGCAAACAGAAAAAAAAAATTATTTACTTACCATTTAAGTGGATGAAAAGGATTTTTGCCGATTTTACTTCTTCTAATATTAACTAAAACTACTTAAAAGTGATATAATAGATTTTATTATGCATTCTATATTAACATGTAAGTAGAATGTTTGTAATATTTTTTTTTTTTATAAAACATTTCCTCATCTACCCCTTTTCTTTCGTTAAAATCCTCTCAAGAACTCGACAACCAGTTGAAGGTGGAGAGCAGCTGAATAATCCATGGACCCAATCAGAGCCCTCCAGTCCTGTTGATTTTCTCCAACCCTCCTGCGATTAGGATACCCGATCCTTGTTGAGAGGACACCATAAACTATTGAAGAGTTCTGTCAGAAGTTGGGACAGACCCTCCAGGGCGGCCCCAACAGGTAGAATCCGAACCCCGCTAAGGTGTAAATAATAACAGAGGAGGATAACAATTAAATTTTGAGAAGGGTGGGTGCATTATTGAGTGAGGGGGGCTTGAAATATTAATGACACCCCCTAAATGGATGATGTCATCCGACGCACCAACCTCCATATAAACCCTTCAGATTTTATGTTTGGGAAAACGCCAGGTGTACCACAAGGGCCTTTCCTCCTCCTGTAATAATAGCATCTGTTCTCTAATTCTCTCATTGTTTCATCAGAATAGGATTTCCTTTACGGTATTTTCATCCTTTATTGCCTAGGTTATCACGGCCGTTTTTCACTTCTTCTTCCCTCCCCCTCTCTCAGTACGTTGCTGATTGCAAAAGATTAACTGTGCACATTTTTTAAAATACTTTCGAACCGTCTTCTATCATTCTTATTTTAATAATCAATATTTGTTATTTTTTTAAACTTTAAATCGAAGTAACTAACAATAAGCGAATTTAATGAAATGCTGATTTTACCTGACGTGAAAGACATGAGTGGGAGGAGAATCTATTGACACCTCTAAACTTATTTTCTTTTTTTTTTTCTAACTTAACTCAGGAGATTTCTCATACTTCTTTTCAGCCTTCTGTGGGTGTTGTCTGCAATATGAGTTGTAGCCATGTCGTTTTTTAGTGTGTTGGGATGTCCATGTAATATTTCGTGAAACCGTTTTAGGGAGTTCGTATTTGTTCATTAAATTGTCGATTCGATGATTATTGTGTAGAGTTATGTTGCTTACGTACCAAGGATTTTTCATAATAGTACTGAATGGTTTTGCTTAAATCATTTGGAGTTAGTTTATATGTATTTTTTCTGTCCTTTATATCTGTAATACACAAATCCAAATAAGTGAGTAACCACAATTGTTCATTCTTTTTATAAGTTGTAGCTTTGAATGTTTTGAGTTAGTATAAAAGTCATTACCTTTGATTGAGAGTTTTCCTGTTTTTCTTCATGTCAGACCAAGGTAGTGTAGATTTGTTTGTCATCAGTGTGTTGTCAAGGTAAACTAGGGGACATGTTTCAAGTCGAAGAGTAAATTTTATGTGCTGTTATTTGTCATAATAATCTTTATAAAAATATGTTCTCTAATTCCTTCAATATTTATTTAGTCGTTCTAAATCTAAAAGGTATCTTATTCATATCGTGTTTATTTTTATGTATGAAATGTGGTGTATGGTGAAGTTATGGCTTTCCACATTATCCACAAATGCCACAGATAAATTGTCAATAAAATTTAGAGATTGTGGCCAAGCGGTTTAAGGTTTTCGGCACTTTAAGCTATACTCTAAGCCGTACTCTTTTCTTTCAATGGAGTATAAAATTATTCTAAAACAGTTCATTAAAAAAAATAACTATATTAATATAACGAAAGCATTTCATTTTTTTTCAAATTACAGGTGGTAATGGAATCAATAAAGTTGAATTTCACTGAAATAATTTTAGAAAACAAATGTATAAATAAATATTCGACAGTGATTCTGAATAAATAAAACTGTTAGAGTCGATTATATTGAACATATCAACTGTTGAATACCTTTTTTTTAGTTGATTGACATGTCACATTTTATACCATATTCAGATATTTTTGATCTCTTATAAAACCATTGAATAGATTAATATATAAATAACTTAAGGTACGCATGATGATATAGAAGGATCAATACAATTAGGATTGATGAATTAAGTGCCACTTCTATTTAGATTGAGATTATCAATAGATAATAAATTGAGATTAAGAATCTCAATAGAAGTGGCATTTAATTCATCAATCCTAATTATATAAATAACTGTTAAAATAAAAACGTATTTATTAAATAAAAAATAAAAATGTCAGTAATTCGAAACGACAAGCGAATGGTCTCTATTGAATAGAGTTTTTGTTAGTCCCTTCTTTGTGTCTTTTCCTTTTGTCTTTTCATTTGAGTGTTCTTTTTAATTTGTTTCCCTTATAACCCTTGTTTTTTTTTTAATGTATATTTTCTCTCTTTTACACCTGGTTTATTGTTCTGGTGTTACACTATTCTTCTGTTAAAAGTTCTTATGTTAAAAGAATAAAATTAAGTTGTTGGAATTATTGCTAATTATTAGTTCTTTGATTAATAAAATATGATGGCATGTTGTGGAGTGATTAATAGATCTTAGTGAATGATGTTTTTGTTTTAATAATATTCTTCAAGAGCTCAATAAAATAGTCTTATGTTTATCATTAAATCATTTACTTAAAACAATTATTAGTTATTTTAATAATTTATTTGGTCGGTTTAGCTTATGCTTCTTTTGATCTATGGTTATTTAAATATTTTTTTAGACATTAATTATGATGAAAAAATTGCATTAAAAGTAAAGATTTATATTAATTAATAATTCTTTTGGATTAGTTCACAATTTAAGATCAGAAATTTATCGTAAACCTACGACATCCTGTCCTATAGTATCTTATAATAATGTTCTATTAATCCTTGTTGCACGGATCCGCTTCCTAGGGCTCCATTTGGTCAAACGTCTTACTTTGAATTCACATAAAAACCTACTAGAAACTGTCCTTTAATAGTGTTACTCCAACATCCCTAGTAAACCTTCTAAGATTCCAATAAAGTACAAAATACTCATTTATATGACAGTAATTAGACCTATTTGTGTATTCAGAGCCTAGCTTTGGGGTTTGACTAAACCTTCCAATTCTTCTCATATTCGATTCTTTTAATCCAATATTATAATTATTTATTATTTCTGAAATAAAGTTATTTATAATGACCTCAGTGTCCCATATGTTGTTGAATTGGCCCTAACCTGACACTTATCATTACATTATAAGCTCCATCCCGTATTGAATCTACTTGTCACCCAACTTGCTTCCCAGCTAACGTTGAACATTTATTGCAGTGATATTAATGGGAAGTTAAGTATACGCATATTTTAATAATTTTTCACACATTTACTTGATTTATATATATTGTATACATTAGTAATTATTAATAAATAATTTTAAAAAAAATCTTATATTGGTTTTCATGGTTCAGCTTTAATAGAATCTCCAACGAACTATTAGGTTGTAAACTTTTTAGATACATACCTGCAGTCACCTGATATGGTAGCATACATAATATTTATAATGAAAGCCTTTATCATTGAGGCAAATCCCTAATATATTCGGCTAAAAGAATTAACTAAGATTTACTCTGTCTTCTCTGGTGAGAACGAAACACTATGATTTCCTGAGGTTCTAGTTGATCATTCACATGGTAAAGGGAATGTTTTTCTGTAAATCTCTAGTCTTATTGTTAGTGTTGTAAATAATCGATATTATTTTTATTTATTTTCTATTTATTGTCTTTTATTCTGATTGATTTTAGCTTTTTACCTTTATTTTATTTTGTCTAATTTGACTCTTTTTTCTATGATCATTCTGTTGATGCCACTGTACTTTGTTAATTTTTTTTTTAGAGTCATATTTCTTTTAGAGCAATAGTTTTTATTTTTACAATAAAATAAAATAATAATAAATTCAATATATTCAATGAACCAGGGTAACGCAAGCCTTTCCCTCGATTCATCAATGCTCCCTCAGTGACGTCACTGGTGTCAAAACCCAATGGAAGTTCTCATTGATAAAAACTTTCGAAGAAAAATACCTTCAAAATTTTCTAGACTTCATCATTGAATTGTGTATGAAATTATTGATGTGAAGCTTAGAATTCCAAAACCAGCCAGTACATTTTTGAAAGTTTATTACAGCTGGTAGATAAAGGTAAATCTGGATAAGAAAGAGGCCTTATCTTTTGTATGGCCGTTTTCAGTGTAATAACTACTTTTAGGAGAAAACCTTTCATATAAAGATAATCTAGTAGAAATATTATTTTTTAAAATCTAGAAATTGTACTTGGTTGGTTTTTAGTTCAATATAATTATTTTATTTTTTTTTGAAAATTAATTTACTGCTGCCGGTGTCATTAAAAATTAAACATGATTTTAAAAAGGCCTTTCGTGCATAAAAAAAAAATAATAAGTTCCTTTCATGGAAGTATATATGAAGGGTTGTAATTAGCTTATATTATGAGGAATGGTCGGAAGTGAAGTTAGTGCCTCAGAGAGTGAAGTTTTATGTTCTGTGAATGTATTTCGGTTGTTAAAGCGAATTTCGGCATTACAGTACTCTCCCTCCAGTTCGTAGCCGGCGAGTTGCCTTCGGATAATGGCCTCTAGGCGAACAATGTATAATTCTCTTTAGGCTCTAGGGTAGCTCTTTCAACATACCATTTTCTCTGATTTTCATTTCTGTATGGGCCTTTTGTTGAGGCTTGCTGGAGATGTCTCTACTGCCGCTTGTTTTGGATAAATACTGTTGTGAATGTCAGTTTGTGCTTATTATATTATTGGATTCAGTTGGCTCATACCTGAAAATGTTTTTGGAATAAATAAATCAATAAAAGAGTAACTTTACGGAAAAAAGATGAATTTACCCTTTTTGTAGAGAAAATAATGAATTGTAATCTTTTTATTCTTTCCTCCCCTGTCTCACTTTCTTGGCGCACGGGATTTCCTGGCTAGAAGTTTGGGGGCGAGGAATCATTTACTTTGAACTAATAATTACTACGGCGGTCAAGTTTGAACCTGGGTTTTTTCGTTTGCTATGATTTCTAGGGTAATGCACATTTTTCCTAAAGCACGTTACCACTGAGCCAAGCAACGCTTCTATGTTTTAGACCATTGAAACTCTAACTAGATTTTATAATTTAAAGGCGTGGTAGCTCACTGAGTTAGGCACAGTACTACCAAGCTCCAGAGCCAGAGTTCAAGTCCAGCTGAAGGCAGTAACGAACTCGAGGTAGGGAGATCCTCCTAGTGCACATCCAGTCTCTACGACGTGGGTACCTTTAATAGGGAAGCATCCTGGTGGTTTAGCGGAATATCTGTAAAATCTCCTCCTTTTACAACCGTTGGTCTAGTAACTGCACATTCTTACCAAAGTACCAAACGCAAAACTATCCATGGGTTGTAGCGGTACAGGATTTGAACTTTGTAATCATTATAGATTTTTAAATATTACTGAATTGCCTTAATATATCAAAGGTAAATAGATGATTTTGATCACCATCCTACTGGTATTAATAGGGTGTCTCCTATTTTTCTTTCTGTTCTTTTCTTGGCTTTTGTCCTATTCGGACTAGTGAGATCTACATATCGCTTTTTCTTTTATTTTTTTTTTTTCATTCATTCATTTTAGTTGGGTATTTATTTATTTATTATAAAGATCAAACGTGCAACAAGAACCATGATGTCTTCCGTAAAAAAGTAAATAAATAAAAAGAACAGAACATTTAGAAATATATATATTTCTAATAATTAATACATACAGAACTAATTATTGCTGTTGAATTTAACTATATATAAATTAATTGAAATGTTTCTTTCCCTTCCTAATACTCAGGTATTTCCTTTCCTTTTTTTAGTTTTTTTTTAATGGTTTATTTATGGCTCGTATATCGCGTTATGAACTCGAACTTGCAGACAACCTAGAAAAAAATCAGTCTAATAAATTCATTTATTAATTTTAAATTAAGTGATTGTGTTTTTTTATTTCATTTTTTTATTCCTCTTTTTTTTATGTTCATAATTATTAATTCAGTTTTGATATGCATATACAATAACAATAAGCACATCGAGATTATAAGCATTATTTTTTTATCAGTTTAATTTTGAAAGTTTTCTTGTTAGTGTTTCAATTTTTAAAAAAAATTAAAATGCCTCGTTTCATAAACTTTATTGATTATAATAGAAAATAGATTAGAAAACCACACCCTCTAGTTTTAAATTTCAGAAATTACTTTATTATTTCATTCATTCTTAATAACTTTTATGAGTTAAGAGACTTGTAAGAAAATTGTAAAAATGCAACATCGTGCTATTACTCGTGTTCTTTCATGCAATATGAAACCACTATAGCACCGACATATTGCCCTGTCATATTTGAAATGAATATTTATAGCGGTAAAACAAAACTAACCTCAAATACAGAAATAATTGGTCTTTGGCGATCTTGATAATTTTTTGCTAATTATGAGAATTCACGTTATTCCTAAATTATTATTATTACTAAATTATATCGAAGTTGTTTTTTCAATATCAGCGGTACTATTTCTTTTGCCTGTCTACTCCACTGCTTGCAACCTTGAAGAAATACCTGTCTTCAGGCAACTTCAAGATATCTTTATTTAATGAGCTGTTTGGTAGGAGTGATTTTTTATGATTGTTTTGTATTGCTAATGATTCGTCTGTGAATTTTTAATCAACTGAAGCAGTTAGTTGATATCAGACAGTTTTATTTATAGCTGCCTTTCTAGACAAATATAAATGCGAAGGACGTTTTTAATAATTTGCATAAATAATGAATTCTGTTCCAATCTGAGCATGTCCAGGAATCGTTGATCTAGAGTGCAGACAGTTTTATTTAGTTTTTTACTTGTTTTTTTATTATTTATAACCATTCAGTTATGATATACATGTACATGCAAGAGAGGAAAAGAGAAAGATAGAGAGATTGTTCTTTCTCTCTTTTTCGTTTCACCCGACTTTGGGGTACGTTGGACCAATCACTTCTGAATGCTCTGTGCCTTTCTTTCAATCCAGTATTGCTTCATTTTTTCTGATCTTGTTTTCCTCTCTTATTCAGAGATTTGGATTGTTCGTTTTGGTTTGATTTTGAATTGGAACCTCTCTTTTTTGGCCTTAGTTGATTATTTTGCACTTTTATCGATGAGCATATTTTCTGTGATACGGAGATCGCTTAAGTCCTTTTCTGTTTCCTCAAACCAATTTGGTTTGGTATTTTGGTTGTAGAAGAAGTCAGCAATTCTTAGTTAGTCTATTTGGGTTTATTCAAAAGATGTGCCCATAGAAATCAATTCTTCTTTTCATCATTATGTCGGAAAGTTTCTCAATTTTTTTGGTAAAGGGTTTCATTTCTGGTGTGGATTAATTTGTTGTTATGAAATTTGGGGCCTAGAATTTTTCTTAATATTTTCCTCTATTTGATCTCTAGCCGTTCAATCGGGCGATTGTTCTTTCATTAACAACTGTAATAAGTTTCTTAAATGCAAGAAGGCAAATCAATGATTATCAAAAATTATTCCATTTCAAAAACGACGATTTACAAAAATCTTTTAAAATATAACCAGAAAAATTTGGGTGTAAATATGTTTAAAACAACTTAAAATAATAAAAAAAAAATGGTAGAAAGTTCATTTATTACAAGAAAAAAAAAATTTAGAGATGTTGCAAACATAACAGACACAATCTAAGTGTGCCCTTATTTGGCATATAACACATTTTACCCACACCTCTCCCCAAGTGTCTTCATAGAACTTTCCATCTCGAAAGTTGCAATTTAAATCGCTTGAGTCTGGTTTATCCCCACTGTTAACATCTAGATTGGTATAATCATACCTGTCCACAAGTAAAGGGTCTCTGTAGCCTGATGAGTCTGATGATGAATCGTATCGTTGCTTGGGTCGAACTTTTCTTAAAGTCCTATAGTATACCCAACTCTTTGGGCATTTATTTATTTATTTATTTTTTTTTTAACGACTTGGTCAACTGAACCTTGTAAGGTGTTCCGGTGATGAGGCTGGACCTTGCTGCATTGCGTCCATGAGTAGAGATTCACTCCCTGATGCTGGAAACATGAGATATGTCCTACGAAGAAATTGCAATTGAAGCTCCCAGAGAAATGGGGGCCCATATTTACACCGAGAAAGGGTGCCCATATTTACACCATCTCCCCCTGAGAAAGATATTCACCTTCACATGTAATCTAAAAGCGTGCGTGACTAAAGGCTTTAAAAAAGTAGCTTAAGATCTCCACTTAAGGACATGAAAAGAAAACGATTTCAGATAAACACCAATTTGCACTGTAACTCACGCTGCATCCACACTTTTTGAAAAATGGTTCCAACTGCTCTCTGCTATCTTGTATTAGCAAATGGCTCCCTCGATAGTCCTCGCCACCAGTCTTCAGCATCTCCCATCTCAAACAAGGAGTGGTGCTCATATTTACAGCAGCGCCCGTTTTTCTCCTTTTCCAATATTAAAATAATTAATGGTTTATTCATTATGATATTAATAATTTGAACTTTTATCTTATTTCCATAATCTCCCCAGGTTTTTTGGTGTTTGTCCACGGCCAAGCATTGAAGACCGGTCCAATTTCATAAATGAATAACTGTTTGGAAACATGGGTTTATTGTTTTATCGAATTTAATAGAGGTAAAAAGTCACATTTAAAATTAATTTTAACACACTTAAAAAAAAAAACAAAAAAAAAAAAAAAAAAAAAAAAAAAAAAAAAAAAAAAAAAAAAAAAAAAAAAAAAAAAAACAAAAAAAAAACGTAATACTGCAAACTACTTGGTGCTATTCAGGGATATAACAAATGCCTTTTTCATAATGTCTCAAACTTAAATGCAAACGTTTCATTAAATTAAAATCTAGTTTTGTTTCCTATATTCAAATTTCTTGTTATTTAACGAAAATCTCGTATTTACCTATGTCCTAAACTTCTAAACATAATTATAACAAATAAACATCAGTTGATCCATAGTTAAATAAATGGCCATGTAAATGTAAATGTTACATGCGACCTGTTGATCTTCAATTCCAATTGCTTACATCAGTTCTGTGTATTGTGCATTGTTCAGGGGTATATAGATTGTTTTCTCTTATATATCGTTTCTGGATTATTATGTTAGTACCGAGAATACGCGTCCTCTATACAGTCGCTCCATTATTGCATTCCCGGTGGTTATACCAGTTTTGGTAGAACTAGGATGTTATTTCTTGCCTGTCAGCCGTATATGTTTAAAATTGGAAATTGAATATGGTAATATTCATGTAAGCGTCGTTAGGTTTTATAGTACCAAACTAGTGTGCATCATCAACCAGGAATTAGTTTTTGATATTGGTGAAAATTATAAAACGAATGATTAACTATACTTTTTTTTTCATGGTTTCTCAATAGAATGAAGAAGAAACCGTATACAGATAGCATTAATTAGGCCTTCTTTATGAATTATTTCTAAATTAGAAGTACATCTAAGAAAATGGTTTCAAGGTTCTGATTTTAAATATTAATAAAACGTTTATTCCTCCGGATCGATAATTGTAATCAGCATTTGTGCTGAATCCGCTATAATATTGCAAACACGTGTGTCTATCTATCTATCCCTCTCTCTCTCTCTCTCTCTCTCTCTCTATATATATATATATATATATATATATATATATATATATATATATATGTATTATAAAAAGGGCAAGCCATTTTTCGTTTTTTCAAATTTTACCCACATCACCTTTATTGTTCCAGGAAGATTTAGCAACAATAAAATCTACTGATTTTTAATTGATTTGTTGTTAAAAAAGCGATAATATGTGGACAGCAGCGAACTTGCAAAATAGACCGATAGGTGGCGAGCGCCATTCTACATGAGAGGTTACAACGGTACGGTGTTACATCGATCTTGAAATTGATAATAAAATTTACATAATTTCTCTTAAATCAAAGAAATAAAAATGTAAAAATATGAAGTGCAACATGCGGATCTTGCTCCATTCTGCAATAGAGTTTACAACGATAAAACTACTGAACCCATCTGTATAAAATTTCAACAGAATCGTCTTCATACTTCTAGGAACGTTAAGCAATATTAAAATTTACCATAATAATAATTTAAATATACAGTGTTGAGTTGCAGAAACGAGGTTTGCTCTACTGTCATCTATTTTTATGGTTAATTATTAAAATCCATTCATAGAATCAGATGAAATAGATAAATCGTTTCTGCCGAGTTGCCAAATGAAAATGTTGATTATTAGCTTTTTGATTTGTGTAATAATTTGATTTATGGAACTGTAGTTGTATGCATTGATATTGCCCGCATTGATATTGAAAAACTATTGCCCGCGAGACTTTCTGTGTAGTGCCTTTTGATCTAGATTACCAACTCATATATTAAAATTAAAAATAGGAGGTCTAGTTATGCTTTTACGTAATCTCCAACCGCCCAAGCAATGCAATAGTATCAGATTAAAAATTACAGCTATGGGTGAAAATATCATTGAAGATATGATCCTCAATTGAATACTGCAATACAAGATTTTTTTTTACGAAAAAGTAAAATCTCAATCAGTTAAAACTGTTTGTTATTTACTTATGAAAGCGGGCACAGCCGGGACGGGGAATGCTATATGTACATATACATACATACATACATACATACATACATACATATATATATATGTGTTTAATAAGGTTCTTGCGGTTTAGTCAATAATCAATAAATAAAAACAACTATTTTGGCGACTATATTGTTCTCATAATCATGCCCTACAGTGAAAAAACAGGTTACTGTACTCATATAATTTTATTGTAACCTGTTTTTTCACTGTATAGCATGATAATGAGAACAATGTTGTCTCGAAACGTCACTAAAATAGTTGTTTTTATTTATTGACTGAACCTCAAGAGCCTCATACTAAAAAAACATTACTAATTTTAGTAACAGTATAGCATGATAATGAGAAACGTTTTGTTTTTATTTATTGACTGAACCTCATATATATATATATATATATATATATATGCATTAAATTTTTAAATATCCTCGAATAATTTTATTTAGCCCATTACTCAAAGTAGTAATGAATACATTTTTTGGATATGTGATTATACTGAAATTAATTGTGGTTTCCAAGATTTAATTTCCATTTCCAATTATTTTTATGTAGCCCAATTTCGTCAATTGTACTTTATATTAGTGTTACGTTTTTTTGAAAATAGTGCGTTTTAGCCGCATTTTTAATTATATTTCCTATAATTAAAATATAGTAAAATAAATATATATTGTTTTGTATAGATTTTATTATTTTTTTTCATCGAAATCATACAGCGATTCAGTATTGACCTCTTTTCTCTGATGGTGGTAAATAAATTGAAGTTTGTAATTTTGATATTTTTTTTATTATTCTTTATTGAAAATAAATTACATAAAGCCAAATTAGGCTAATAAAAGAATAGGTACATTTTTTTTATATATATTTTTTTTATAGATACCATATTTAAATTTTTTTAAATTTAAATACATTTACGACTAATTTTTGTTTCATGTTTTTATTGATATTTACAGTTGTATTTAGTATAAGCCTCTTGTAAATATGTGGAGAAATAAATACAGTCGAATGACAATATGTAATTTGTAAAGCAACCGCCCACTGGTAACATACAACTAATTTGAATTCTAAATTAGAATTTTCAATTTCTTTTAGTTTAATCACGAGCAGCTCGAATTTGTAATGTCCATTACAATTATTCAAATTAAATATCAATACATTTGAAAATTGCTATTGGTTCTAAACTATATTGGTCATTAAATTTTAGTATAGATTCAATTTAAAACAAAAACGACCTCGAACTATATGTAATTGGCCTTTATAAACAGGTTTTAACATACTTTTTTTTTAAATTAAATGACTGTCACAGAATTTTACCACAAAATCATATATTTTTTACATAACAGTATCCTGGTAACTGTTGAAGGTTCTTTTTAGCTATTTTATAAACGAGTAGAGTTGTTACTATTATTCTAGAAAATGGCTGGAATCTCTAGCGAAGTTGCATTGAAAGTGGCGTATTGCTCTGGGCCATTTCATGTTGCCTCGATAAATATTTGATGAGGAAGCCATTGGATAATGACCGCCAGCAGTGAGGGATGTCTCTTCAACTTCCCTCCAGTTCAATCTTCGATATTATCACTTTACGATAGTATTTCAGCTCTCTTAACACCAATGTATATATTAAATAATTCAAAAATTACATTGGATAGCTGTCAACATTTTATTCATCATATTTACTTCATAATAAAAAAAAATAATCGATTCCTCCATGCATAGGAAAAACAATAGATCATGGATATATTCGTCTATAATCTACTGTTTTTACCAATTATGATTTTAGAATTAAATTGCTTTAATTAATAATTAAATTAAGTTAAAAATTTATTATTATTCGAAATAAACTAATAACGGATATCATAATATTCGCAGAAAACCAACAGAGCTAGAACAATATATAAACCCTTATATTTCCGTGTTATCTGCGTGAATAACGAATAATTTTTAATGCAATTTTTTTTTCTTGTATTATATATTTGGTAATTAATATTTTCATTTCATTAAACTAGAAATGGAGCAGATGCACGTTTTGTTTGTTATTGACTTGATAGTTGGAAAGAGTCGGCTAAACTGGCTCTTTTAAGGAAATATGTTCTCCAATAAACTCAATAAAAAGTTATCCAATTACAATTTTTCTTATTTTTTATTTGAGTCCTGGCAATAGCAGGAGTTACTCAAGTCCTTAGCAACTGTATCATAGCGCTTTCTCAGTCAGCAATGGATTCTGCTAGAGACGCAGATGAGAGAGCACCCGGGATCTCTTTAAGCCTGGCTTTCCCTTCTATAGTAAGGGGATAAACTTGGTTCGGTCCCTTCTGCCCTAGTACATAAGGACGTTAAGCCCCAAACTTGGTTCGGGGTTTCCCTGGTATGCTTGTAAATGCTGTATATAAAATATTTCTGTATGATATATAGTATTTATTATGACTGGGAGGCGCGGTAGCTCAGAGGGTAAGGTGCTTGACTACCTTGCTCCCGGGCCCGAGAGTTCGAGTCCGGCTGAAGGCAGGAAATTTATATTCCGTCATTTCAGCCGTGGATCAAATTCGAGGTCGGAAAGACCCTCCTGGGGCACACCCAGTCTTTTAAATATGGATACCCTCAAATGGGGAAAAAACCTGGCGGTTGAGCGTGGATTCTGGCCAAATCACCTCCTTTCACAACCGTTAGCTCAGAAACGGTACAGCCTACATTTTGTTTCTAAAATTTGATGCCATTTTTAAGTCATTTTTTCAATAGGTTTTTTTTTCTTGTTTATTCAAGTTTTCTAACCTGTAGTTATCATTGTATTACACAAATATATGCATATATATATATATATATATATATATATATATATATATATATATATATATATATATATATATATATATATGCCTAATTATTTATAAGATGGATTAACTTAGCCGAATGAAATTTTTCCTTTTGCAATGAGTGATCAACAGTTTTTTTTTTGAATTATTAAAGATAGAAAATTATTAAACATATGACCAAAATAAAAAATTGATGACAAAAATAACCAATGGTATAAAGATAGTACTAATTTCTATAAAAGTTCCACAACTGTAAATCGAAAATTCTTCTCCTGAACATTATAATAAAAGTGAGTTAACACCTTCGACAAATGGCTTCAATTATTATCCTTACTTATTTTTTATTAATATTTATTACATTTAATGTGATTCCTTGTATTAGTTATTTTTTATTTTTATAGAATCAGAATCGAAGATAATCCAAATAGATTCTGATCTTTCTAAGGCTTTTACCTTTGTGTCTTAACAAATATCTGTCTTCTATACACCAACAAATCTATTGTTGAGAAACATGACGATTTTATGACTTTCTAGATAAAGAGTCTAGCTGGAATAGAACTGCTCTAGAAAACTGGTCGCTCGTAATTATGAAATAGTTCTTTGAGAACAATAAAAGAGGTACGGAGGTAATATCTGAATTTTAAATAACCAAATAATTTGAGCAATTTAGCAACCAGAGGCATTGGCTACTTTAACCCGTTCGATTTTGTTTCACAAAACCACACTTCGAGCATGATAATTAGTATGAGTGATAATTATGCTAGGTTTTTTAAATTGGCACTATGCAAATCGGATCAGTAATAACCAAATAACTAAAAACTAAAAACCTTCCCTTAAATTTCTGGTGGACATGAGAAATCTTATTAATATATCGAAAACTCGTTAAAGAATCAGAACACAAATATTTTTCAGATAATCCTCAGCTACTTCATCAAAGTGGACTAGTTATTAAGAATGTTTTTTATTTTGTTTGTTTGTTTTTTATCCACAAAAATATGTTTCTACCACCTCTTAATTGTATATAAATTATAAGATATATTATTATTTAAATAATCATTTCAAGCAATTTGCTATCACGGTTTGACAAAAATGAAGAATAGGCCCTCATGCCGCGCTAGTGTTTTCATCATATATCATTGACTCGAATATACTTCCAAAAAATGAATCTTCGCAAATGGATGTTAATGCGTAGGCGTGCAATTCCTGGGAAAAACAACGTATTTTAGTTTATTAAAGGTAAATATTTGTTCATGTTATTGGCAGCACTGATGTAAACCCACGGTATTTATTTCAAACGAGAAGGATTGTATTATTTTCAGGAATGATGGGTTGAGATTTACGTAAATAAGAGGAAAGAGGCCCATGGTAATTTAATAAAAGCAAAACTTTGAACATTTCATTGCAACGTCAAACACCTGTGGCAGAATAGTTGGGTGCATACTAGTTGGTGTGAAAGTTCAGAAGACGTCTTATATTAAGAAAGTTTGCAAGGTTAATTATGTGGTTATCTCTGTCAACTCTAGTACTGTGTCTATTGTGTGGGGATCTGTGGTGTGTTTAAAGCCTGTGTATTTTAATATTTTATGATGATAAATGAATATACAAGGAAAATGTTTGGGGGAAATTTTAGAATAATGAACATTCACTGCGTCAAAGAGGAAAGAAAAAAAAATGAAATTCCAATTAATTGTCCCACTTCAAGATTATATGTTCTAAATATTTAAATAGTTACTAAATTGCCGGTATCTGAACTTGATAAATGTTCAATCACCTACATAATTGACGATAATATTGATTAATTAGCATAAAAAGTAGAGGAGAATGATTTTAAATTCGAGTTTTATTAAATGCCTAGAAAAACTTTATCGAAATCTATCGTTTTGCAAACATATTTTAGACATATAGAAAGCCAAATGGCTATTGACACTCTTAATTAAACATATTTTTTTTATTGATTTATTGAAATTTACAACTGTACAAAATATATACATCAAGTAGGTAAATGTATTGACAACGATTATAATAACATGTTAAAACTTGAAAAGGACTACTCATCAGTAGCCCCTATATTAAAAATTCTACACTAGAAGGTCTCTAGGCCATCTTCGTTTCAGACGCCTCGGAGGATTATCTGGAATGGAGTGGGAAGCAAGTTGAGAAAATAACGGATTTGAGTTGTTATAGATCTTACCATGAAAGTATGGGTATATATGGAACATTCAGATCTTTATGGATAAGTTTATTGGTGACAAAGTAAGGAGCATTGAGGATTTTTCGAGGGATTTTAGATTGTAAGGATTGAATACGAGATGAATTGAATGGTTTAGTGGAGCCCCAAAGCTCAAATCCGTATGTCCAAATAGGTCTAATCACAGTCATGCATATGAGTCTTTTGTAATTAATTGGGATCTTTGAACGTTTTCAGCCGACTTCAAAAAAGAGGAGGTTCTCAACTCGTCTGTATTTTTTTTTTTTTTTTTTTTTTTTTGTGTCTATGTTACGCGATTACTCGGTCAATTCTAAATCAATTTTGATGACACTTTTTTAGATCGGTAGGGCACACTTCAGAGGTGGTCCCATATAAAATATTTTGAAATCAACTCTGCACTTTTTAAGAAAACTCAAAAAAACAGTTAATAAAAATCACTGTTATATAACCTTCCATTTTAAACATATAATAATGATAATCTACAATCTCCATGGTAACGAAATCTAAAATATTAACAAAAATAATTTACATATACAGTCAACTCTTGATGTGTCGTACTTCGATTTGCTTAATTCTTAAATAAGTCGAACAAAATCTACGGTCGGAAGTACATTACACTTAAATTTCACCTCAAACAGACGATTTCAGATAGAAAACGTTAAAAATTGTGTAAATAAGTCGAACTGAAAATAGGGTTCAAAAGAGAGAACTTCTAGGACCACCTCTATAAAATGAACTATTAGAAGTCATCGCCTCTATAACTCGAACTTAAATTAAAAGGATTTCATGTGTAATTTATATTCCGGTTTCCCGTCATTGTTTATCTTTCCAGTTTATAGTTACACCAGTCACTTATTATTAGTTATTCACTCGAGTGAATAATTTTACAGTGGCTATTGTAAATTCTTTCAATTAACAAAAAATTAAAATTGATTTGCAAAGTGGAGAAATGAGAAAGAAGTTGGGCGTTTGTTGCTAGTGAATTCCGAATTCCGCGTGGTTCTCTTTCAACCATCCTAAAGAATAAAGAAAAGATCGCCACTGGTGGAAGGCGGTAAGTCAACTTCAGTTCAGTTGAAAGTTATACTGGTACCGGGTATTTAATTTTCTGTATCAATGATTTTATATGTATGTACAAACAACATTCCCATTAATGAAAATGTACGTAATGATTTCAACTACAATTTTGTGTTCTATTTTCCCATTTATATGCAGATAAGTGGAATAGTAACCTCGATAATTCTTTGTTCAGTAAGCCGAACTATTTTTCAGGGTAGCTTGAAGATCAAGAATTGACTGTATAAACAAAAATACACACACCTCTAAAAAGTAAAAAATAAAAATAATTTTTAGAAAAAAAATAAAACCGACTTCAAGATTAAACCTACATAAACAAACTTGAACTAAAAATTAAAAAATAATATTTTAATTGCTTCGAAACAAAAACCATTAAATGACAATCAACGAAATTATCAATACTTATATATCTATTAACAATTTATGATCAGTTATTTTTGGAGTCGGTGCCAACCAAAACAAACAGAATTTGAAAAGAAATGGTAATTGTAAAGATGCTCCCTCTGTTTCATCACCGCCACACCACTGTCTCCGGCTATTCGAAAGTTTATTGCTAAGGCAAGATTAAACTGCCCTTCTTGGCTGGCATCGACTCTAAAAATAACTGATCATAAATTGTGAATAGGCATATAAGTATCGATAATTTCGTTGATTGTCATTTAATGGTTTTTGTTTCGAAGCAATTAAAATATTATTTTTTATTTTTTAGTTCAAGTTTGTTAATGTAGGTTTAATCTTGAAGTCGGTTTTATTTTCTTTCTAAAAATTATTTTTATTCTAGTAAATGTTTAAGTAGTCTGTAACGACTAATTTATTACATATTAATTAAACATAAAAAAATATTTTACAAAAATCAGGGATTTTCATGCAGAGGTGAGAGAAGATACCGTCGTGACTTTGAGTGAAGAAGATGGCTGTGTGTAAATAGCGTTTCCAACTTTATTCCAGGGAGCTCTGACTCAGAAAGCACTTTGCTACTGTCTCTGACGACGCTCTTTTGTTTTTTAAAACAGCTGTCATAATTTAATAGGTAACTTGAACCTGTTTATAGATAACCATGGAGTTATAGACTAGTGGAGGGGGTTTACCTCTCAATAACCAGGGCAGGCAGCCATTTTGGTGTGAACCATACTATCAGTATATTAACCTCTTATCAGCTCAAATTTTGGTTTCCTAGGCTTTATACTGCTGTTATTTTACTTTAGTGATTTATTTATTGCGAACCCTTTCAGTTGCAGTTGGAAGATAGGGAGTCAGCTGAACACACTGATTTAGTTCTTCACACGGACGTCAGGTGGTTGAGTCGCGGAAAATTCCTAGAAAAGGTTTCAAGAATTATTGCCCGAAATAACAGCTTTTTCTAGACGAAAGAGGTGATGACACTCAGATTTTGAAAAAAAACGAAAAAAATGGCTAAATGATTTGGCATTTTTGACTGACATCACAATGCACTTAAACACCGTTAACTTGGAGCTTCAAGGTAAAGGAAAAAAACTATTATTGAGATGATTAGCGCAGTAAAACGCATTCAAAAGTAAATTGCAACTTATGATAGATCAACTGAAAAGAAAGGATCTGAAACATTTTCCGTCTTTGAAAGCAAGGATTCCTCAGTTGAATTATGATACGTATGAGGCTGAATTATCAAATATTTGGGACAATTCGAAATGCGTTTTTATGATTGCAGTAAATTGGAAATATAGCATCATTTATGAGTTATCCTTTTTCATGTAAAAAACATTGAGGAATTAGCTACTGAAATAGCAAGTCAGTTTTAATATGAACTCATGTTCTGTTGAAAATGAGTTGGTGCAGATTATATCAGATATACATCTCAAAGCTACAGCATCTGATACAAATTTCTGGTGTTTTATATCTGAAGATAAATATCCGAATGTAAGGCAAATCGCCCTTCAACTGACGGCATTTTTCGGGTCCTAGCCCATATGGAATGCAAGTGGCCAGTTGGGCATAGTGGGCGTGGCCGGTCAGTGTTTTGGTCTCGCCCCTCACGGAACAATATACGGAAAGGGCCTCTCCATAGTACTATAACTCCATGAAGATAACACATAACTTGAACCATTACTTATATAAACACCTAGTGCTATTCACAATGTTTCATTTACTATTAATTTATTTATTATTATGAAGTATAACATAATTTCTTCATCACTGTGATATTAAGAAAATTTAATATAATAAATTGAATTATCCGACTTTAACACCCACAAACCTATGGAAGTTAATTGTGTCAAAACTTTCACCAGTAACACACAATATATTGAATACAAAAGGTCCCCCTTTAACGAAGTCGTCTCTGTATCGGTGCTCAACAGACCCGCGGGCTTAACCCAGATAATAGACAGGATTATGGATGGCAGTGTGGACCCCCGCAGCAATCAACTCGCTCACGAATAACATCAATCAACGAAATTTCTGTGATAAGTCAGGCTGTTGAGGAAAAATCGTTAATATTTAAGTATTTCTCAAACAGCTGGATTCCAACCTTCATTTTGATTTAATATTTGTTAAAACGCCTCAGTAGTATTATTTCCGATTAAAATAAGTTATTCATAATGGAAGACTCACTTCTATTTGTATGTAAAAAAAAAATAAAAAATAAATATATGTTACAATATCCCTAATAAGCGGTGTATGTAGTTTGCCGAAATTCGTAATCAGAATTTAAATATTATATAAATTAAAAATATTATTTATACACATTGCTGCTTCTAAAAATTGTTTCATGACAAATTGGATCCTTCTAATAGGTTATTTTCCACTTCTAGCCTGCTGATTGTCTTCTACAGAATCCTCAAATTATTTTTCTTTTCCTATTTTTAATTTAAACAATAACGATATGATAATCTATTATTAAAATGTAAAACTCTTACTGTCATTAAGAGAGCCAGCACTAAACTACCTCCGTTTACATCAGATTATATTTCTTGTTGCAATAATTATAAAAAAAAAATCTTCTTATCTTAAAATATATAGACCTAAAAAAAAGTTCAATTTCGGACCACGTTATTAGTTATAACTGACATGAACTTTTTTATACAATCTAAGAAAACTTTTAAGGATATCTTAAATTAATAAACTTTATTAAAAATGAATTAATGATTTTAAAATATTCTCGTTTCCTACTAATCCAAATTTTAATAGACAAACGTTCTAATTAATAACAAAAGACTCATTGACATGACAGTATTTGGGTCTACGACCTATCTGGACATGTTGCTGAGTTATGGGGCTCCTCTAAACTTTAAAATCCTTCTCGTTTCCAATCCTTAAAATCCAAAATCCCACGTAAAATCTTCTTATTATGTCACAAATAAACATATCCATAATGATCATAATGTTCCATATGCTGCTGATTTAGCCCAAACCAGACACCTATCCTTTCATAGTAAACTCTATACCCCCTTAAATCTACTAGTACACCTTAAAGGAGGTTTTTGATCTAAAAAAGATCACAAACAAGACCATCGCTTTTTATGGTTCTTTTCTGGTTATTTCTTCATGGATAAAAAATTTGTCATATTCACCAAATTCTGATATTGATTAACAATTAGAAGAATTTGAGACGAACTCTCATTATTTACTCAATTTAGTTGAGATAGAAAACAATGGTAATTCAACCCTTCGCATAGTCTCCAAAAAGGACCAACAAATTTTTTATTTATTTTTTTAACCTTTTATTGAGTAATTATTACAATCTGCCACAAATGTGGGCAATAAGTAATATAGATGGCGTATGATTACATTCACACATTATGTACAATGAGAAAAAAAATACATAATAATAATAATAGTAAAATCAAGTAATAATTAATGTAAGAAAAAGAAAAAGGTAAAAGAAAAGAACTATCCTATACATAAACAATATAAAATATACTATGTACAAAATGAAATACTAAAACTTAAAAAATAAAAAGAAGAAAAAAAAAGTAAAAGATAAAACAAAGGTATATACAAAATGAAATACTAAAACTTAAAAAAAAAAAGAAGTAAAAAAAAGTAAAAGATAAAACAAAGGTAAAAATACTGCAATTGAATTTGTATAAAATACAAAGTGAAGAATTAGATTCCAAGATTTTTATTAATTTAATTAATTAGAAGAAATTAAAATGGACTCTCATTATTCACTCTATTTAGTTGACAGAAAACATTGGTGACTCAATTCTTCGCATAATCTCCAAAAAGGACCAAACAATTAATGTTAATTAGTTAATATAAAAATATTTTTAACTATATCATTACGACAAGAAACTGATCGTCGTTACAGACTACTTCTACATTTACTAGGTAAACGTTCAAAGCTACTGTTTAATTACAAAAGACTCATTTGATTAGACCTATTTGGACGTACGGAGTTAAGCCCCAAACTCTACTAAACCATCCAATTCATCTCGTATCCAATCCTTGCAATCTAAAATCCTACGTAAAATCTTTAATGCTTTTTATTATGTCACGAAAACACTTATCCATAATGATCATAATGTTCCATATGCTGCTGATTTAGCCCAAACCAGATATCTATGTTTTCATAGTAAACTCTATACCCACTTGAATCCACTGGTCTCCCAACTTGCCTTACACTCTATTCTCGATTCGAAGCGACTAAAAAGAAGATGGCCGAGAGACTTTCTAATGTAAATAATTTATTGCAGTGCTATTCCATTTACGTTATTTACATTTTATTGACATGTCATTGTAATAATTTCCTCAAATTTGTAAATATCAATAGATTGTTAAAAAAATAAAAAGAATCTATGTTAGAAAAGGATAAACGAATAGGAGTCGCAATTCTTTTCTATATCCTAATTAATATAATTCCTAGTTTGTTGTTGATTACTATAAATTAATTAATATTTGTTGTTTTTTTCAGGTGAGTGCTATAGAAAAAAGTTTTTAAGGACCACTGAAAAATGGTATGTTATAAAAATGCTTTAAAAATTTATAAAATTATTCATACAGGGTTTATTCTTGTTGGCATATCACATATTGAAATTTCCATAAGAAATCCTGATTTGCCTAGCAAGGACTGACAGTGAGTCCCTTAATGTTTGTGTGCTTTTGTCTTGTATGGAACACACAATAGACCAACCGGAACAAAGCACTACGTTCGCTTTCCAACCTTAATGCTATCATCCTCACGATGATTCGGCACCCAGCACTGAAGGATGGAATCAATATGCTCCCTCTGTTTTATTGTTAAAATATTATAGTTTCCAGCTCAGTCATAATAGTGTGATCCTACTGTCCATAGTTCCAATTTAACGTTAAAGTTAACCAAATTTTATAAAGATCAAAATCTCATCTTAACTGAACATGAAAATTTATATTTAAACGCATTTGTTTTATTTATCTTTTATTTTCCACATATAATTATGTTTAATATAGGAAATAATTATTTATTATTTTTTTTTTAGTTATCTATTGAAATTAACAACTGTGTATACAATATAGAAATATAATTCTTCAAGTAAATATGATGATAATGATAAAAATGACACGTCACTTGTTTTTAAAGCAACTATCCATTGGTAGCACTTATAAAGGTTCTATATAATTAAGTACTATATTAGAAGGTCCCGAGTACTTTATAAAGTAAAGTACTTTATTTTCAGGCACCTCGGAGGGTTATCTGGAATAGAATCAGAAGTAAATATTGATAATAATGGATTTGAATGTTTGTGCAGTGATATGGAAGGATAGATATCTGGTTTGAGCTAAGTCAGAAACCTAAGGAATATTATGATCTTTGTGGATAAGTTTGTGGCGAAGTAAGGAGCATACAGGATTTTTCGAAGGATTTTAGATTGTAAGGATTGGATAGGAGATGAATTGGATAGTTTAGTGGAACCACAAAGCTCAACTCCGTATGTGCAAATTGGCCTATCACTGTTATGTAAATGAATCTTTTGTAATTAATTGTAAGGTCTGAACGTTTGTCAAGCAAATGTTTAAGTAGTCGAAAACGACGTTTTCGTTTTAGTCTTAGGAAACTATTATTTAAAAATACTAATCAAGTCTTTAACATAAACAGGATGTCTGCTAAAGTTTGGAAGATTCTTTAGTGTTCCTTACACAGTTTTTATTTCCTCGAGGCATATAATTGGTTATTTATTACCTAGTGTGCTCTATAAGCACTTTCAGAACGGTTTCTCAAGTTCAAATAAAAGGGAAAACTTTACAATCTTCTCATGTAAAATTTCTTCTAACAAGCGTTTAAAAGCAATAAATTGTTTTATTAAGTAACATTGCTGCAATTGAGAGTTAATCGGAAATTTATATGGTTCTGAAAACAGAGGAAGTGATACAGGAGATATCACTTGATAGTTATTTAAATAGTTAAATCTAGAGGTATCTATTTCAAAACATTCCTTCCACTATAATCATCTTATAATATCGCCATTGAGTGATACATAATGCCAGATGACAAAGGAGGGATTTCAGAAGGGACAGACACCTTCAGCAGAGCGCTTGCCAATAGACCTCATGAGGTGGAGGGATTACACGCCTGTTAGCTGTCGTACACAGTGCCTTTGATATAACCTCTCCCTTACACCCCTCGTGCGTCGTTTTATTCCTGCATTGTTTCCCTTTGTTGTTCTACTGATCAACAACATCTACTATAGTTGTTATGTATGATGTTGACACTAATCCTTGAACCATAACTTAGGAATAATTGTGCAAGGCATTAGTTATTGTTTTAAATGGACAGACGTCTTAGTTCATTTGTTACTTATTTTATTACTGTAAAAAATCATTTTTTACAATATTCATCGAATCTCTTAAGTATTGTTAGCTTTAGTTTTTTATTAATTTATTTTCATTTTGTACTTACTAGACTCGTTGAATAGCAAAAAAGGCCGGTTTGTCGGTCGACTAGTTGATAGAGCTGACCATGCTTCCGTTGGAATTCGGGTGACATCGGTAATGTTTGAGGCACTTCGTTTATTGCATTATATGTAGGTATATCTAGCTACAGGTTTTAGTTTATAATTTTTCGTCATCACCGGTCAGAGTATTTTTTTTTTTGGAAAAGTAAAGCTATAGCCAGCAATTTTTTTTACTTTGCGTTAAATTTGATTTTGAAATTAAGAGTTGTATCATATTAAAAAAGATATCGTGTACTTAAACTTACTTGATCTATACTATTATATAAAAGGGCAAAACATTTTTCGTTTGTGATCACTAACCGCGAAAACTATAGAACCAATATGCACCAAATTTTAACTACATTATCCTCATAATCCAAGCAAGGTTTAGCAATAATAAAATTAACAGATATAAAATCAAATTTTCATTTTAAAAAAACGATAAATAAGTGTTGCGCAGTGAAGTTTGACAGTCGACTTATAGGTGGCGAGCACCATTCGTGGTTAAAAAGGTTCGGTGTTAGGGCTAAAAATTTAGGAGCGCCATTCTGCAACAGCGTTTGCACTGGTCAAACTATTGAAACCACCTATACTAAATTTTAACTACATCTTCATCGTTCTAGGAAGGTTAACAATAAAAAGTTTAAAGTATGATAATTTAAATTTACAGTCTTGAGTGGCAGAAACGAGGATTGCAAAATTTTCATATACTTTTGGGGTTAGCAATTAACATCCAACCAGATGAAATCAAAAATATTATTTCTGCCAAATCAAGATGTCGATCTACCCTTTTGATATTATGTGAATAAATATGATGCATGGGCTTCGCGGATAATTTAATTTGCCCTCTACTTGCATAGATAACCGTAAGTTTTCAAAATAATATCCTGAAACAAGTTAGTGGGCGTCATAACCTTTATTATTTCCGGAAATTTCGGTTGACTGAAACCGTGATTCTAAATGGTTCTGAAGCTGATACAATAAAAGTAAGTTTAAAGGCTTAGCGTATTTGGAACAATGTGGACAGCTTAAATTACAAAATATACATATGAGATTTCATCTTCTAAAATTGGAAACGGAACAAAGGATATAACTGTAAATGAAGAAGTATTTAAGATAGTGAATATGGTCAATAATTTGGTTGTTAAAATTTATTCAAATGTATCAGATTTAAACCGTACCCCATAGGTTGTAACTTTTTTATGATGAGTATTTAAATACTTTGTTCTCTTCTGCTATCAATGTGTTTATTTAAACAGATATATGTGAGAGAAGACGCAGTATTTTTAACCCGATATACGATGGATTCTACATTAAGTTGCTTATTTTTTTTCTTTTGCTCCAAAAAATTCTCCAAGATACGATATGCAGAATATAAAATAAAATTCGTTTTTTTAAATAAATTTTTTAACATGGCTTTTATTCAAATGTGTATTTTCTTCCGAATCTGACCCTTAAATGCAAATATAGATACTTGTAAGTTGACTTGTACAATTAAAAGTAAATTTATAGCAATTATATCTCACGAATCACCCAACAATCGACTTTTATCGGCTGTTATTCTGCTAAGCGAAAAGTTCTATTCGAAATAAGTACCATGACTTATTCATGAATTTCTCGTTAGCGATAACTTTCTTACACAACTTGTTACGGAGATTAATCCGCTCTCTCATTTCCTTAAGAAAAATATTCAGAAGTGAAGTTCAATTAGTGTCTCAGTTCCTTCTAAATTATTTTCTTTTTATAATGCCTTAAGAGACATTTCGGAATTGAAAATGAAAAAAAAAAAAAAAATCATTATACATCTGAAAGGTGGAGGTGCTAGGTATATGAATATTCAAAGCAATTTATCCCCTGACGAGATAGCGGACTCAAGATCGCTTTAACAAACTGTTGGCTAATTATGTCGCCACCTTTCCCTTGCTAAGTAAAATAAATTACTCATTCTAATGACATTTGCTCTGCCTCATCAGAAATTTGTAACTTGTGCTTGGAGGCTCCTACTGGCTCCCTGGAGATCATCTCTCTTTAATGGGGGAGTTGATGGTCTATTTCCTTCCCTTCCCCGAGCGTTTGACCGGAATGGGTATCAGATATAGTTCCCCCCTCCATTGAACTGTGTCGTTTAGCTACAATTTAGTTTTATGATTTTGTCCTTTAGTGGTTATTATGATCCGAAGCTTTAAACTTCTATCTACCTTAAAGGAGGTTCTTGATCCGAAAAAGATCGCTTTTTATGGTCCTTTTCTGGCCACTTCTTCAGGGATAAAAATAATGTCATATTCATCATATTCTGATATTGATTCACAATTAGAAGAAATTAAGACGAACTCTCGTTATTCACTCAATTTAGTTGAGATAGAAAACAATGGTAATTCAGCCCTTCGCATAGTCTCTAAAAAGGACCAACAAATTTTTTATTCATTTTTTTAACCTTTTATTGAGTAATTATTACAATCTGCCACAAATGTGGGCAATATGTAATATAGATGGCGTATTACATTCACACATTATGTACAATGAGAAAAAAAATTAAATACATAATAATAATAATAAAATAAAGTAATAATTATTGTAAGAAAAAGAAAAAGGGAAAAGAAAAGAACTATCCTATACATAAACAATATAAAATATACTATATACAAAATAAAATACTAAAACCTAAAAAAAAAAGAAGAATATAAAAATACTGCAATTAAATTTGTATAAAATACAAAGTGAAGAATTAGATTCCAAGATTTTTGGTCACTTATATCGAATGCCTGATAGCAGATTGACAGGTAAGCTTTTCAGATATCTGTGGGGTAAGAAATCGAAACAAGCTGGGTCAAGGAAGTAAAAAGGGATTTAGAAAGAAACAATATAAAAATAGAGGTGATAAATAATAGAGAAATCTTTCGGTGAAAAGTATTGAAAATGGAGGGATTCCAGGGCAGGAAAGTGAAAAGGGCTGGTGCAAAATGGTCTGAGGACAGAAAGAGGAAACATGGTGAACGGATCAAGGCATACTGGAAGAAAAGAAAAGAACAAGGAAGAAAGAATTGAAATTGGCACGAGGTCCTCCGTTGGCCCATTCGGGGGGGGGGGGGGGGGGGGGGGAGACAATTATACTCTATTTACAATTTACACTCATCCTAGGGATCCCCCACCAGACCCGTTCTTCCACTTATGAAGGGAACGAGCCAAGCATAGACAGATCCCAGCTCTTCTCTCTCAGCTGCGTCACTGGTGTTAAAAAATACAGTGGAGGGCCAACAAATTAATGTTAATAAGTTAATATAAATTTTTTTAAAACTATTTCATTACAAGAAACTGCTTGTCGTAACAGACTACTTCAACATTTACTAGGCAAACGTTTAACACTACCAATTAATTACAAAAGACTCATTTACATGACTGTGATTAGACCTATTTGGACGTAAGGAGTTGAGCTTTGGGCCGCTACAAAACCATTCAATTCATCTCGTATCCAATCCTTGCAATCCAAAATCTTTCGAAAAATCCAAAATACTCCTTACTTTGTCACAAACAAACCTATCCACAAATATCTTAATGTTCCATATGTTGCTGATTTTGCCCAAACCAGAAACCTATCCTTTCATAGTAAGCTCCATAACCATTCAAATTCGTCAGTTTCTCAACTTGCTTCCCACTCCATTTCCGAGGATCCTCCAAGGCGTATGAAAATAAGATGGACTAGAGATCTTCTTTTGTAGAATTTTTATTGAAGTGCTACAATTTTCAATTTTTTTCATGTTATTGTAATCGTTTTTAACACATCCTTTTTATATGAATATTAATCTACTTTATTTCTATACCACTACTTTAGATGTATATTTGTACAGCTGTAAATATTAATGAATTGATAAAATAAAAAAAATATAAAAATGCTCGACCGGTGGGAGGTTAGAAAATGCCCAATATTAATCAAAGATGGTAAGTAACTTGGATTAAGATGAAGTTTGGCAAATGTTTCCTATTGGATGGGTAATATAACAAATGCACTCTCTGACGAATTAGAAACTGACGCAATGCGTGTTCAGTTATAGCTGCATCTTGCATTTAATGCTCTTGAGTCATGGATCTCCGCCAACCGTCGCGTCGGGTATCAATTTACCTTATTTTTATTTCTATTAAAATATACTATGACATATTAGATTATTTATAAAGATTTTATTTTATATGCAAAATTTTGAAAAAAATAATTTTTTTATTTTATAAATGAATATGTAAAGCAAATTAGAAGATTTTTCTTAAATCACTCATATGATTTGGCATGAATTAGATACCTATCCTTACATAATAAGTCACCGAAATAAACTTGTTTCGTAATTTACTTCCTAGTGGAGGCTGAGTGAGAGCACAATAGTAGGATTTATTATTAAATTATTTTCTTGTTACCCATTTGTTAAAATTTGCAACTATTTCCAACAATCCCATTATTAGCTATAGTTGATTAAATGGGAAATTGAGAGGCTAATGGGTCTGAATTTTTATGGAGCTAACAAAGAAAGGATTGGTAGCTGGTTTGGGCGTAAATCAATAACGTCTGAAACATTAAGTTTTTACAAACTTTTATCAGCCTGATTATTTATCTACCACTGAATGCATTAGAAATTCTTCATATCATTAGAACATTAAAGATATCATTAAAATATGCCTCTTAGGGGATGAATCATCCAAAACCGGGAGATTATACTGAGGAAGAAAAATGTTTTAGCCAAAGAGAACTCTTGCTTGCCCCTGGGCTTCGTAAATTTATGATGGTAGGGGTAGGTAAATATAGCCAACGATAAATCCCTTTTAAGTTAACATTAAAGGAAAGAATATATTCGGACCGACCTCCCTCAGCTCCTCCTAGCTTGTATTTCCCCTGCTCGGCCTTTAACGCCAGGGGAAAGAGGTTTTAAGGCATTTATCGTCCAACTGTTTTTAATTAAATCCTTATTAAAAAATTACATTTTAAAATAGGATACGCATAAATATTCTTTTTGAAATTTTTCTTAAATGGTCTAAGGTTGAAATGATTTTTTCATTTTTAAAAAGAGTTGAGAAATTTTAGTTTAAAAAATGTTATATGTGATAAATTTATATCACAAAATAATAAAATAATAAACAGATCAAAATAAAAAAAAAATTTACAAATTGTTAATTAAAGAAAAAATTTTTTTTTCACTCAAATCGCGCTCATTCTATACCTTTTGTTATAAAAAAAAAATAAACATTACCGAACCCTTCGGACAGAACACTTTGCAGGTGTTCCACCAATATCGTTACAACTGTGTTAAGATTTATATAATAATACATATAATAAAAATAAAACTAGGTATCGCAAAATTATCTTACATTCTACGATAGTCAAATTTAACAATCGTTTAACAAAATAACTATACAATAAATAAATAATGTAATAAACAAAAGATAAGCTATAATATATGTGTGTGTGTGTGTGTGTGTGTGTGTGTGTGTGTGTGTGTGTGTGTGTGTGTGTGTGTGTGTGTGCGTGCGTGCGTGCGTGCGCGTGCGTGTGCGTGTGCGCGTGCGTGTGCGTGTGCGTGTGCGTGTGCGTGTGCGTGTGCGTGTGCGTGTGTGTGTGTGTACAGGGTGTTCAATATTCGAAGGCCACCCCCTTTTTTTTTCCACAGTTCTTAAACGGCTACGGTGGAAGCATATCCTCATTAGAGCATTCAAGACATAGCAAGGAAAACCCATTTGATGACAGAACCTTCGCCTCATCATCTTGGCGAGTTAGATCCTGATGAAGTGACATGCGTTACGGCCTCAGACGGTGTTGTTTTAGTATGGCCCACTGCTTAAGTGTGTATCCCTGGCTGTGTCCTAACGACCTTAATTTCATATTTTCGTTCAAAGTTTGTTTTATTTTTGCAAGCAATTTTAGAATGCTTATTTTCTTAAAATGATTTTTCACGATTTGCGGCAAAACGGTGCCCGATTCAAAATTTGATTTTCTTTCGAATTCCGTCGTAAAAATACCACATCCCATTGGAAATTCTAAAGTTAGGGTCGCTGGAGAAGAACTGGAAAAGGTTGGAGAGCAAACTATGACCTGAAAAGAAACTTCGTTTGACACAGTTATGACTGGGAGTTTCGTTTCAAAATTTAAAAAAGGGGGTGGCCATTGAATATTGAACACCCTGTATATATGTATATATATATATATATATATACATCCCATTGGAAATTCTAAAGTTACGGTCGCTGGAGAAGAACTGGAGAAGATTGGAGAGCAAACTATAACCTGAAAATAAACTTCATTTGACACAGTTATGACTCTAAGAGTTTCGTTTCAAAATTTAAAAAAGTAGGGAAAAAAAGAATTGACTGGGGTGGCCATTGAATATTGAAAAAGTAAAAATACACCCTGTAACTATATAAGATAGGAGCAGTGTATATATATAAATTATATTATATATTGACCATAGTTTTTGAGATTATATATATATATATATATATATATATATATATATAACATACAAAGGTAAATTTTTTTTTATGGGCAAAAATGAATACTGTCGTAACTCGGTAAGTCGAAGTTGAAAGGTGAACAAATGTACTTCAAGCTATTTATTTTTCGAGACAATGAATTTTCGACAGAGTTCGCAAAAAATATTTTTTCGATTTATCGAGTTTTTCCTATAATATATATATGTGCGTGTGAGTATAAGGGTAATTAATTTTAAACTACTTAATGTTTTAAATAATTTTTTCGAAGAAAAATTAACAGAAACGGAGATACTAATGAAAATAAAATAAATATGTAATAAATCACATAATTTAAAATATTCTGCAATTTCCTTCTACTAATATGTAGTCATTCGACGATTTGTCACACGCTGAATTCGAAATTCGACTTATGGAGTCTCAGGAGTTGTGAAGAAGAATTTTACTTCGAGTTAACGAAAACAATTCATCATATAAACTTAATCGAGAAATAGGATTCACTTCGACTTACCGAGTTTTTCGGCTTATATATTAATAATAATAATACGATTAAAATAAGTTAAAAGTTAAAAATACAATCATGTTTTTATTTACAATATACACATATGGATTCCCCAACGAGACATTTCCCTTCACTTATTGAGGAACAAACCAGGTCCAAAGGGATCCTAGCGTTTCTCTCTGAACTACATCATTGATGTAAAGATACTACCAGTGGGGGTATGAGATTTTAATGTCTAAAGACTTTAGTTTTTATTATTGACTAGTAAATTAAAATAGAAATACAAAACAATCCAATGTAAATAAATATTATAAAAATCATCATAAATGCCTTTAAAAGTGATATATCTAAACATAAGGACAAACTCAGCAACTTTTTTCTAAGGCAATACCTGAATGGCTATGTTGCTTGATTCGCAAGCTATCGTGCTTTTCCATAATAATTAATGCCATTGATAAGTATTTCATAACTTTTATTTTCACCTCCAGCAAAAAAATCAATTGTCATATCTGATGAGCGTGCTGGCCAAGCTCCTGCAATGCCAATCCATCGATTGGTATAATTTTGATTTAATCACTACTGTGGACCTCTGGAATAAAGTGCTGTGCAACCATCTAATAATAAGATCTTATAAAATACATACTAATATTACTTTTTGTAATATTTATAATACATCAGAGTTCTTGATGGAAAATTTGTTGAATCTGTTAGAGTGTAGGTCGAAGTTTAGAATACATTCTTTAGTATTCAAAAATATAGGTAAAAGAGAGCTAGAAAAGGAACCCGTTCCTTTTGTCTAACAGGTTATTCCGGAACCGGTTATTACTAAATCATAACTACGTATTACGATTCACACATCCTTTGAATTTCAAATGTATTTCTTAAAAATAAATAATGCTTCAGAATATTATATTATTTTTCCAGTATAACAATGACTCACTTTTTATCTGTTTGCAGAAGATATACAAAAGATCAATTAAAATTTAAATATCTCTTTTACAATTACCCAAATTTATTTTCAATTAATATTTCATATAATAATTTATTTATTTTTAAATAAAAATTATAGTAGGCTTATAAAAATTAATATTCCGTAAATAAAATCAAATTCATATTTATTTTGTAGATTGAAAGTAAATATTATATGTAAATAAAGCTAATACAAAAAGGAATGTTTATTCACAGGACTTAAAATTCGAAATTAAAAAAGGACTACTCTAACATTTACTAGACAAATGTCCTAAGCTTCCGATTAATTATGAAGTATTCATTTATTTGGCACCAATTAGATATTTGGGGCTCAACTGAACCTTCTAATTCCTTTCTTATCCTATCCTCACAATCTAAAATCCTTCGAAAATATCATCAATGCTTCATACTTTGTCACAAATAAACTTATACACAATGATCTTACTGTCCCACATGTTGCTGATTTTGCCTACATCAGTACCCATCCTTCCATAGTAAACTCCATAACCACTCCAATCCACTAGTCTCTCAAGTTACTCCTCAATCTAATCCTGGTAACCCTCTAATGCGTCTGATAAGAATATGGCTGATTTACAAGGGATTGTCATGTAATCATTTTCCCACAAATTTACTAGATATGTATGTTACAGGCAAAACATAAAATTAGGTGATAACTAGAATTCACTAGATAGAACTAGACTTAGCAAAGCTCGTTCGTAAAAACTAGTATTAACTAGTATGAACTAGCTAAAATTGGCGATAGCTAGAATTATCGATCAAACATGGATGATTCTAGTATTGCTATATAATACCAGTTTTAACGAAAGAGTTTTGCAACATCTACTTCTATCTAGAAAAATCAAGTTTTAAATAATTGGGGTTTTGCCGGTAACATATATATTTAAGCAGATGTATATATCAATAAAAAAAATGAAAACAAAAACAAATCAGCTGTGATATTTTAACCAATTTCAGGCTTTGTGAAATTTTTGAACATTACAAAAGCTGGCTTGAATTCAGAAACCATTGACGAGGAAGTGTATTGTTATTTGCTTCGTTTAGATAGAACCTTTCCAGTGGTGATGCTGCCTCTATTCAAAGGCTTCCATTTTGTATTGAGATGCTGTCTTCTAGTTCTCGGTTTCATGAAAGGGTCTATTCGACCTGAAAACGTTGAATGTCGATGAAATAGCAAAGCAGGATACTATTTGTTAAAAAATATATAACAAACAATTATACTAATGATGTAATAAAATGATAATTAATGAAAAAAATTAGTATATTGTAATAATAATATTTACATATTTACAATTTAAAAATACAATAACTTTACCCTGCGTCGAAAACCTACCTCATCCTGTCCTCTTGGATCCTTTAATGGTTTACCACTAAATAATGTAAAACAAATACGATACCTTGGATTTTATGGACAAGAGACTTACCTGGAACCCTCATACAAGATTGAAAAGACAAGAAGCTGCATGTCAATTTCGACTGCTACAACACTTACTAGAATAACGTTCAAATATCCCGATTCACTACAAAAAACTCATCTATATGACGGTTATCAGACCTATTTGAACTTACGGTATAGAGTTATGGGGATCCACCAAACCATCGAATTCTTCCCTATCCAGTCTCTCCAATCCAAAATCCTTCGAAAATCCTTAATATTTTGGCATAAATGAAGTGATCCACAATGACATTAATATCCCTTATTGCCACGAATCAGATACCTTTTTCTTTTATAATAAACTTACTCCTCATCCAAATCCACTTGTTGTACAACTTGCTTTCCATTCCATTCCAGGATTCCTGGCAATCCTCCGAGGCGTCTGAAAAGAAGATGGCCTCGGGATCTCCTTCTTTTGTAAATATTTCATTAGAGTACTAATAATGGGTAGTTAATTTGCATGTTTTAAAGATGTCATTATTTTTTGTTGTAAACCACTTATTTACAAGGCGTATTTGTAATACAGTTGTAAATTTCTATTAATAAAAGAATAAAAAAAAATTACAATATAATTTCATTTTCCGTTCTTATCCTCTGTATGATTAATGTAGTTTTTTTTACAATAAGGAATGGTTTTTACATTGTAAAATTGTTCCTTAAACAGTTAGGGGTAAAAAAAAAAAACGCATTTTGCAACTGCATTTCAAGAGTAACACAACTCAAAAATCTGTATTTCATTTTTTGATTTATCATCTTGTTGAAGTTCATTACTAATCTATGAAATGTCAATAATGTATCGAACGAAATTCGAACCCTCCTGATACATCTCACTTGCGGTTGGGTTTAAAAGATAACTCAGGTACACTCTCAATATTTCACATAAGACTGAGAATTATATATTTTTTTATTTCAGGTATTTGAGGTGCTTCACTTTTAATGTACTAGTGCGATGTATATATATATATATATATATATATATATATATATATATATATATATATATATATATATATATATATATATATGAGTATCTCTTAGTGTATTGGGTTAAACTAGATCAAAAATGTAGCTAAATAAATCTCACCTTTCTATTCCAATCTGTTGCAGATATAAAATAAAACTTTTTTGAGGAAATTACGTGAATTAAAAATAACTAACTAAAGTATATATATTACAACAAATATTTATAAATACTAAACAGGAGTTGTTAACTGATTTATGGAAGGAGTATATGTTTTGTTCTTTTGTTGGTGTATCTTGTTAGGGAAAATTTTTATTGTAATTACCGATTTCTTGGATCAAAAAATCTATTTAAAATTGCTAGAAATAGTTGCTTATTAAAAATATGTTTTAGTTTCATCATAAATGGTTTCATTATTTATGAGTTTTTACAACAGTATGAATCGTTTTAGTTTTTCAAACAGTAATATTTCTCTCAACGATTAATTTTTTTCTTCGTCCAATTGTATTTTTGTTTTGAGAACTCGCTTTCAATAAACATGAATTGAGATTTGCGGCATTTAGCTACATTTTTGATCTAGTTTAACCCAATTTTTTTTTTACACTAAGAGATACTCACCCTGTATATATAAATAAAAATTACGTGAATTAAAAAATATTTATTTTTTTTATGGAAGGAGTATATGTTTTGTTCTTTTGTTGGTGTATCTTGCTTTCTTTTTTCAATTTATTTTTTATTTTTATTTTTCAAACAGTAATATTTCATTTTTTAAATTAGATCTTGAGGTTTTTCTTGCTTTCTTTTAATCTTTAACAGTTGATAGAAAATCTACAAATCACAATAACGCATGTAGTTCAGCAATACCCTACGCTGAAGAGAAGTGAAGAGATTTATATTAGAAGCATACCTGTACACCTCAGAGGCCAGATATGTTTTGTTAAAGAGATTATGATCGAGAGCTAAACGATAGTATTTGAACAATATTAACAATGCTAACTGTGGATAGGATACCTAGAGTTTGATGGCTGGTTTTGAAAACCGCTGATAGTTGTTACATTTTACGAACACCACTACCCATCTTAGGCTTATAGTGATATCTAAAGAGGTAAAATTCTTTGAACAATGCTGATTGAACCACTGATATTTACTTTTTCCCAAATAAGCTTATCCATAAAGATCTTTATGTTCTCTATGTTGTATATTTAAACCGATCCAGATTTTGTTTTCATTGTATAATCCGTAACCACTCAACCTTATATAATATATTAACCAGAACTTGACTAATTTTTCAGTATGTTTTACGAAACTAATCTTAAATTTTTCTCTAAAGTTCATTTTGAAAGCGGCTGAGTTACTGGCAGCATATCTTAGCCTGTAAACGAACTTACACGGAGCTCATTAGAATAACAGGCCTTCTGCTTCCCGTTCGCAGACCCTTCCCGAACAGATAACCCAACTTGGGATATAAGTTCTCGGTACATTACGATACCTGAACCGAGCTGATTTCGAATTGAGTTAACCTGTAGCTGAAATGGTAGTTTGCAGTTAAGATAATGTTTATTCTCATATATTTTAATTTTAAATAAATTTAGATTGATATTGGTTATGAAGTTAAAATTTATTGTATCCTATTTTTCTTCAAATATTCAGTTTGATTGTATGTAAACTATTTGAATAGTTATTATTTAGGAAATTAAGATAATTATTTAAACGCAGTTTGTAAAATTTATTTATTTCTTCATGTTAATGATTTTTACATTCATGAAACCTTATACTCAAAAATGTAGCTAAATGCCGCAAATCTCACCTTTCTATTCCAATCCGTTGCAGATATACGATAAATCGAAGACTTTTTTGAGGAAATCACGTTTTTTCCCATAAAAACTGTAATATCTCCATTTTGTCTAAATATTTTTCAAATTTTGGCCACATTTTCAGATTTAGCATTAAATTCCCTATAAGAACAGAGTACACGTAACCTTGAATTTTACAAACTTGGTATCTAAAGAACAGCTTGATCTTCACCTTATTTGGGGAAGTCACAATGTCTTATTTACTTCAACGCTCACCGTTTTTCGTAAAAACTATCCACAAAACGTCAAATCTCACAAAAACTTGCAAATTTAATCAGCTTTCGAATGATATGTTAAACGTAATGATTTTGTTTCAATTCCATGGAGATATTTAATTTTGAAACCGAAAAAAACATGGTGTTCTCATTTTGTATACAAATCAGTTACTTGGGTAAATAAAACATTATGACAATCCCTTAATGGAAATGTGCATTTTAAACATAATAAAAACTCTTCATTGGAATAAAAAGCAAAGGAAAAAATGATTGTTTAATAGAAAATAAAGGAAAACTGTCAATAAAGCGACACTACATCAGAGGATCTCATGTTAATACATTTATTTATTTATTATGTGATTTATGGCTAGGTGAGTCTCATTTTTACAGGGGAAGGCATTTCGACCATTCATAATAACGATATACATGGATTGGTAGAAATGCCATCCCCTGTAAAAACAGACTCATCTGCCCATACTTCAAAAAGTAGTATTCTTAGACACAACCTGCATTCAGTAGCTAACGGCAAAACTAAGGTCTATGTTCATTATCACTGGGTTTTAAACATTACATTGAAAATCTAATAAAATAAATCCTAAATAATAATAATAAAAAAATAAATGTAATAACATGAGATCCTCTGATGTAGTGTCGCTTTATTGACAGTTTTCCTTTATTTTCTATTAAACAATCATTTTTTCCCTTGCTTTTTATTCCAATGAAGAGTTTATTATGTTTAAAATGCACATTTCCATTAAGGGATTGTCATAATGTTTTATTTACCCAAGTAACTGATTTGTATACAAAATGAGAACACCATGTTTTTTTCGGTTTCAAAATTAAATATCTCCATGAAATTGAAACAAAATCATTACGTTTAACATATCATTCGAAAGCTGATTAAATTTGCAAGTTTTTGTGAGATTTGACGTTTTGTGGATAGTTTTTACGAAAAACGGTGAGCGTTGAAGTAAATAAGACATTGTGACTTCCCCAAATAAGGTGAAGATCAAGCTGTTCTTTAGATACCAAGTTTGTAAAATTCAAGGTTACGTGTACTCTGTTCTTATAGGGAATTTAATGCTAAATCTGAAAATGTGGCCAAAATTTGAAAAATATTTAGACAAAATGGAGATATTACAGTTTTTATGGGAAAAAACGTGATTTCCTCAAAAAAGTCTTCGATTTATCGTATATATGCAACGGATTGGAATAGAAAGGTGAGATTTGCGGCATTTAGCTACATTTTTGATCTAGTTTAACCCAATTTTTTTTTTTACACTAAGAGATACTCACCCTGTATAAATTAATGTAATTAATTAAATTTAACTATTTAATTTGGAATCCTGTGACAAAGTAATCTGGCACAAAACCATTAAGTTCCGTTCCCTGTGATGTGAACCGTTTCAAGTCATAGGAACCTATTAAAAAGCGAGTAGTTATTAAGCAGGAACATGTTTATTAGCAGTCGCACGCCCTATCATTTCTAGACTAATTCCCGATCCATTTCCATGGCAAAGGTCAGATGCTTTGTGTCTCCGCCCTGTTTGTTTCCCCACGTACCCAATTTTCTCCCTCTCGGGGATGTCCCGAGTTTCCCTTTTGACCTGGTAATTGGAGAACAAGGGCTAAAATAATAATGATAGGCTGAGGGAATAAACAGACTGTTCCATTCGTTAGCGAGCGCACAAAGTCATGTCATTTTCTTCTAAGTTTTACCTCTGTCCTCTTGTTAGAAAAATAATCTAATTTTGTTTGAGTTTTCTTTCAGCTATGGCGGAAAATGCTAGGCCATGTAATGATCGCTAGTAAACTATACCAAATGTGTATTTCTTTTCTCTATTTTTATCTAAAAAAAATACAAATATTCTATCTCTCGGTGCTAATAATACAGGTATGAAATGTTATACAAGGAAAGAAGAATATACAGACACAATTAGTCAGTTTGCTATGGATAATTGGAAACATTTTAACGTATTGTTAAAGTTATAAAAATATAATGAGGAAAGTTATACATAAATACTTTAAGAAAACTCCATAACTAATAATATTGATGCATAACATTCATGGGTGAGGGAGGCTTGATCCCAAGTACTCCAAGTTGTCTGCAAGTATTGTAAATATATATTGATTTTACCTTAATTTTTTTTTCTTTTCTTTTAGTATTACCATTTTTTCCTTCTTTGTTTATATTTATATATCGCACATGTATTTCTAAAGTAACACAACTCAAAAATCAGTGTTAAAAAATGTAACATTTTCACAGTCTTGTATGAAATATCGAAAATGTACCTGAATTATCTTTTAATCACAATCGCAGATGTATCAGGTCGGATTAGAATTTAATTCCATATATTTTTGACATTTCATTTAAGAATATTGAACTTGAACATTATAATAAATCAAAAATACAGATTTTTGAGTTTTGAGTCGCTTTAGAAATACATGTGCGATATGTACAAATGGATTTACCATCATCTCTTTTATCTATTTCCCTTTAATCAGGGTTTTAATCTTTTTCCAAATATTAAAAAATCTCTAAAAAAGTTTTGAAAATTTATTAGTTAAAATGAATTAAACAATTTTTTGTTATATGCTCCATAGCACTCAGTCACTTATGTGTAATCGATTCTTACAATCCTTTGTGTGCTTTTAGTGAGGCTTTCTTATGAAAGGATAATTGGAGATAATAAATTTTGGAGGAGCTTGCACGCAATCTTCCCAGGGCATTCTTTATGAAAGATTTCCAAAAGAAGGTGTCCTTAATTTTGGACTTAATTATTTATGTAATATAACAATATTTGAAGTTTTATTTGAGTTTAAATTATTATTATTATGTAATATATACTAAATAAAATGCACATCCATTCAATTTGCTGTTCCTTGAGTTTTAACATCACCACGTACTCAAACAATGTACAAAATATACTACAAGTTTATTTCTTATTTTGATATGGCATTCATTCATAATAAAAAGTTATTATATTTTTTCTGGGAGTATGGAATTCCAGTTGAAAAAGATTTCTTTTGGTTGTTAAACACTATCACTCACAGCGAGCTTATTATTAATATTAATTACAAAACATATAAATAACAGTATATAAATAAAATTCTTTTCTGTTCATTTGGTTCTTTAGTTCACAATATTGTGTATACCAAACATCTCTGATAAAAAAATGTCAGTATCCTCGGTTTCGAATACCTAAAACAAAGCATTATGAAATATATTTTCTATTCTATATAAAAATGCCTGTTTTGTATTAATAATTATTTTACACTAAAAAAAAAAAAAAAAAATAAAAAAATAATAAATAAATAAAAAAAAAGAAAACTAATTTTACGTTAACGATTTATTTTTTTTTTTTAATAATTTGAATATGATGAGAAGGGAAAAAAATCTATTGAATGATCCTGAGAACATTTTACAGCTGACTTTGTTTGTGAATAGTCTTTCAAAAATGTAAGCCATATTAAAAATATTTTACTGCTTTTTTTCTGTGGGATTTACAAGTATATGGGTCATTCTCCCATTTCATACGAATTTGTGTCCCGAAGCGATTGTGGTTTCTACATGAAATTTTTCGCAACCCAACTGTAACAAGTAGGTGCAAGGTACTTATCTCTTAAACGTAAAGTAGTTTTTCCATGATTATTGATTTGTTTTCATGATTAAATTTGAATTCAAAAAGTCAATTTCTATTTCCCTCACCTGTCCCATAACATGAGTTGGTAACGTAAAAGTTCTCAGTTACGTTGCAATATGTTGAATTTTATGATTAAAACTGAAGCTAATTGCTTACATAAAGAATGATGACTACTAATGGCTGTGTCTCATAGGGTCAATCTATTTCCCTCACATTTTTTGAAAAAGCCTGCCAAAGCATAACCAAGATTCATTCCATCATATTTCAGACTGGCAACATTGCAGAAGCTTCCCACCAAGGGTAACCTAACTTACAACAAATTTCCTTTGTTTGTTGTCCCAAGTTTGTGTCGAATCAAGTGTTTGAATCGTGTCATTCATAATTCTATTTCCCTCACATACTGATTTTTCAAAGAGTTTAACTTTGATTCTTGTTTTCTTTGCATTGAACTATATGTTACCCATGTAGTTCAGAGTTCCATTTGTTTTTTTGTTTTTCCAAAATGCACCACTCTCATATGGTGGTGTTAATCTTAAATCAAACTCAAAATTCTATTTCCCTCACACCTAAAGTGAGGGAAATAGATCACAATAGGAAAAACTGTAAGTGAAATATGACTTTTTATATAATTTATGTTATTGTGATATAATATTAATTATGTTAATCTAATGTTCGATTTCTAAGTTTAAATGTATAATATAATGTCTTACCATTTTAATTTTTTTCCTTTCAAGTTTTATGTTTAAATGTTTAATTAATATTAATTGATATCTCTTAATCGACTAGTTGATATCATACTCATTAATCCTTAACAGGCCAAGTATAGACATATATTAAGCGGTTGGCATCACTGCCAATAAATAAAGATGAGGTATCCATACGGATACCTATACCATCATAATCATAAATTTGCAGATAGACTATATTCTATGAAGGAATTTTTGCTAGTAATATTAGTAGTCTTTTAAAAAAATGTTTATGAAGAAAAACTTTTTTTTTACATAATTTTTTTCTAATGGAATCACAATATCGAAATTCCGACGAAATGGCAGGATGACCTATATTCAACATTTATTTAAAGAGTTTAACAGTATTTTTGTAAAATGTTATTTTTCTAATCCTTTTTTTTTTTTTTTTTTTTTTTTTTTTTTTTTTTTTTTTTTAATTTTTAATTTTTAAAAAGATACGATTCATTTTGCTAAGTGTAAACATTATATAAGTTATAGAATTCCAATTCCAGCCAAGTCCATTTTTGCGCATTTTCCACAGCAGGTCGATAAAGGTAAAGGTATGGCTGAAATAGGAATTGTGTGGCCATTTCTAATGTGATTTAACTGATACTTAGAGAAAACCATCCACTTATATATAATTTAATAGAAAAACTATTTTAAAAAATAATGGAAATTAGATATGACTAGAATTTTGGAAGTCTCCGACTCATATGATATAATCATATGAGTTTCGCATTGTTTTGTCCTGTTATATTTACACTCCAATTTTTCTGGTGATATGTTGAAAGCTTTTTGTAAATCTTTGCTTTGAAATGAAATAATTGATGTTAATTATTGTTTTGCCTTCTCGCAAAGAAACTTGTTATAGTTATTATTGACAGACAAAAATCTAGAATTTGTCAAGCAAAAACTAACTTTAAATCAATAACAAAAGAGGGTGCCCTTATTTACATCTTTTCCTCTACTATTTTACCGTTGATATAAATGTATCATTACCATTTTTCAAAGGTTAAATTTACTAAAAAAGCTTAATAACTTAACTTGAAAAATCGACATGGTTTATCTCGCTTGAGTTTCTCGTATAAATAAAAATAGATATTGTCCATATTTTAGAAATAAAAATATTTTATAAGTCCCCATGTTGCACGCTTCCCTGATATGGATGGCATGACATGTATTCATCTATTTGTTTGTTCGATCAATTTTTTCGTGACTGACAACCGACCAGCTATATAATTTAATAGCATATATTTAAGGAACGTTTTATGTTTATATGTATATGTGTGTATATAAACTTTTTTTTTTTATATTTTTAGAGGGAAACATATAAACTTTACATCTTGTATGCAAAAGATTATTAAAAATTTGGTGAAGTTTCATGGCTTTGCCTCAACATCAATTTCTAGAAAATAAAATATTATTATTTATAAATGTGCGAAATAAGACAATAACCAGGCAACCATTTTTAATAGATTATTTAATAGCCTTTGATTTCCCCCCCTTTTTAATCAGTTTAGCAATTATGCTAAGGGAAAGAACGAATGTTTATTCGAGGGCACCTTGGTCCCTAAGAATTATACGAAAGAACAATAAAGAGGTATTGTTGTCTGACTGCATACATGTCAGCTATGAACGTATGTATATAACAAGTTAGATGTTTGAAAATATATATGATAGAAATTAATACCCAAAATAAATTTTTGAATTAATAAAAAAACATTCTTATACTAATAAATTATAACATTATTTATATTCCGGAGTATTGATAGTTAATGAGGTGAATGAATAAATGGTGTATTAAGGAAGTGAGAGAAGAAGAATTGCGAATTGAAATGGGTAAGGAATTCCCAAAAAAGACTGCAGGAATAATAAAGGATATTTCAAAGGATGCAGTTCGATGAGAAGGGATATGCCAATCAACGGGCTGAGATCTGGTATTGAAATGGAAGAACGAAGGGCAAGGATGCCGTAAATATATGAAGGTTTTTCGGACTTTAAAAGATTGGAATAGGAAGATTTTAAGGAAGTATTGCCGCCGATAACTTGGATAAAGCCACCTTAACTAAGAATATTAATACATCATATGAAAGCGCCTGGGGATCCCAAAAATGAATCTTATAAAGGAGTTTAATAAATGATAGACAAGAAAGTATTTTTTAACTTTATGGTGTTTATATAATTCTAATATATTTTAATGAACATTAAAATCACACCAATTAATAAATTAAAATAAATTTATAAATTTTCTATAATAAATAATTTATTTACTTTCTTTACAAGCATCTACCCTACAGGGTCATTAGCAACAACAAGTGTATGATTTCTTTTTTAACATTTAGGGTAAGTGTACTAGTAGTTGACAGTGCACTGGTAGTTGACAGTTTGATAATAAATCTCTTATAATAAGGTTTCTGTTTGCGCTTTCGTTTCGGTTACATTTTGGCGGATGGTTTCTCTCTGCAAAAGAAAAATCAGGGGTAGAGGAAAGAACCAGATTTGGCTAATTTAGAGCTCAAAATTCATTACTTGAAAGGGTGTGAGTGGGGTGTCAACTACTAATGCAGGATCTATCAACTACTAGTCAGTCTTTTTTCTTTTCTTTTTTCAGTTTTAAAATAGCACCAAAAAAAAAAAAAAAACTCAATTAAGAACCACAGCAAATGGACAAGGCCCTTGATGACGTCAAAAGGGGAATTTCTGTAGCAGCGGCAGCAAGAAGCAACGGACTACCCCCGTTAAACTAGTACCCTGTCAACTACTAAAAATTGGCATCCAGGGCGTGTCAACTACTAATGCAAAAATGAGATTTGGAAAACTAACACTTTTTCAATGTTATATTAATACTATTTCAAATTTTAAAAAATTAGGACGGGATTCGCACGTATCTGAAAAGAGGCGAAAGAAATTTATCACATGAATAACCCAGGAAATATTGCTAAAATGTATTTCTAAATGCGTCAACTACTAATGCACTTACTCTAGTAAATTCAAACATTATTGGTTTCTGATATTTTTAAAGTAAACATAATTATACAAAATTATAAAGATTTGATGTTTTTAAAAATTTAAATAAACTTTGAACAGACATTTCACTGTCACCGAGAGCGATGTCCATCCGGTTGGCCATTCCGCAATCTTTCATTACATCCTTGTGTTCCTCGCAGTCCATCAAGATGTGCTCCACCGTCAGGGGTACATAGCAGCAGGTCCTGCAGGTCGGTGAGTAGAGTTCCTTTAGAAGAGATGTGTGCGTTATGGCTGTGTGTCCAATCCGTATCCTTACCAAGACAGCTTCTTCACGGCGATTTCTTTTCTTTTTTTCAAGTTTTCCAGACCTCAGGACTATTTTTAACTTTGCCTAATTTGTCATCTGTTGTTTCCGCAAGAATTTGTAGCTTGATCAGCTTCCTCGTTTCTTCCGATACCCAGATGAGAAGGAATCCAAAGAGACCTTATCGCTTTGCCTGAACGTAGACATACCTTCTTAAAAATTAATAATTATTTTAGATCTAAATGTGACGAAGGACGTTTGCAAGTCTCACAACGTGCAGCTGTATGTTGTGATTTTCTAAATTAGAAATGGAATGAATGCCTAAACAATAATTAATATAACACTTTTTATAAGTTGTTTACTTTTGCATAAAAATTCCGTTTGGGTAAAGCTTTTCAGGTATCTAAAAAAAAAGAAACATACTCATTAATAAACATAAATACCATCATTCACCCATTCGCATAGCCTGCGTCAGTGGAAATTATTAGTATCTTGTAAAGAAAACTATTCCTAAATACAGAATAGCATATTATTTATTTCTATTCGATAATTTGTATGGTTCGCTGCTCGAACTAATTATTCTTAATTAAATGTTCACAATATTTTCTTAAGATCCTTCTGTACGAGATCGATTCATCTGAAATTAGTGCGTGTTTCTACAACGACATATCATGCTGTAAAAAAAAAAAAAAATAAAAAAAAATTTAGCTTTAGTGGATTGGAGTCTATTCAGTGAGTCGAGTCTAGTTAAAATCTCATCCGAAACGGTGTTTCAACTCCTGATTTCCTAAAAGTCAAAATTCTTAAAATATCCTATAATAATTTATTCTCATCTTTCATATTATTCTATCGATCAATGAATTAATTATAACTACGAACCATTTCATCTACTCAAGATTACTAGAGTTTATTTTGAATCTATTCCGTTTGCATTTGAAAACAGGAGACATTCCCCAAACGGCCCCACGTGGTATAAATATATTTGCATGAAAACTTTTTCAATTTGTTTTGCCTTTTCCGTTGTCGCATCTGTTTCGAAAGGTCTGTTTCTCTAATATTCTTTTCAACGAAATGGCCTGTCTCCTTTGAAAGCACTAGTATTTTCTTGAACCCTGATATGTTATTTTCCTTCCCTAGACGAATCTATACTTAGCTTTTTCCTCACTGAAAATAAAAAAGTGAGCTATTATATAATGCATGACAGCAAAATCATTTGATTTTCAATTCTAGTTATCTCAGACATATATAAGTATTTTGATTTCAGGAATTTAAATACCTTTATTCTTCCAAATAATATATTTATACTGCAAATATCAAATGTTTTTTTCTATATGGTCGAAAAACCCCTATGATTTAAAAATCGTATTAATTACCAAATTTTTATTAAACCGTTCTAAAACCTAAATAACATGTTTAGGTTTAATTTCAAGACATTTTTATACCTAAAATGCAATTCGTAGAAAATGTGATATCTGAATGTCGTCCATATAGAAAATTTAAAAAAAATCGTAGGCAATCGGAGAAAATTATTAGATTTTAATATTGACTGGTTGTAATTATTAGTTCCATTTTCAACTCAATTAACAAGTTTAAATACTTTGTATCAGAGTTAGGCAAAATTTAATCATAATTAAACATTTGACAACTGATTTCCTTGAATCAATCATCTAATTTAAACGTGATTCAAGTTGAGAGGCAAGTCTGGTTGGGGGAGTCCTAGGATGTGTGTATAATGTGAAAAGTATGGTTCTATTTTTTCAACTTTTTAACTTTTAATTTTTCCTATTTTTTGTTTTTGCTATTATTATTGTATTTTTCTTTCTTCTTATATTCATGATATTCTTTTTAACCTTTTAATTTATTTTTAACTTTTTTTTGAATTTCATTTCATTTTTTTTGTTTTATAGTTCGAGGTTCTTTATTTATTTATATTCCTTTTCACTCCATTTATTGTATTGTACATTACGAGGTTATTTATCTATAATTTTTTTTTTTCATTTTATTTATTTTCATTGTAGATATTTTGTGAATGGATCCATAAAGTCATCCATATTACTTATATCCCTCCTTGAGGCAGATTGTAATACTTTTCATAAGATTTATTATTAAAAAATCGTGATTAAATACTTTTAATTGATTTTTCAGTGAACCAGGTCATTAGTAAACTAAAAAAATCAATTTAAAAATTTAATCATGGTTGAATCAGGTCAATGATTCAAGGAAATTATTAATAAAATATTTAATTATGCTTAAATTTTGTACAACTCAAATTTGCATGCCGTTGTATAACATGTCGTATTTGAGTAAGACACGGAAAACGGTACTAAAAGCCTTGGGAATATACATGTTGCAAACTTCCTGATCGACACAAATGTTTTATGAACATTTCGTGAATTTGAATATTGTTGGAACATCTAGACAGGAGATGCCCCGCCCTAATTCTTATATAGCATGTTGTCTACACTCGGCGCCATGGGATGTTAAATGGACATTACTAATTCAATGTTATTGTCTCGTTATAGACCAGTTGTTTACCCTACCACTTCCACCAACGACCATAAATCAAATGATCCTTTAACATTCAGACTAACGAATGTTTGAGCACCTTACCCTAGCGTAGTCGCTCGTTCGGAAACCTACACCATTATTCTTACCCATCTAAAAATAAGTATGAAAATCATTAGGAATAATATTTATGAAAGGAATATTTTTTTATGACATTAAAACGAGGTGTGTGTTTAGTGGTTGCTGGTTTCGGCATCGAGCTTTTAGTTTGTAATAGTTCAAACTAAATTTTAAAAAATATTATTAAATATAATTAGACAGAGTATCTAAAACAAAGTTATTGTTATGTTGCTAGGAAAAATATCTAAGGGATGCTTTTTCCAACTAATTACATTTATAAATGGTTTCTAAAAAAAATAAATTGTATATGCAGTGTATATATCAAAAATAGTACAAATTTAATCTATACTATTATATAAAAGGACCAGCCATTTTTCGTTAGTGACCGCTAACCGCGAAGACTACTGAGCCAATCTGTACCGCATTTTAAGTACATCATATTAATTGTTCAAGAAAGATTTAACAATAATAAAATTTACATATTTTTTATTACATTTTTGTTAAAAAGCGATAAATATGTGGTCGGCAGTGAAGTTTGAAAATTGACCGATAGGTGGCGAGCACCATTCAAGAGAGGTTACAAAGATACGGTGTTATATAGAGCTAGAAATTGATGAACAAAAATTGCTGATTTCTATTTTATTGCTATAAAAAAAACTATAACTATGTGGTGTGATGTGTGGTTCCAGGTTTAAAAATAGAACTATATTTAGCTAGCTAACATTCTGCAACAGAGTTTTATTGTAACTATTAAACCCATCGAAACCAAATTTTAACTACTTCTTCTTTACAGTTCTAGGAAGGTTTACAATAGTAAAGTTTCTTATAATAACAATAATTTAAATGTACAGTATAAAGTGGCAGAAACAAAGTTTGACACTCTATCATAAACTTTTAAGGTTAGAAATTAAAGACCAACCAAATGAAATCGATAAAATTATTCTTGCCGAATAAAAATTATTTCCAAATCAAAATGTCGATCCTTTGCTTTTTGATATTGTGTTTAAAAATATGATCCATAGGCCTTTATTTGCGAGCACTGATGACACAGCCCATTATTCAAAAAAGTTTCTTAATAGTCTCTGTCCGTCTGGATTACCAAATCATATATTAAAATCAAAAATTGAATGTCCAATTATGCTTTCATGTGATCTTCTAACACGTAATCAATAGAATTTTGAGCAGATGAAAAATGACTGCAATGTGTGGGAATATCATAAAATAAATTATGCTCTACAGGATACTTTAAAACAAGATTTTTATCGATAAAAAAAATAAAACTTCAACGATTAGTTAAAATAATTTAAGTTCTTGACTTATAACAGCAGAGGAAGCCGTGACGTGAAATGGTAGTTTCGAATGCTAAACATATGTTGGAATAAATTGTATTTTACATTTCAATTAATTAAAAGAAACATGAAATATGTTTACTGCTCGTAAAAATATTTTTCGCGATGTTGAAAAAAATATATTATTAAATTCAATATTAATAAATATTAATTTTCATTTCTTTAACGAAAATATAACTATCTATTCTAATAAATAAAATAAAAATGCAACTGTTTTGATTACTTACATATCCCTTTCAATTAAATTAATGTTTGCTTTATTTATTTTTTTTTTTAAGCTATGGAACCTTTGGTTGGCCCATATCATTGCGATATTTTACAATTAGAATTGATGGACTAATTGCCACTCCTCTTAGAATTATCTTATTTGAAAATTAGTTTCGAATGTTAAACATTCATTATCAGTTCCAAAAGATACAATATTTTCAAAACATCACACTTTGTTACATGGAATACTGGATCATAGTTGGTCAAACGGACTTCTGAAATAAATCAAGAGTGGAAAAGGAAGGGCCAGGTAGGTTAAATTTTAGGGGTTTTTCCAAGACTTTTCCCAATAAATAATTGGATTTTTTCTTTCTAATTGGAAAAAAAAATAAATAAAAAAGTACTATTGTAACTGATGAAGAATGTTTAACATTCGAAAATAGTTGGAATAATTCCAATAGAAGTTGCAATTAATTCATCAATCCTAATTGTATTGAACCTTCTATAACATTATGCATGGTACAATATATACAAATGATACAATATTTACAAGTGATACAATATTTACAAGTGATACAATATTTCAGCAATTTAATTGTCTCTTATTTATCTATCCTATGCTCAAAGTAGTAAGAGGTGCAGTTAAAGAAAACACATTCAGTAAAAAATAAATTGTATGCTACAAATAAAAAAAAAAAAAAAAAAAAAAAGGAGGATTGCGATGAAATCGGAATATAAAACAAAATTATTAGAAAAATATTAAAAATAATAATTAAGTCCAGTATAACAATAGAACTATAGTTTGAAAAAAGGAAGGTTAATTCAATAATAATAAAGCATTTTTTTAACATGTATAGAATTTTTTTCAACCTCGCTGCATCTCCAATTACTTTCTCCATAAAATTCGTCATTTTATATTCTTTCTTAATTTGTTTGTAAATGTTTGTATTTCTATTATGTTTATGTATGTTTATTGTTTATTCCTTCTCATCCCACACATTATACAGAGTACCGTATAAAGACCCCTTACACATTAACGACGCCAAACAATATAATAAAACAATATTTATGTTTTTTTTAATACTTATTTCGATGCGATTTAATGATCATTTTTTTTTTTTTTTTTAATTATTTCTTTGTCAAATATGATCTTAAAATCACTAAAACTTTTAAATAGAAGGTTGAATGGGTTCAGAAACCGTCGAGGTTGCTACACAAGTAAATAAATCTTTTGTTCATTTTTGTTTTTACACATTAGTTGAATATGACCGAAAATCAAAATATTTTGAAATATTTTTAACAAAAGAAATCCGAATTAAAACGACATTTTTATACCCTTTCCTCCTTTTCTAATTTACACGGATATGTCCTTTGGCTGTGCCTCTATGCTTTTTTATTGTTAACCTATTTTTGCACAATTATTTTGGCACGCTTTTGCTCTGTAAGTATTGCTCAGATTAAAAATTTGCGAATAAATTCCTTATCAAAAATATAATGGAGAATATATTTGGTTATATATAATTCGTCGCTAGTAGCTATAATGGTTTGAATGAAAAATGTCCCGTTTGAAACCAATATTTTCCCTGTATTTTATTTATTTCGAAAAAGCATTGATTGTCACTATAATTTATTTATTACATTGAGTATTTGGATCCTGTTAATTTTAAAATTTAAGTTGGGAAAAAAAGTAGATTACATTTCCATGATCTATTTTTGTTTCTAGGCAAGGGGGAAATTAAGTTTTTCGCCCTCAAATTTTTTTTTTTTTAAATTTTTTTTGTTGTTTTTTGTTTTTTTAAGGAATAATACAATTACTGTCTTAAATCCAATTCATTTCGTCTTCAAAAGTGTTCTTTATTAACTTTTTTATTCCTTTAACATATTTTTCTTTTATGATACCAAATATTAATATTACCTCATAGATAAACTGTAAATTACTGTTTACATTGGAATAGTGGCTGGAATAACCACTGTAGTTGATAATTTAATTCATTAGGGATCCCGTTTGTTTTCGATGTGGACTCTAACAGACCGCAGGACGAGGTTGAACGTTGTAGAGTGTTAACGAGTGTGTTCATTTGAGCTTACCTCTTCATTAGACTAATTGCCTTAACATCCTATTTCTCAGTAACAATTAATGGTGGCAGGTAAATTTAAATGACATTGTCAAGTATTTCTGCAGAATATTCACACTGAAGTGTCTGATCCTTCTAATTTTGTAAATATATTCCAAAACGAACGATTGTAATGTTCAGTTGCGAATGCAATCCAATACCAATATTTATTAGAAAGTTAACCCCGCATATAACAACCTCGATTTTACACTCGTAAAATAATAAAAACCAATATTTAAATTCATAATGTCCCATTTCTATTTAAATGCCAATAATAGCTTTTGATATTTTTATTTAAAAAGGGAAATTTATATTGGACATGTGGTTCATAAACATACCACACACCTATGAGGCGTGTTATGCTTTGAAACGTAGATCACCTGATTAGTAAAAGCCCATTTTTGATTTAGCAACTTTTGGTCTAACGGCTTAACTATGTACATGATTTATTTCATAGAGAATTTACAAAAAACAAAAATGAAATGCTTTGGAAAAAATAATGAACGCCAAGTCCAATTAAAATATTGAATTTAAACCTAATAATATTCCACTGATCTTTGTTGAACAGATCCGCTACCTAGATAAATTAAAAAATACTATCATGAGGACTGAATATTCTTCTTCTTATTCCGAATTGGGCCATCCGTGGACCACGTTCAACAATTTACTTCTTACTCTTCCGTTCCTTCTAATAATACTTCATCACCTCTGCCTAATGCCTCATCCTTTCATATGACCACTGTCTAGTAATTTCTATTTTAACTACTTCTGCAAATTTTATCTTGTTGGCCGAATTTGAATCTGTCTCACATTCATATCCATGTATTCGTCTTCTGTTTTTGAAGGCTGTGTTAGAAAATTGTCTTTGTTAGTCTTCACTCATCCATTATAAATGCCCATAGAATGCCAATCTACGTTTCCTCATTGCATCACTTAATTTTTCAATATCTATTTTATTATATAAAATGACAAGTCATTTTTCGTTTGTGATCACCAACCACGAAAACTACCGAACCAATCTGTACCAAATTTTAACCACGTCTTCTTCATTGTTTTCGGAAGATTTAGAAATCCTATGATTTACTGATTTTGAATTAATGTATTATTAAGAAGGTGATAATTTGTGGATAATAGCGAAGTTTGAAAATTGACTAATAGTTGGCAAGCGCCATTCTACATGAGAGATACAAAGGTATGGTGTTATGTAGTGCTTAGAATTGATAATAAAATTTACTTACATTCAATTAAATTAATAGTATATATATATATATATATATATATATATATATATATATATATATACAGATATAATATATATATATATATATATATATATATATATATATATATATTATTTTATTTTTGAAGAGAAAAGATTTGACCCAGTCGGGATTCGAACCCGAGTTTCCACCTCTCTAGCGTGGCGCCTTATCCAACTAGGCCACCGGGGTCGCATCCGAACCAGGCAAATCTTCCCTCTTCAGTGATCCATAACCCCCGGGCACTCGCAAATCGCGATGTGATTCCGGGGATGAATGTTCATATTGAACATTACATTTAACTTGGATCTATTGACAATCCGTCACCGTTATATATATATATATATATATATATATATATATATTTAACTTGGATCTATATATATATTAATTTTTTCTTGATATAATTCAATATTATTGAATATATTTTTTTTTTTTGAAGAGAAAAGATTTGACCCAGTCGGGATTCGAACCCGAGTTTCCACCTCTCTAGCGTGGCGCCTTATCCAACTAGGCCACCGGGGGTCGCATCCGAACCAGGCAAATCTTCCCTCTTCAGTGATCCATAACCCCCGGGCACTCGCAAATCGCGATGTGATTCCGGGGATGAATGTTCATATTGAACATTACATTTAACTTGGATCTATTGACAATCCGTCACCGTTATATATATATATATATGTAATTTTTCTTGATATAATTCAATATTATTGAATATATTATTTTATTTTTGAAGAGAAAAGATTTGACCCAGTCGGGATTCGAACCCGAGTTTCCACCTCTCTAGCGTGGCGCCTTATCCAACTAGGCCACCGGGGTCGCATCCGAACCAGGCAAATCTTCCCTCTTCAGTGATCCATAACCCCCGGGCACTCGCAAATCGCGATGTGATTCCGGGGATGAATGTTCATATTGAACATTACATTTAACTTGGATCTATTGACAATCCGTCACCGTTATATATATATATATATATATATGTAATTTTTCTTGATATAATTCAATATTATTGAATATATTATTTTATTTTTGAAGAGAAAAGATTTGACCCAGTCGGGATTCGAACCCGAGTTTCCACCTCTCTAGCGTGGCGCCTTATCCAACTAGGCCACCGGGGTCGCATCCGAACCAGGCAAATCTTCCCTCTTCAGTGATCCATAACCCCCGGGCACTCGCAAATCGCGATGTGATTCCGGGGATGAATGTTCATATTGAACATTACATTTAACTTGGATCTATTGACAATCCGTCACCGTTATATATATATGTAATTATGTAATTTTTCTTGATATAATTCAATATTATTAAATATATTATTTTATTTTTGAAGAGAAAAGATTTGACCCAGTCGGGATTCGAACCCGAGTTTCCACCTCTCTAGCGTGGCGCCTTATCCAACTTGGCCACCGGGGTCGCATCCGAACCAGGCAAATCTTCCCTCTTCAGTGATCCATAACCCCCGGGCACTCGCAAATCGCGATGTGATTCCGGGGATGAATGTTCATATTGAACATTACATTTAACTTGGATCTATTGACAATCCGTCACCGTTATATATATATATGTAATTTTTCTTGATGTAATTCAATTATTAAAGAAGATTTCCCTAGTTCGGATGCGACCTATGACACTTACGTTGTTGCAAGTGAGCGCGCGGTCGCCTCTCCTCCAGCACCCTCCTCATGCCTTATTCTGCTTCCTTCTCTCATCCGCTGCTTGTCGCCGCCCTCGGTTCTGCGTCGCTCTCGCGCCTCTGAACGCTCCAGCCACCTTCCTCACCACTGTACGTCGACTCTTCTTCAGTTCCGGACCCTCCAGAAAAATCTGATGCCTCTTCGGACGAAGAGCTCCTTCGTACTGCTCGCGCTCTACGCCGTAATTCCTGCGCATTTACTTCCATTGGTTCTCCTTGTTGGCCTTCTCCTCGACGGAAGATCTTTCTTTCGTTCCAGACAGGCCTTTCTCTTGCTGGACGAGACCTTCGCCATGCAACTGGAGAGAACCGTGGTCTACCGAACGGGGCTTTGTTCCAATCTACATCACTTCTTCTTTCCATACGTGCCTCTTCCTCGCGGGCACCTGAATCCACCAACTCCTGGGCACATTCCACGAACATCCGTTCGGAGGGAAACCCTTCTTTTCTTCCGATTTCCCTGGCTAGCTGTACCTTCCAAACTGTGCCCAAAAATGCCATTCGGGCCGCCGTTTCTTCTGCCGTTACCGTCTCTCGCATTTTCTCAGTCAGCTTGTTGTACCGAGCCAACATTACTGCTGCGTACTGACCAGGGGTCTGATGATTCTGTCTCCTTTCTCGAAACAGCTGGTAGATATCCTCTTCGATGGACCATCTTCCTCCGCCAAACGCCTTGTTCAATCGTTTTTTTACGACCTCCCATGATGTCCCCTCATCGGCTTGTATTTGATTTAAAATACTCCTTTTCACTCTACAAATCAAATCCGCCTTTACGACTCAGCGTCTCGGGAATCGAGTAAATTTTCCGCCATCTTGGCTTCAATTCTAGCCAAGAATCTATCTCCCCCTTTAATAAAATGATTAAAGTTCACCTACCTCGCCGGTGAACTTCTCTAGATCCGAGACCGCCTTCCGCAGCTCCTGCGCATCAAGGCGGAAAAAATTAAAAAAAAAAATTTTAAAGAAAAATTTTTTATTTAATTTTTTTTTTTTTTTTTTTTTTTTTTTTTTTTTTTTTTTTTTTTTTTTTTTTTTTTTTTTTTTTTTTTTTTTTTTTTTTTTTTTTTTTTTTTTTTTTTTTTGGTCACTGACCTCCGATTCTCTCATATTCATATTTCTAGGATGGTATAGCAATAGTTAAATTTACAATACTAAAAATTTAAATGTACAACGTTGAATAGCAGGAACGAGGTAGCCACACTGTCAAATAGTTCTTTGGCCCGAAATTAATATCGAAATCAATAAAATTATTTCTTGCCAATAAAAATTAATACTAAACCCTTTTTGCTTTTTGACATTGTGTGTAATGCAGTCTATCACCCGCAAGAGCTTTTATTAAGTCTCTATCTATCTGAATTACTAACTCAAATAAAAAAATCTTAAAATAAAAAAATATATTAGTCCAGTCAAGGAGTGCTGAAATGAGGGGTGCAGAGTGCATGGAATATGCGATAATTTTTGACTTCATAGCTTCGTTAGGAATAGTTAGAGGGTAAACATAGTAAAAGTCCCCGCCCTTCGGGGGTGAGCTAAGGGTGGGGGGAGGGGGGGAAGGTCCTAATTTTGTGTTTTTTTTATTATATCTCGAAAACGGCGGACTCTAGAAAAATGTGCTAAAGATCAAAATTAAAGCTTAATAAGTTTCCTATAAAATTAATTGTATACATATTCTTCGAAATTCCTACGGTTTTCGAGATATACGTTATTAAAAATCGATAATTTTAGAAATAAAACAAAATGTTTACCTCACTTTTTGTTAAACATTAACACATTAAAAAAGTATACATGAAATTGAAGAAAATTTAATACTCTACAATTTTTATTCTGACGTTTTTTCTGAGAAACGATTGTGGAAGGTACTAGAAGCAAATCTTTGACAAAAAGTGAGGGGACATTTGTTTTTTCCCGAAAATCACTGATTTTGAACCACAAATATCTCGTAAACGGTTAGAATTACGACAAATTTATATTGAATTAATTTTATAGGAAATTTAATTAGCTTTTATGTTTATCTGAAACATATTTTTCTAAAGTCGACCGTTTTCAAGATATTATTAAAAAAACAAAAAAATTGTACTTCTCTCCTTTCACCCACCGTTAGCTCATCCCCCAGGGGCGGGAACTTTTAGTATCGCATATTCCATGCACTCTACAATGTGTTTGTTGACTGAACTATATGTCTAATTATTCTCTACCGTAATCTTCAACCATCTTATCTGTTCAATTTTTACGAAGTTAAAAATTACTGCTATGCGTGAAAAAATCATTGGAGAAATAATAATAGCATACTTTAATACAAGATTTTTATCAGTAAACAAATAAAACATAAATTATTAATTAAAATTATATTTACTTATGGGAGCGAGCGAGCCGCGAATAGTGATGCTAGTTTTTATAAATAAACTGTTAGCTTCAGTAAATATACTATTAATTAAAGAAAAAAAACTATTTTAACAAATAATTTGATGTGATTTTTCTGGTATATTTATATTCATACATAAATCATTCTAAATATTGAATACCCTTTCTAAAATCATAGCTATAGCCGCTTGCGAATTGTAGAACAGTGAGGTAACCGAAGTGGATCCTGCGACTTGTACACTAGCCACGTATCGTACGGCCAGAGTTTTCTCTCTTATATACTAAAAGATCTGGGACCTGTATTGCGTTTTTAAAAGCACCTCTTTTCCAAAAGAGAAAAGGTTTGGATAATATTCCCTTATTATTATTAAATATACCTACACCGATGCATAAGTTGTTGAATTTTTTTTTTTTATTGTTAGTTCTCTATTGCGATACAAATTTAACTGTCCTAAATTAAATAATACTTCTAAAATCTAGACGTCTGTCTGCTAGATTTGTTCTTATTGACTATTTCCGTAATATATTTTAATAAAATCTATTTCAAATTGTGCTTTGCAGCTACAGCGAGTTTATTTTTGTTTAAATTTTTTTTAATTTTTTTTTTTGTCCCCTGATTCTTCTTATGTTAATCTAATATGAAGTTTTGGCCACTTTCCACTTTCTGCAGTTAAGCATTTTAAGGTGTCATGTTTTATTTACCATAATTTTGTTTATCTATAAATAAATTTTTAACATTAATTAGACAATGGGGTATATCTTCTTTTTTTGTTAATTGTATATGCTTATCACTCTAAAATAAAATAATTTTTTTAATTTTAAATTTATTTCAAACGTTGAGACTATATTCTCTCAAGGGCTTACAAGCATCGAAGCTACTTTTTGTGACCGCGGTCACACTTGGTCTGACGCGAAAGCCTATATGAGTTATAAAACAGTGTTAGCGAGAATACAATTAGTGGAAAAATACTAATAATGGAAAAAAAAATAATAAAAATTACTCTTTCAAAAGTGTATCTAAACTAATGAAGATCACTATTCCATTACGTTTATTTTTGAATAACAAGTTATTTAATTTCCACGTTTTTTGTGTTTGACCTGTTTTTTCGTGGTTTATAAAGTAATTGTGTATTTGGGGTCACCTGTGGTGTAGTGGTTATCATAAAACAAAAGATCCATATACCCTCAATGTGCTAACCTAGCACTCATGATACCAGTCTTAACACAAAATAAGTTCATCGTCGTCGAGCCATAAGCTTTCTTTCTTTAGGTTTCCTTATAGAAATCTAATTCTGCAGGCTTAATTATATCACTAATTTAGTAATATTCTTTATTTCCATTAAACATAGTTACTATTTATAAAATATACATATATTAGGTTACTAATTTCTTAGTTAAATACAAACTTATGCATAAATGATCGTCCTATTGTTGCAATTGCTATGAGTTTCATAGAAAAACTATGAGCTATGGGCTATTTATTTCCTATAAATTAAAATCCAAATAAAATTTAGTATTGTTAGGTATTTTGCATTAGCATTGAGGAATTCGTACATTACAATTATCAATTATGTAAAGGCACATCTTTGTTGCTGTAGAAGTTTCATACCTCCACGTAATAAAATTTTCATTTGTTGATATAACCCTAAAATCCCAAGGATTACGTTGCGGCCCTTAGGGTGGGGATAAGTACTGTTAGAGCTGAGTAATCCAGGAGAGTCCTGAAGGGCTAAGGATGACAGAAGGAGTGTCCCTATGGAGTTAAGGGCCATAAAAGGGTGGATTTGTTTTAGGGTTAGTGCCCGCATATTGGCAGCGCACCTCTGTATTCCTCTGAGTACCATGTGCTTTTCCACAACATTCCACTTTGAATTTTTATCGTGTCTCTGATTGCGACCTTTAACCTGTTTTTTTTTATTTATATTTGATCACAACTGCATAATAAGTGGTTTCCCAATGTCGTTTTTGTGGAATGGTGTCGTCAAATCGATTCTCAACGGTAGTAAAATGATCGGCGCCATCTTAATAAGCAATCTTTATGGAAAATGAAGCAATAAAATATTGCATCTATTATGTGTTTTTATGTACAGCAATTTGGGTTAATGACTCATCAAAGAAAAGAAGCGATAAAGCATATTTTTGTCATCATTATTTAGGCTATTCCACTTTTAATCAAATATCTGAATCTAATATATTCAATTCGCTTTATTTACTTTATTACTCATTTGCTCCTCTTTAACAATCTTCATATTTTGTTACGTGCTTCGGGACCCATGTACTCACCTTGAGACCTTATTCTTCTGGTGTTAACCACCAAGTCTATTTTTAACATAAAGAGAATTGAATATATTGACAAACACTCCTTGATTGAAGAATATCTTAATCTAATTTTTTTGACCCTCCTTTCTTTACTGTCTCGGGAATACGGTGTTTCCTAGCTTGTTGGTCAAGGATGAGTTATTATAAGGTTTTCAAAGTTGCTAGTGTAATCTACTTTTCTTTCAAGTGCGTCGCTACTGAACTGTTTCCCACCAATTAAATATCAGAGTCTACATGACCTTAATGGCATGGATATGTCTTTTGGCTGGGGACAATACTTATTGTTGTAATTTATTTATTTATTTATTTATTTTTCTAAAAAGTAACATTTTGACACGCTCAAGCTCTGTTGGTCTTGCTCGAATCGAAAATTTGACAGCAGTCAACACGTCAAAGATTTAATAAAGAATATGTTTTGTCGTATAGCATTTGTCGGTAGAACTTATTGTTTAGGAGCTATATTGGTTCGAATGAAAAAGGTCATGTCGTAACGTTTTTTCATCCTCAAAATATGTAACTTTTTTTTCAGTTTCCTTCCCCAGTTTAGTTAGGTCCTTACCAGCTCTAACAACGCTCTGGAAAAATGGTCCCATGCTTTTAATGTGTTTCTAGATTAAATCCTTAAAACATTAGATTTTACGAATTTTTGGAGAGCTATATGTTTAACTCTAATTATGAGAAATCAACGATCATAGGAAACCGGGATGGGCAGGTTGAAATTTATTTCCTGACAGACCCGTAAAATAAATTTTAATATTCCCATCTCGCTAGAAAGGTTTGGTATCCTACAGGATAAATCCCCTCTCCTTTCCTAGTTAGAGTAAATAAGGACGTTCAGCCTCAACAAAGAAACAATATATTTCTTAGATAACATTATGCAAGCTGTAATTCTGAGGTATTTGTTTTGATTCTCTAGGCAGGCTATGCTGCTACTTTACTTTGAGGTTCAAGATTTAAGAAGCGTTGTTAGATGCTTTTCTGGGTTGTTTCCGTAGGCTTTGAAGAAGTCTGAATATTATTGTCACATAAAGTACAATAGTTAAAATGTTTTACGAGATCGGTTATACAGCATGAGTACCTCTTTGTCAAAAAAAAAAAAAAAAAAAAAAAAAAAAAAAAAAAACCAAAACAAAAATGCCGCAAACCTTCCTATTCCAACCCTTTGCAGATAATTCAAAGAGTTTTTTGAGGATACCATTAAAGATGTAATCTCCATTTTTAAATTTTTTTTTTTTCAAATTTTGACCACATTTTCGGATTTAGCATTAAATTTTCTATAAGAACAGAGTTTTACAAAATGTTTACAGAATTTTACCAACTTAGGACCTAAAGAACAGCTTGATCTTCACCTTATTGAGGGAAGTTACAAAGTCTTATAATACTTCAACGCTCACCGTTTTTCGAAAAAACTGTCCACAAGACTGCAAATCTCACAAAAACTTTCAAATTTTATCAGCATCCATATGGTATGACCAAATTAATGATTCGTACCGATTTCATGGAGGAACTTACTTTTGAAAACGGAAAAACATGGTGTTTTCATTTGGCATACAAATCATTTACTTCTGTAAATAAGATATTATAATTATCGCTTAATGGAAATATACACTTCAATCATAATAAACTCTTCATTGGAATAAAAAATTATTGTTCAATAGAAAATAAAGGAAAACAGTCAATAAAGAGACACCAGATCAAAGGATTTTATGTTTTACATTTATTTATTTATTATTATTATTATTTAAGGTTTATTTTTTTAGATTCTCTATGTTAGATTTAAAACCCAATGATATTGAACATAGACCTCAATTTTGCCGTTGGCTTCTGAATGCAGATAATGTTGAAGATTGTCTATTTTTTGAGGAGAATTTTACAGATGAGTCCGTTTTTACAGGGGAAGGCATTTCTACCTTTCCGTATAGGGTATCGTTGGTTTGGTTTTGTACTGCTGTTGAATAAATATTACATGTATTCTGCTCTTATTGGAAATTTAATGCTAAATCCGAAAATGTGCTCAAAATTTTATTTTTTTTTTTTTAATTGGAGATATTACAGTGTTTGTGGTTAAAATCATGGTTTCCTCAAAAAACAAAACAAAAAAAAAAAAAAAAAAAAAAAAAAAAACTTTGAATTATTGTATATCTGTAACGGATTGGAATAGAAAAGTAAGGTCAGCGGCATTTTTCTTCATTTTTGATCTAGTTTTAGCCATTTTTTTTTCACTAAGAGGTACTCACTCTGCATATTGTGATATTATTTTTTTACTTTGGGTGTAGATTTCATGTTGTTGCTTACAAAATAAAAATTGTATTCGGAAATTGATTTCCAAATAACTTAATGGTACTCATACATAATCTAATCATCACGGTCAGTATCAAATGACCTGTATTAAACGTGCTTAAACGAAGCAACCGCAAACGATTAAGTTGCGATTTCCAACGATTCAATGGGATTTAATGCATGAATCAATTTGGCGATAACTGCAGCAGTATCAGAGACTGAGTAACTGTTATTAGCGGTGATTTAGCGTATCGCTGAGGGGGTCGGGGCTTTGCCATGTTCATTCCAACCTGTGGCCGGCCGATTTCGCCCACTTTGCGTCATTTAGAAATTGATTCTTCTTTAATGTGTTTCAAATTTTAAATTCTGACTAAATGAATCAATGTTATTATTTATTGAAACGTAGAATTCCAATCTAGTTCTTCAAAAAAATCTTTTATTGAAATTAGAAACAATTATTGGATCATAGAAAAATACTATCAGCTTCTTTAAATACAATAGTATTCAAATAAATTTAAAAACTAATTAGATCCTGATTTTTCATATGACCCAGAAAACAACATTTATTCCTTTGTTTACTTTTCATTTGGGACTTATTTTATTCTTATATTCGACTTATAACACTGTGTATTAGCGAATATAAAATTCGCGTTGGTGGTGTTTATATTTATCTTTGCTGGTAAGTTATAGTTGATAATTTCATTAATGCAATTTAAAAAAAAATCTTGATATCCAATAAAAAGTATTTTTACTAATTAAAAAATTATAATTACGGTAATAGAAAATAAATCATTATTTTTTTAAAAGCATACAAAATGAACGGAACTAATTGCAACTGGAAAGTACCTGCATATATTCAAAGAGTGATTGCCATTCTAGAATATATTTACAAAATATTGTTTGTCTCTTCTTGCCAAAAACGGCCTTATGATATTTTTTGCATGGTGTCTTGACTTCCCATATTCATATTTAGAATTTTTATAATGTCTAATGACTTTAATGCCACTTTTCTAATTTCATTTAAATAGTCTAGGTAATATCTGCACCTCCGAACCAAAAGGGCGTAAGTCCAAATTTTACACTTTCCAGATTATTGGGACCATTGTATGTAGTATTTTATAATAAATTAAGCCACATCTAGTTAAGGCCCTTGAAAAATCGTTTTTTCTATTTTCTAAGGTTTGCTAGAACGTAAGTCCTTCATAGGACAAAATCATAGGATTTAGTCAGACAAACGTAATCCACTTACGTTATTTTCCTGAAAAGTTAGCCGAGTGTGACTGACGCTCTTCTGGTTCGGTGAATCTTCTAGAGGAGGACAAACTATCACCAACTAGAAATAAATTAAGTACAAGAATTTGGGATAGTTACTATTCCTACAATCCACTGATGACGATTTTTAATTGTAATTGGTAATTAAATTGATGACCGCATAATATTGATCCGTGAAATGTACCTATTGCCTAATGTTTAATTCGTAATAAACTACTATCAAATTTTATACCTTTGAAATAATTGTGTTTCTATTTATGTTGTAAAATACATTAACGTAACGAATTTGAACCAACCTCTGCTCCCACCCAAAATACCTTTATATACCAAAATAGAAAACACTAAATCAATGCTGAATGTAATCTTTTTACTTCTGATAAACTTTCTTAATTTATTTTTAGGAAGAAATGTTTTATTGAATTAATATCACAATATGCCTTACCTTAAAGCAATAGGTAGTATAAATGTCATGAAAATTTCTGACATTAGGAAAGTGGAAATAACAAAGTATCAATATATAAAACAGTAAATTTATATTTGACGGATTTAGTAGAGCAGTGGTTCGATGCCGTTATCTAAATTAGCTAAAACGATAAAATGAACAGGAATACCATTTTAACGTGATTAGAATATTTATAATGGCATTCCATTAAAAAATAAAATAAAATAAATAAAATAAAAAATAAAAAAAATCTATATTTTAGGTCACCGATTTATCGTGTATCGGATATTCAGAGCTTAAAATATCATCGATATGGAATATTACCCATCCTTCGTGTTTTACCTTACACTTGATAAGTTCAGGTAAAGTTATTTAGATGGAGGTATGTAGGCATCAAACCTCTCGATTTGTGAAAACCTATTGTTAAACATGAATATTTATTGTTTCACACGATAACGGGACGATTTTTAGCATCATGAGCATACGCAGTTTTCCTCATATTGTGCAGACTAAATAAATTTTTAATGATAAAAAGTAAGATAATGGTAGGAAACATGGGGCATTTTAATTAAAATTGAGTTGAATAGGGCTGAGTGGAAATTCCCCAGAGGCCTTTTGAAAATTTTATCGCCTCTGGAGTTATTTCAAGTTGTGTGTAAACGCTCTATTGGGCGCTAGGATGAATAATTTGTCACCCGGGCCACTCACTGTTTTAGTAATCTTACTATTGATATTTTGGTCTCCATTGTGTTGTAGAACGTGTTTTGTATTGAATTCTCTTCATATTGTTTTATTTGTATGAAATAAGTGTGGGCGACCCACCGTGGGGTTTGTTTGTGGGGATTCAACAAACATTCATAGTGGCAAGTGTATTGAATTCATCCAGTTTTATTAACTGTTTTTTTTTTTTTACAAAAGGTTTGTTTATTGACAGTTATACTTCCCTATTGTAGAATTTAAAAAAAAATATATGTTTGATAATTCATTCTTTACATTTTTTTTTTTTTTTATTGTTGAATACTTCAGTTATCTACTATATATTTGTCAAATACCACTCACTCATTTAACACGAAATCTCAGAAACCACCGAACTGGATTGGATTCCAGATTGGAATGAAATTCGATATGTAGCTTCCTCTAGGGCCCTAGGTGCTCGATGAGAAAGGAAAAAAATCGGCCTGGATCGCGGCTAATTCGCGAAAAATGCGATTACAATTTTTGATGGGTGAATAATAATAATTGATTAATAGTCATATGGTATTTGGAGATAAGCTAAGTTAAAAAATAGGTTAGATGCTTAAGTCGCACACTTTGACCACAAAGTAAGTTCCTTATAGTTGTAAACAAACAAAAATATGATCTATGTCGAAACCCTATTCTATGGTACTTTCTGTGAACTCATGGTGTCTGCAGAGGTGTACCTTTACAAGTTTGAGTTGTTTCGGGACGAGAAGCTATTAAAAAACTTATGTTCTCTGATGATATGGAGTCTTGTTCCAGCCTTCGAAGTGTTAACATCGCGGTATTCGTATCTATTTGAAGTGCCGGCTTCCTTTGTCAACAAGATTTTCTGAAGAATTGGCGGCCACCAAAAGCCAGCTCGATCCCAAGAAGAGTTTGTTTTTACAGTGCCGCTATGGATTGCCAGTTTTGTTTGGGAAGTTAATTTTAATTTTTGTAGTTAAAATCATTGTTTATTAGCCTCTAAGTTTTATATTTACTAGTTCTGTTTTTATTATCGTTTGTAAGTAATTTAAGATTTGTGTTGTTAAATCGTTGTTTATTAGATTTTCTTTTTCTTTTATATTTATGGCTTCTGTTTTCCTTCTTGTTTGTAGTTAATATTACTTTGTTGTTAAATCGTTGCTAATTAGCTTTTCTTTTAATTTGATATTTACGGTTTCTGTTTTCCTTCTTGCTCGTAGTTAATGTTAAATTGTTGTTTAATCGTTGCTAATTAGGTATTCTCTTAGTTTATATGTATTTTATATTTTTTTTTTTTTTTTTTTTTTTTTTTTTTTTTTTTTTTTTTTATGGTTTGTAATGTAGGTTAGGTTATCTTTTGAGTGAATGAGCTCATTGATACAATCTTTTTTGGATCTAAAGGTAAGACATATGAACATTGTAAGGTAGAAGTGTTTAATATCCTATATAGAACTATTATTCACAGTGATAACCGTTAAGTAGTTAGTAAGATAAACATTTTAAGTTCTTAGTAGGTTAAGCTGTTTTATTTTTTTTTTTTTTTGGAAAGTTTAGGGGTTAGGAGGATGAATTTTTCTAATATTAATCTCGATAGTGGAAACACAGAGGGAATGGATCAAGACAAAGGGCATAAGGGACAAAAACCGACGGCTAAAAGAGCCAGGAAAGGCTCCCCTGATGTAGAAACATCCGAAGAAAAAGAAAAACTGATTCATGATGCTAGGCGGATTCAGGAAAATCTCCGAAGTTACATGGTCAGAAACGATAAGAAAACTGTTATAAATGTTTGTGAACACATTAACAACAAAATACAGAGTCTTATAGAAATCGTTGAAGGATTAGCGGACAGAGAAAATGATAACAGTCCTAGTGAAATCAGTTCTATTGTTGAGAGGGCGGTAAATGAAACACTCTCGTCGCAGAAAGTATATGAATTGGTTACGAAAATCATAATTGAGACCGCAGTGCCAAAAGTCATACAAGCGCTTTCAGCATCGAGTGCGGCACCCCAATGCACACAGCCTGAAGCAGAAGGGGCAACGGAACCTCAAATCATGGACTCAAACGGAACCTCCTCACCTACCGAGACCTTCGAACTTGTTAAAAGTAAAAGAAGGAAAAAAAAAAAAAAACTGCGAGAAACAAGGTACAAAGTAACCTAAATAGCGCAAATCAAGACATCTCCCATGTTTCGAACCAGGCGAAACCGAGATCTATGGCTGAAATTGCTAAGTCCCTGCCAGCTAAGCCGGCCCAGATCCAAAAATCGACGTATGTCACAATCAGCGGCTTGGGTAAAAGTACAGTAGATATAATTAACGGGTTGCCATCACCGGAGGAAATAGGAGTAAAAGCTGCTATAGTCCGAGCGACCAAAGCCGGCTCAGTGCTAGTTCGAATGGATGATGATATTAGCGACGCTACCAAAGTTATTGGATGTCAAGGACTGCGAGAAAAAGGCCTGCATGCCAAATTAGCCCTCAGGAAGAAACCCAGAATGGAAAGTGCAGTGCATGGTGTGCCTCACTCCTGGACTTCAGATGATTAAGTGACGTTTTTATGGGGAAGAATGCCCGAGAAGCCGGGCTCCACTCCTCTTATCAAGAATGATCTCCGTCCACTTTTCTCCTCAGTAGCTAGAAATGGCTTCACCAAAAATTGGGTGTTGGAAGTGCATCCAATGGTCCGTTTCTTGCTTTTGGAAATGGGCAAGATGGATGGAGGATGGTGGACAATAACCTTTAAGGACTACCTCGACGCCCGGTGCACTAAGTGTCAAGGTTACGGTCACACAAAAGCCACTTGTACAGCTGATGTACCAGTCTGCATCTGGTGTGCATGTAGCGGTCACATAATAAAGGATTGCTTGAAAAAGAAAGAGCTGAAAAGCCCTTCCTGCATAAATTGTGAGCGAGCAAATACTCCTGTTGGTCAAAGGAAGCACAAGGCAGGCAGTCGGGAATGCCCTGTGCATCTAAAGTGGTCTAATGAGGTAGCGAAAAGAACCTTCTATGAATAAAATCACCATCCTTCAGCTTAATATGGGTCGTCGGTGTCTTGTCGCGGATGAGTTGCGATCTCTCACCCTACACTATGACATTATGGCGATCCAGGAACCGAGCTGCCATGGGAACAAGGTTGTTGGATTTGGCCTTACGTCGAGAATAATAGCCCTGAGCAGTGGAGAGAGGAGGCCTAGAGCTGCCATAGTCATTACCAACCCGAATCTTGATGTAATGGGTCTTGAGCAGTATACCAGAGCAGATAGTGTGGCTTGTTATATCAGGTGGGGTAACATTGCTTTCACCCTAGCATCAGTGTACCTTCCCGATGGAAATAATAATCTTGAAGATGGTATATCTGCTATGGAAGCGATCACAGAAAACTCAAGAAATGTAATTGTTTGCTCAGACACTAATTCCTGGAGCACCGTTTGGGGATCCAATCGAACAAATAGGAGAGGTGCTAGAGTCATAGAGTTTATTGCCAGGAACCAGTTAGTGGTTGTTAATGAACCTTCTACCACCCCTACATTCTCTGGGCCAAGGGGTCAGAGCTGGATCGACGTACTCTTGCCTCACCGACACTGATAAAAAATATTGTCGATTGGAATATTAGATCTGAGACGAGCTCCGACCACAATGCAATTGCTTTTGACTTAGTGCAGTATGCAGGATGTTACCACGTCTTCCATAAAGGTTACGTTACTCGAAAAGGAGAATGGAGTACCTTTCGTGCTACGTTGGAAGGAAAATTGATTGATGAAGAATGGGATCCAGCAGAGACGGATGATACAGATCACCTGGACTATAGAGTGTCTAGCCTCACAAATGTCATCCTCGATGCTGCAGAGGATTCTCTCCAGCACCGGAAGGCGGGAGCTCGAACAGTCTCATGGTGGACACCGGGATTAACCACCTTAAAGAGAGAGGTGTATAAGGCTCGGCGGTTGTATCAGAGATGTAGTTGCGACGAGAGGCGTAGTGTCTTCCGTGAAGAGTACAGGTCTAAGGCCCGAGTATATCGAAACCAGGTGCGCTCACAAAAGCGAAAGTCTTGGGACAATTTTATTGAGGAAGAGTCGGCAAAGAATCCCTGGGGTATCCTTATAGGACTGCCTTTGGCAAGCTTACTCCACTACAGGTGATTGCATCATTGAAGCAAGGAGACGAACAGGCAGTAACACCAGAAGAATCGGCAAGGATATTCATCAGGCGACATACCCCAGAGACAACCCATCCGAAGACAATGATGAAGAAGCATTTATGAGACGTACTACTACGTATCCATCTGGTACTGATATGTGCCTCATGGGACATATGGGATCTTCGGAATAGCGTGGACAGTCAGAAAGTGGGAAGAGCACCAGGATTGGATTGTATAGACACGGCTATACTCAAGAACAGTATTCCTACATAGAAGATAGGCTGTTAGCGGTTTTCAATGATTGCTTAGATAAGGCATACTTCCCGAAACTATGGAAAACTGCTGATATTAGACTTCTCTATAAGGAGTAGGCAAAGACAAGCGACTAGCGAAGTCATATAGACCTATTTGCCTCCTCCCTGTCATGAGTAAAGTGTTGGAAAACTTGCTGCTTAAGAGCTTACAGCCAGTTCTGACAAGAGCAAGCCATTCACGGCAATACGGATCCACTAAAGGCAGGGAAACCGCTGATGCTTTGTTGAGGGTACGTCATGACGTAGCTGAGAGGGCAGATCGGTACGTCATGTTACTCCTCTTTGACATATCCTCTGCCTTTGATAGTGTGTGGTGGCCAAGCGTACTTTACCAGCTCCAGAGATACGATACACCTAGCAATTTGTATGCGCTGGTAATGAGCTACCTCCAGGACCGACGTGTTAAAATACGCGGAAACTTTTATGAGTATGAAGATGTAGTCGAGAGGGGCTGTCCTCAGGGCTCTGTCCTTGGTCCGGCCCTGTGGAAGTTAGTCTTCAATAATATGTTGGCTATACTCGAAGAAGAACGGTTCCCCGCGATTGCCTATGTCGACGATCTGGCTGCCCTATTACTATGGTTGGAAAACTTTCACTGTGGACACTGACATGGAATAATGTCTGCATTAAAAAAAAAAAAAAAAAAAAAAAAAAAAAAAAAAAAAATTGAGGTGTACCCTTACAAGTTATAGAGTTGTTTCGTGACGAGAAGCTATTAAAAAAAGCTTATGTTCTCTGATGATGACATGTAAGGTCAGTTCGATGTTATATCCTTACGAGCAACCAACCAACCTTGCTTCACCCCAACTACTCTTGCTTCTTCCTTCAGCTTTCCGGTGCAAGATAATTGTTCTGAACTATAATTGGCCCTTTTCAAATCGGCTTTTCTCAACCAGGCCCAAGTTGTATTTCAAAAAAGTTAAAAAGTTGAGACTATATTCACTTAATGTATGCCATAAGAAAAGCTGATAGTCTGGTATCAGAGCTGGGTAAGATGGTAGTGGCACCTCAAAGCTTCACTGGAGGACTATCAAAATAATATAAAATTAACTTTTGCGAATTGTCAAATTTATAATAAATACATTTTAAGTATTTGTGTACTACCTCAAACCAATGTATTTTTTTCGCCTTAATTTTCATGTAATGTAATTTTCAATCCAAGCCTCATAATAAAGATTTTTTTCTATTCTGTCCCAGGTAAAAAAAAAAAAGAATGTATCAATGTTTTTTTTTGTTTGTTTTTTAAATAAACGGGAACACTGTCGTAATTTATTTTCGGGCGCATAAAACAATTTCACGAGCTTGCCATGTGAACACCTTACGATTTGATGTGCTGTTTTCCCCTCGTACTTTATAACACTAACTTAAAATTTAAACATAAAAAGCAAAAACTCAATAGGACCTGTATGAGAGGCAGAACCATAATAAACCTCTTAAGGTAGGGAGGAAGAGTACCGTCAACCCTGCACCACTCTCATTGGCCCAGACCAGCCATACCTCCCTCTACTATTCCCCAAGTGCCATCAGCCTGCGCTCAGACCATATACTAACAAGGGCGGGCCCGCGTATCTTACAAATACTGCTTGTGTTTAATAAGCATATCTGCTTTTTAATCACCATGTCTATATTATATACATCTTAGAAAAGGCAGATATGTTAATTGTTATAGTTTACTTGGTATATCTCATGGGTCTTTTTTGGTATATCTATTGGGTTTTTTTTCTTCATAACTTCTTAAGAAACGTTGAAAAGTCAACAAAATTACATTAAAAAAAACGATAAGCTATACAAAATTATACTTAAAAACAAGTTCTATAAAAATCGCAAAATAATTTGGAAGAGAAAATACCATCATTGCAAACAATTATTGAATGCTGCAAACAAATAAACTGCCTACATATCTCACAATTCAAACGGGTGACTCTGTTTTTTTTTCGTTCGTGAACATGACCTGTAGTGGTAAAAAAAATTATGTATGAAAAATAAATAAAATGGTGTATTCATTAGTGGTTGCGCGTATCTGGCACATTCAAGTCCGTTTAATTTCAGTGTTTTTGAATTAAGTCTAAATTCAATTTTTATGTTACTTTAAATGACGCGTACATTACAAATTTGACAATGAAAAATTTTAAATAAAATATTTTAAAAACTTACTTGGACCCTGAGATACAGGATTAATTTTTCTACCTCACTGATTGCCGTAAGAATCCTCGGTCAAGACCCTACCCGGGGTGTTGTTTGTAAACGGGGTTGGGTTAAAAGAAGAGGGTAGAGAAAACTGGAAATCCCAAGACGGTGGCATAGGATTTAAAGAAAATTAAACAAACTTTTTCGATGTATATCTGACAGATGAGGATGAATATATTATTTAAAAATTTAACAAAAACAAAACAAATAGTCATTTACTGAATGGGAGTATTATAAGCAGAAACAGTCCGAATTGTGGTGCTCCCACTGTTTCACTTCTCTGTTGAGACTCAGAAGTTTCAAATCCGTCTAGGGGTTATATGAATTCAAAACTTTATCCTGTAAGTTGCAAAGTAGGTTACGGTTTTGACCCTCCCTAAGTGCTTTTCTCAATTCAGAAAAGGCTTCATTTGTGAGTTAATTTGATGATATTACAACGCCAGGATAATGAAATTCTCTAAGTAGTTGTTCTAAGGAAGATGTTTCCTAATCTAGCGATGCTTGGCCGCGCCAACTTTCTTGTACTAACTCCAAGTTATAAGCTCCTTCATCAAAAATCATGAAATTCGGCTGAACGAGAGCCAAATTTGCGTCGATTAATATGATGATTCGTGCTTTGGGTGTTGAGACCGAAGTTTGCTCATTATTTTCTAAGATTTCAGTAAAATTTACTTAGAGTAAATGATAGTCTCGTAATTTATACTAAGCATTCGGAGCAGAGGTCTCAGAAAATATTAAACTATACTCGCTTACTCTCGATCACTGCTTCCAAGCAATATCCATATTCGTAAACATTATTAAACTGTTGAAATTTTATATACTAAAAATAATTCCGGTGTGACTAAAATCGATTTAAAAAAAAAAAGAAAAGAATGATTTGTTAATTTAGAGTGGTGTATTTTAATGTAGCTATTTACTAATATAATTAATGTATATGACTATTTTTTATTTAGTCTTTTTTTTTTTTTTTTCATTTCTAACTACATTATTTTTTTCCTAAATAAACTAAATTTCAACCAAATTCAACTTTAAGTTTTATTTTTGGATCTTTTAGAGCCACCGTTTAATCTAACAAATCTAATGGTTTGCTTTCTAAAACATAATTAAACAACAAGAATAGTCTAATATTCTTTACGTTTCGATTGTATAGCCGAGTTCATTATATGATGAAGAAAATAAAAATAAATAACTATAAATTAAATTAATATAATAAACTCATCAATCCAGATAACAATACAGATAAAAACAAATTCTGCATATTTAGAAAAAAAAATCATTCGAAACATAAATCATTAAATTTATTTTTAAAAAATCCTCTTAGCCGTCATAGATTTTATTATTAATTTTTGAAATGTAATTTTATACTGTGGGATCCTTCAATGTTGATAGAATTGTTTTTCCAATAATTTATAAAGTGCAATGCATTAGCTATGTACCTGTCTTTCTAAGGTGTCTCCTCGCTAATTTACTTCCATGTAAAAGTAAATGTAAATGTCTTCGAATGATTTAATTAAAAAACTAAAAGTACAAGTATATACATTTTTTAGTCTATTATTTTCAATTAATGAGGAGTAATAGGGGAGTTTCACAAGGTAGCTTTCTTCCTTCTTTTTTCTTTTTATATAGGCTGATCAAGCTGACTTAGGTATATTAAAAAAAATTAAAACCATTAAATTAAAAATATATTTAACATTTAAGTAAAAAAAAAAAAAAAAAATTAATTCTGAAAGGCATCTCTTAAACAAAATTCATGCAGAGGATGCATGTTTATAACACGGACTCTTTTCTTGTTATAATTAAAACATTGTTATTACTCTCTCTCATAATTAGCACAATTTAATCATAGCTTAAATTAAATCAAATTTTAATCATGGCTATTTTAGAACTGATTTCCGGGAATCAGTCACCTAATTTAATCATGAGAAATGATTATTTGACCGAAAGATTTAATCATTCTTAAATTAGGTGATTGATTCCCGGAAATAAGTTGTCAAATAGCAATGATTAAATTTAATCTTTGATTAAAATTTGACCTACTCTGATCTCTCTGTTTTTATTTGTATGAATTATCTATTTGTTTTTTAAAAATTATTTTATAGATATCGCATTAAACTTTTTTGTTTCTAAATTTATTGTTGGTTTCCTATTTATTGTTCACTTCCTAATTAGTTATAAAGCTGTGTGCTAGTATTATACATTTTGAATCTGGTGTTAGATCTAGTTATATTTAGTACTGTGTCATTGAAGTTATATCTACATAGAGAATAGGATAACTTTCCTTTGCTGAACGATCGTTGTTTTTTTTTCCGAATTCCATTTTGTGTCGAAATTAATCCGCCTGCAGCATTTTTCTTCCTCCGTACGTGATGGGGGATTTTATTCTGCTTCTAAGTGATATTTTTACGTGTCCCGTTTCTGATGGTTTTTTAAAATCTTTATTGCTTATTGGAATGAATTGTGTATTCCGAAGAGGTTTACGTCCGGAATCGAGTAAATTTAAAACGAATTTATATCGAAGCATCTACAGAATACCTTCTTAGATGAAAACCCCGCAAAATATATTCTTGGTATTCTTGCCAGCTGCATCTTGAATTATATTAGGTACCATGTATTGATTTTTTTGTATTGAATACATTTTTTTTTTAAATATCGCTATTGTGAAAATAATTTATTCTGTAACTCCGGCTTATTTATATATTAATTTAATAGAATTAAAATTAGATTGTTAAAATAATAAAAAAAAAAAAAGTGTAAGAAAATGGAAGAGATCAACAAATAGGAAAATTAAGAAATTAAAATACCTTTTCTTTTTTTTTACGTTTTGGTTCGCAATGTTATTAGGCATCATTAGGTTAAAATATGGCGGATACAAAATATACTAACAGACAAAACATTGCACCCAATTTATTTTTCATTCGTAAAGTTTTATTCTTAATAAACAGAGCACATGAAATGTTTTAGGATTATTAAAAATATTAATAAATTAAAAGCAAGAATTATTTAAAAATAATTAAAGTTATAAAATTTTGCATTAGATGGACCACATCCTCTCATGCAAGACCTAATAACGCAAGGGGCGAACATAACCTTTATAATTTAAAATTACGTAAGTTAAAAAAATCTTGGCAATATTTTTAAATGCTAATGCATTTTATTTAATTCATGTGTTATGATTTCAATAACAATTTAAAATATATATATTATAAATTAACTTTTTTTTTGTATTCACTTTAAAAATTATACTTATTTAAAAAATAAATAAGATATTTGAATTTAACTCGTACATTCAGAGGCCTTAATTTTTTTTTTTTTCACACGTCTAGAAACCTTCCATCCGTTAAGGAATAAAAAATACAAATAAATTAAATTTGAGGTTGATATGAGGTACGCCATCCAGCTGTTTTTAAAAGTAGAATTACTCTCTTTATTTATTTATTTGTTTAAAGAATAATATCAGTTGGATGGTAGTTATCCTATCATCTGTCATCTGCATTACTGAAAAAAAATTTTACCTCAGTTAGAGAGGAAAGGCTTGTCAAATGCATAGGCAAACGTTGCAACGAGTTACATCACTCTATGCAGTTTGTGTGAAAATAGAAACTGCACCATGATGTAATATTTTAATGAAATGATTCACTAATTTTATAAATTTCTGCTCAAGGTTTTACTCACGAAACAATTCTACATAGCAATGTTTTTATTTATTTAAATTACAAAACATATTCTTAACTAACCTATCATAAAACGTGAATTAAATTTTTAAAAAAACATTTTAATCCATATAATCTTTAATTATTAATTTCAATATATGGTAATAAAGAATAAAGAAACCGAAAGTTCTATGCATACAAGAAAAATATCAGCATACCACTCTCCACTGAACCTCCAAAAAAAAACCATATTTCCAATGTTAAATCTAAGGCGTTCAACAATGTTTATAGTATAACAGATTTTTGTTTATTTATGTATCAAATAAATAAAAAAATGGATGTAGAAAAATGAGTTCCACCATATTTATGAAATTAGACAACTGTGAAATAGTATTCTTCAGCTGTATCATAGACAAATCCTTTGATATTCTGGAATGTTTTAGTATGCTATATAGAATATATTTAAAAATCAAAATAAAACTTCAAAGAAGCTGGTATTTGTAGAAGCACACATGTAACATAAACCTGTATTTTTTTAAATTTAACTTGTCTTACAATAAAATTGTTGCATTGAATCAAAATTACTAAATATTTTTAATATTTACTCCAACTTGATTTCGGCTTTAATTAAAGTTACAATAATTTTTTTCCGAGTTATGATAATTTTAATACTTCGTTTATTTAATAATACCTTGCGTTTTCAGTTTGAAGAAAACTTTACATTTATTTTTTTAAAAAATGTTCAGAACACATTTTTTCCCTTTCAATTTTTTTTCAAACATATAAAACTGTGAAAATATGTTGAAAACTTATCAGCCAAATTACAAGTAACCAGCTTAAAAATTATATTTCTGTAAAATAAAATAATTAAATTATGATATATTATATGATAAGTAGATCAACGGTATAAGAAATATAATAGCAAAATTATTTCCTGAATATAGATATTTATTTTATCCAAATATTTTTACACCTGGGTAACGTTTCTTGGTTTTTATCAAATACTTCATAGTCTAAAAATAAAAAGGTTCACTAAAACGTTACGTCATTTTATAAATATACTATTTTTTTTTGTTAAACTGATATAGCATAAAATATTAATTTTAAGATTCGTTACACTGCAACATCATCAATAAAACTGTATGAAGTTTATTTCATGGGTTTAAATACGTGGCATAAACCAAGAATCGTTGCTCAGTTGTAAAACTTTTTTGATAAAATAAATGTTTATATTCAGAATATATTTTTCTATTATATTTCTTATATAATTAAATTATAATAAGAAACAAAGAAATAGTATCATTAAAACAATTTTATTGAAGTTCATTGATTTTTTTTTAATATTATTGAACATATAACATTGGACGTATTGCCTGATGCTCAATAACGTGAGTTGGTGATAATTTTGAAAATTAAATTAAATTAAATTCTCATCATTTATTGAGCAATTATTACAATCTGCCACAAATGTGGGCAATAAGTAATATAGATGACTTCATGATTACATTCATACAATATGTACAATAAGAGAAGAATAAGAAATAATAAAAACAAAATGAAATAAAAAAAAAAAAATATTGCATATAAACAATATGCAATATATAATATAAATACAAGTGAAATATATGAATAAAAAATATATATATACACATAAAACAAAATAATAATAATAATAAAATAAATAAAGTTCCAATATTTGGGAGAAATAATCCAAGAAAATGGTTTGGAAAAATCTGCAAGACAGGAAAGTTTGCATAAAATGGAGAGAGCATATGGTATTACCAAAGATGTTTACAATAAAAAATGCCTATCCAAAAATGTAAAAACAAGGAATTACAACACAGTAGTGAAGCCAGAATGCCTACATGCAAGTGAATGTCTGGCATTAAACTATAATTTGGAGAAATTGGAGAAACTAGAAAGGCGAATCATGAGGAAAATATTAGGACCACAAGACGCAATAGAAGGTTGGAGGTTACGAAGTAATGATGAAATATATCAAAATGTAGAAAATATATCAGATGTAATGATAAAAAGAAGATTGATGTTTTTTGGTCACTTATATCGAATGCCTGAGAGTAGATTGACAAGTAAGATTTTCAGATATCTGTGGGGTAAGAAATGAACAAATAGCTGGGTCAATGAAGTAAAAAGGGATTTAGAAAAAAAAAATATAAAAATAGAAGAAATAAATAATAGAGAAGAAGAGAACAAGGAGGAAAGAATTGAAATTGGCACTTGGTCCTCTGTTGGCCCATTCAAAAAAAATAAAATAAAAATAAATAAATAAATAAAATAAAAATAAATTGAATAAAAGTAAAGCGGCAGAGATGGATTTCTGGAGGAGATGCCTAAAGATTACCCGCCTAGACCAAATCAGGAATGATGAGACCAGAGGCAGGCTGGGCGTGACCGAAGGAGTCCCCTAGAGGATTGGAAGAAGCCGGGTACGATGGTATGGACAATGCCAGCGGATGCCAGAACGTAGGTGACCGAAGTAGATTCTGCTGTGGGAACAACCAGGAAGACGGAGGAGAGGAAGACCCCGAACCCGGTGGAGGGACTGTGTGGAGGAGGAAATGGCTGGCAGGGGACTTCAGGAGGATGACTGGTGGGATAGAGAGAAGTGGAGGGACGCTCTAACTTAACCGGGCAACCCATTGAGGGATGAAACCTGCAAAAGTAAAAGTAAGTAAATAAAAGTAAAAATATAAATAAAGATAAACTAAATTAAAAGTTAAAACTACATCCATACTTTATTTACAATAGACACTCATCCTAAGGATCTACCAACCAATCCTGTCCCTCCACTCATGGAAGGACAGGCCCAGCACAGAGAGGTCCCAGCTCTTATCTCTCAGCTGCGTGACTGGTGTTTAAGAAAACCCAGTGGAGGCTGAGCGAGAGCGCAATGTGGCAAATTAAATTAATTTTGTTTTTTGAATGAACGTTTGGAGTTTTCATCTCCGCCATGTAATCCGTATTGAAAACCAAGCTGTTAAACGTATGATATCACTGTGGACGTGGGGAATAAGTTGTTTTATTTTGCATATTAAATGAAAAGAAGTGTACTTATAATCTTAACATATATCCATACACTCATGCTTCCGACTGTATTATATTTGTACTCATTATGTAATCCTATTTAAATGCAATTACACAGATAATTATGATGCGACAAGAATGTTATTAAAGTAAAGAAACCATTGAAAAGACGAATGCTCAATTAAATGAATCTTAACTTTTATTCCGTACAGCGACGAAGTGAAGTCTTTAATGAGAGGAATTCCCATAGCGTATTCCAATGGGAGGGATCTCTTTATTCTTGGATCGAGGACCTTCAAGGTACATCCTATTGCCATTATGCCTCCAGTTAATGCCCTTTCTTTCTCAAGGGCCCTTCGTTTCCATTTTTATTATTCTCTTACAATATAAGATTCATACTTATATTCCTAAGAATAAGATGAAAACATATCATGTACCTCAAGAGAAAATGGACGTTGCATACACAATGAATATACTCGTGTGATATGTTAAATAACTTAAAGGGAAACTAGATTAAATTTATATTATACATTTAATTGAATGAACAGATAAGTTTTATCCATATATTCGTAAGTTTATTTTTTCGTGATTATTTCATTAAAAAGGTCATACTTCACAAGTCGTCCCATAAAAATTTTATTGAAATCAACTCAGCATTTTTTAAATTTAAATTCGGTTACCAACCACACTACCACTTACAGGTTAATATTACCTTATAATACGTTATGATTCATACAACAAATATTTAAGGTTAGAAGTACTTTTTAGTTCAAGTTAATTACATGATAGTTTGATCTTGATTTTTTTTTTTTTTTTTAAATAAACTATATCATCTACAACATTGAATGTTACGTATCATTTACTAAAACAGTCCTTATCGCAGTGCTCCAGAGCTGTATGGAAATTTCTAACAACTAGCGACTATCGTGCTCACCCTCCTCAAAGCTGGATGAGGTTTGCTCGAGTACCCTCCAAACAAGAGGGTGGAACAGCACTTGTTAAGCCCCCCACCAATTATCGTTCTTGTTCCCTGAAGGGTCCTGGAGACGATTTGGATACCTGCTCCAAGTATAGTGAAACAGTCGAATAGATTACTTCTTATTGTTGACATGATGGGTGTATAAGGTAGGCGAAGATTCTTAACTTTCAGAAGGCTATGACTATTTTTTTGATTATAATAATCGATCTTTAGAGTTAGAAATTTTTTTTTTTTCATTTATTGATATTAACAACTGTGCAAAAACATATACTTTAAGTAAATGTGTTGATCGTGAATACAATGGCATGTAAATAACTTGTGAAGAACTACTCAGTAGTAGCACTTCAATAAAATCTACACTAAAAGGTCTCTAGGCCATCTTCTTTTCAGACGCCTCGGAGGACTATTGGGAATGGACTGGAAAGCAAGTTGGGATACTAGTGGATTGGAGTGGTTATGAAGCTTACTATGGAAGGATAGATATCTAGTCTGGGCTAAATCAGCAACATAAGGAACATTAAGGTCTTTATGGATAAGTTTATTGGTCACAAAGTAAGGAGCATTGAGGATTTTGGATTGCAAGGATTGGATACGAGATGAAGTGGATGGTTTAGTAAAGCCCCAAAGCTCAACTCCGTACGTTTAAATAGATCTATTCACAGTCATGTAAATGAGTTTTTTGTAATTAATTGGGAGCTTTGATCGTTTGTCTAGTAAGTTAGAAAATTTAAATTAATATTCAATTCTATAGTTTCTGTCATAGGATTATAGCGATATATATTATTTTAATGCTTCGCTTCAAGAGAGGGTTAAATATGATATCACCCTCAGAAATGCCTGAGCTTACATGAATGAAGCGTTAACTGGTTCTCTTCTTAAGTATAATTTCATTTAGAGCATTAACTCTTTCTCCAATGGCTGATAAAACGGTATTGAGAGGGAAGCGCTATGATCTTCTGGAGTCCAGGACCCCTTACACGGTGGGAAGAAGCATTTGTAATTTTACTAAATATGTATAAATAGGTTTTACCTAAAGTGTTTTATTTTATTCTTTTAATTATAAACTTTTTTTTTTCTCATTTTTTATGTTTACTTTTTAATACTATCATAAATCCCTTTAGTATGATAGAATTGCCTTTGTTTTATATTCTAAGATTAAGCAAGGGATTAATGTGTACTTCTCGTGAAAGATTGTAATTTTAGTCAAAACAATATTTTTATAGCAAATAAAAAAATAATGTATATTGTATAAACGTGGAGAAATTATAATAAGGACTTTTCATCAAACGATAAATAAAGGATTTTCAGTTTCGTAGTGAAACTTTTTTTCCACTAGTTTGTAATAATGCATTATCATCTACTTTTATTTATTTTTTTTTTTTTTCATCTTAAAAATAATTTATTAACTGCTACAAGAGAAGTTAAAAGGTTTTCTCTTTACCTTCACCCGGTACTTCTGCTTAATGTAGTGGGTTCTGAGTCTATGTTGTTTTGTTTTTTTTAATCCAAAATAAACTTTTATTGAGTAATTATTACAATCTGCCTCAAATGTGGACAATAAGTAATATAGATGCACAGTGAGAAAAAAAAAATAGAAAAAAAAAAGTTTTAGTTTAAGCTATTAAATTCACTCGACATGGACGTTTCCACTGCAACAACGCTTAATTGGCTTTTTGGAAAAATGTTGTTGTTATAGTACTCATTAAATGATTCTATATTAATGGCAATATATTTTTAATACCTTGAATATACTAGTTTTTAGTTAACTGTCTTTATTATTACATTTGAAATTATTCTTTGACCAAACAAAATATACAGATAGAAGTAACAAATAATTCATCAATCAATAATTATATTGACCCTTTTATACAATCGTGCCTACCTCAACTGACTATAATCACGAAAATCGGTCGAAAAAAAACATATATTTTTTAAAATGGCAGCAGGTCGAAAATAACCGAAATGAGATAAGTACATTGTGATACTCTTCAAAGGTTTCTGCACCTTGTAAATAATAGGTCTATTTATTTATAGTTTTATTGAAGTAAAGGAGGGTATTTGATGTTATACCTATACGCTCTATAAATAATTTATATGAATGTTAAAAAATGAAAACATTGTAATAAAACACTTGTTAATATGGTTCTTCTCTCCTTCATGATTTTCAAGCTAGATAATTCAGTATTTTATCAAATTCATTGATTATACATAACTTTAATTAACATAGATGAGTAGAGATTTGAAGTTTGAAAAAAAAAAAAATTCAATAATAAAGAAAGTTAACTGAAAACTAGTATATTCAGGATTTTGGAAATATGTTGCAATTGATATGGAATCATTTAATGCATACTATAAAAGCCAATTAAGCGTTGCTGCCATGGAGATGTCCGTGTTCAGTGTAGTTGATAGCTTCAACAAAGACTGGGAACTCACAACATTTAGCAGAAGAACCGAATGAAGGAAAACGAGAAAGCCTAAGAAAGTTCGAAGTTAAAAATTGCTATCCTTAAAGTTGAAATTTTACACTTAATAACTTATTCCATGTGTTCATCGAAATGTGAGAAACGTCATGGAAGTGGTTAATCTACTTTATGAGAAATTTTAAATTAGTGTTGGAATTATGACATTGGACAAATGATTTTCAGCATTTTATTAATTTTTTTTAGGGGGGGGATTATATTGAGCTATATTTTAGCTTATAAAAAAACTGATTTTCTTGTGAACATAATCATATTTTTATTTCAGATTACTGCTAGAAAACATCAAGTACCTTTTGAACAACTGTTAGCCCAATTACCGTCTGAATATATCATACGAATTGTGAAAACAAATTGAGATCTCACTCTGTAAAAATATAAAAAATGCACTGATGTAACCGACCTATAATTAAAAATCAGCCCCTAGGACCTTCAATTCTTCAACGGCCATCCATTAAATATTGAAGGACTTTAAGAATTATGGGCCCCTCGGAATTATAAATAAGTCTATTCTTGACTTTGGCAGGGGTCTCGTGGATCCATTTTTTATCCTCGGTCGTTAAGTTAAAAAAAAAAGAAAACTTCAACAATTTCGTAAGCCGAAACGAATTTTATTTATATATTAGAGTACTAGTTTAATTACCCGTTATTTGAATAGGAGTAAAGTGAATTGTATAGTAAGCGGGTGATTGGAAGGTTGTAGAGTTTAATACACCATTAGCTCTTCCTCATTAGTATTTTAGATGACTGGATAATGATTTATCAGGGACAGGACTATCTTATTCCGTGTTTGAATCAATAATCCGTGTAGTTGTATTAGGTTGTTGTTTTGTTCCCTTAAATATATAATAGAGCAGGCTATGTATACCCTGATGGGTGGAAGTGTTAACCTGTTCTTATAGTCTATATTAATACAGGTCACAGTCAGTCCTCATGTTTTTAAATTTGCAAAAGAATAGCTGATAAAATATTCAATTTGATATGTGAAAAAATATAAAATACTAAAATTTTAATATTTGTATAATAAACCTTATCTTCATCCGCACTCTTATTTATAGAACTTTAAGATAATTTGTGTTGCCCGGACCACTGAACCGATTTTAATGTTATAAAATTAAGTTAATTCAATTTAATATGACTTTTTTAAAATATTGACAAAATTTAAAATAGGTTCAGAGGTTTGGGCAACAGAAACCCAAAGATTGGCTAAATTGCGGTGATCAGAACTCCACCGCAAAACACGTTTTTCAGCACGTTTCTGGCTATAACTCAGAAACAGTTTGTCCGATCTAAAATTCATATTTTTCATCTGAAAGCTAATTAAATTTACTACTAGAAAACATATATTAAACACCCGTGCCTGTACTCTAAATACGACGATTTTGACATGTTCAGTGGTTCCAGTCAATAAAGGATTGTAGAGTGTAATCCAAGGTTTTTCTTCGGAAACTTGTTCAGGGTAGTTAGAATGTAAAAGTCCTAGAGTTTTCGGGAGTGTAAACAAAAAGAGGGGTCGCGGAAGGTCCTTTTTTTTTTTTTTATTGGCGGTCATATCTCGAATTTTATACACATTTTTCATATTCTGTACACCATTTCCAAAATATATCCTTGGCAAATGTGAAGTACTTTAGTATGTTTCTTTTATCAAGGGAAGTTAAAATTGATGTAGCTTTTGACAGGTTGATGATAAATTGGCATATATATGTGAATTTTTTGGAAATATAATTTTCTACAATATTATTTATGAAGACTTTTAAAAAGGATGAATGGTTTAGAAGATATGGAGGGAAAGTTGGAGGGAAAACATGAGGTGAACATTTTTTTTTCGTGGTCCTTTTTTTTATTTTTGAGGTGCTCTGAGCGGTTGTCTAGTATAAACATTAATAGATAAATTGTGTTACCAGTAATGCAGCTGAGAGCAGCTCTGGGATTTCTTTGGGTCTGGCCTCGACTCACAATAAGTGGGGGAATAGGTTCGATTCGTGGTTCCCCAGGCTGTGTCTGTATTGTACATATGTATAGTAAGAATGCATATAGTAAGAATGCATCTTTTTTTTTTTAAATTTTGCATCTTTTAAATGCATCTTTTAAATTTTTTTTTTTAAATTTTAATTTTTGTTACTTGATTTTTATTATTAATTTTATTTTTGATGATTGAATTAATAATTTTAATTTTATAATTATTATTTTAATTTTTTTTTTATCTTCTATTGTTATTTTTGTGTGTATGAGTACTTGTATATATTGTATGAATGGATACTTCTTTAGCACTGTCACCTATTGCCCTTAATTGAGGCAGATTGTACATATATTTTAATAAAAGAAATAAAAAAATAATAATGGATAAATTATAAAATTTGTACATTATTTTTTTTTTTTTTTTTTTCAAAATCCCTAATTTTCTTGATGTGTTAGATTTAGTTATTTAATATTTGACTTGTTTCTCCTTATACTGTAATTCATTTACATTTCAAGGGATTTCGATGTAAACATTTAAATCTAATTTTTTTAAAAATTAAATTTATTTATCATAAATTGATGGGGTTTATCATTAATTTGAGTAAGGCATACATTTTTTTGTTCCTCTTATCCCTTTTTTTACTTTATTGATTTAATATAAAAATCAAATACAAAGAATGTGCACACCCTTTTTTCTGCGCTTTATAAGGGAGTTTTGTATCAATTAACAACTTATAATAGGAATCATATAGAAATTTTTGATCTAGTGGTGGGGCTTGCTAGGTGTTTAGACAAAAATAGAATTTTTAATTCTCTAATATAATTTAATAATAAATGAAGACTCCACGAAAGAAGATTGGACGTTCAAAATTTTTGTTTGTTTTTTAGTTTTTACCTTTACAACCTGGATTGAAATTGATAACTGCACATCTAAACTTCTTGTTTAAATTATTTCAATGGGCAATCCCAAGATCATGCTAGGCAATAAAACAAAATAAATAAAAAAATTACTGTGATTTCTAGATTGTATGTAATTGATGAAATAAGTACTGTTTCTTGACTAACTTGCAAGCAATGAGGAAAGACTAAACCGTTACAGTTTTCCCGCATCTACTTATTTTTGACTGGGTGCTTATTTTACAGAGCTTCTGACCCAGAATCCACATCTGATAGAACAGAGTATAAACTTTCTGCCACAGACGGGTTCAAACATGGCTAGTTTGGAGTTCCGTGTTTAACCACAAAGCTCCCCCATCCACGACATTTATTCATAAATGTTATGATATAAATATATTTTCTTTACATATATTTTTATTTTGTTCTTTGTTTAATATTTATAAATTTTCTTTTATGAATAATCTCTTGATCTGATTATAGAAATAATCTGATAAATAATACATTTTGAGATATTTATATTCATGACAATATTAACATTGTGGAAGCTTGAGCTTCAGTCAATAAATAAAAACAAATATTTTGGCGACTTTTCGAGACTATATTGTTCCTATAATCATGCCCTACAGTGAAAAAACAGGTCGATAAGAACCGATGTAATAGAATTTTTGAATATTTTTCCTGTTTTTGGGAGGTCAGAATCTATAAAAAAATGTTAAAAAATCCTATGCAGGTTTTAAGTCGCAGACCTGTGTTATTGGTTTATATTGTATATTATTATAAATGTATATTATTACTCTGAATGTATTATATTGGAATAACATGTGTTGAGATTTAGGACGTCTGATTTTTTGTTAATTGCGCGATATTTAAATTTTTCTATGGTTATCATTTCTTTTAAAAATATTTTGTTTATAGTGAATAGTTTTGGGGGAATCAAATTTGAAATAATTTATTGTTTACCTGTAATGTGTGGTGAGGGCTGTTTAGTTCGGTTTATTCGGGCTATATATATAGTTTGTCTTCCAATTAGTTGTTTCAACATGACTGCTATTTCATTCACACTAACTTTTCCTCAATGAACAGATCTAGTACTTTACATATGAAGACATGAATCTTTTTTTTTCTATCTAAATATTTAATGAACATGATATTGATTTTAGATGGCTCACCAATCTTTGTCGAAGTCACTTAGGTTATTGAATCAGATTTAGTTACAGCTTGAGAGCATGATTTATTTATGAAGCCGGGAGAAGTGTAAACAGATCCCCGTTCCGTGAACTATATATGCCCTTCCCCTCCTCCGCCAAGATTTAGCTCCCGATTCTGGATTCAATGATGCGGAGGCTCATGGGAGAATTTATATGCAAGGAAAACAACAGACCCTCCCGAGGAATAATTATGCATGAGGTGTTTATTATCCAACCCCAACATAACCGTTTAATTAGCATTTATGCATTTGGAGATAACGAGCCACGTGTATTTGCACTAGTTCTAGCGGAATCCGGTGCCTACGCATTCATAGCATCCTTAGCTCAGGTTGGGGAGGTAAATTATAGACCCTGCGGCTTATCGTGAGGTTCCTGTCGAAGGTTCGGCATTGTTAGGAAACTATGCTCACAGGTCTGGGCTATCGATGGCCAGCTTTGGATTGGCATCCAGCTTACCGGCTAATCACGATTAACTTTACCTCCAGGTTTTGAAGTGGATATTGCGTAAACGTGGACATATACATAGTGCGATTTAAAATTCTAATTATATGCATCTATTTACAGTTAGGTGCAGAACTGAGTCAATGTACCGATTTTTTTTATATATCAATATACTCATATTAATTCGTATGGGTTAAGATCTTAAACTATAAACACAGAATACTTATAATACTTAGTTTAAGTACATATTTAAATACCAGTTATTTCGTCATCATGTTCATTATTAGTAATAAAAAAAAAATGGCTTATACTTTATAGTTACATTATATGCTCTCCTTAATCAGGAACTACATTTCATCCTTATGATTGCTATGCTCAACGGGTATTATATTACTAGTTTATGATTTATGACGACTGAAATATCATCTCTCATGAGGAGAAATAATATTTGTATTTAATAATAATGATAATAATAATATATTTTTAATGTATTTCTTAAAAATTAATGATGTAGGGATTACAATACTAATTATAATCTATACTACTAAGTTTCATGTTTTATTGAAACATTTAAAAATTTGTCATTATAACATGTTTATTATGAGCTAGATAAAAAAAAAATTGCTGATTCTCTGAAGCGTGAGTTGGATTTTGTATCTTTTCAAACTCACTTCTTCGTCTGCATATGTCGCTCTTAGAATGCCAAAGCTAATTGGATTGTGGTGTGAGAATATGGTGTGGAGTAGTGGAATAAGCACTGAGCCTTGTGGCACTCCTGCTGTCGCCAACTTAACAGAAGAAAGGATCTGAGCCTTGATGGACGGAGAAAAATCTCTCACAAAGAAGGATTGCAGGATAAGATAGTACGTCGCTCAGTGGGGCAACACGGGTAAAAAGCGGAAAAAAACATATTCTCGAGAATGGTTTGTCCTATCAAGATGCAAATAGTGTCATTCGATTCAGATTGAAAAAAGTACATTAGAATTGTGACTAATTTGAAATTATATCACTTCTTTCTTTCATAATGCAAAAACGAAAGTGTAGATATTTTAAATTATTTTGTAAAATTTAATTTAACATAATTGTATTCTAATTTATTAACTTTATTTCAAATGTTGGCTCTATTTCTCGATTTTCACATTCTTATGTCGATTGCTTTAGAAAAAGCTGGTTCAGAATAGCTCACAAGAATTCATTAGTTACATATATAATAGGAAGAATGATGGCACGGCTCACATTATCAATTAAGAGTGCTTCTGATTTAAATGTGTTTATTTTTTAGGTTTAGGTCTCATGTAAGCCATGTAGGGATCTGAAGATTTTAGCAGCTTATAAAACACATCCTTGTTCGTAGCTGTACGGGAATATTGCCTTAGACCATAGTACTTACGGTATTTGTTCATAACTGATTCATTGCTAGTTTGAGTTATTTAGGCAGTTAAAGATGGATTTCGAAAAAATATTCTTGATGTATTTCTAGTGTTACTGCATCCTTATCCCTGCATTACAAAATCAACTTGTATCCTCAGTGATAGAGCGTTTTTGTATTCGTTCCTTTGCAGCTTCTTTTATTAGGAAAATAGATTTGATTGTTCTCCAATGCTGGAATTCCAGGATATAGGTGAAGAATATATTACATAAATTTAATTCTAGCTTGAAGTGAAAAAAATCCCAACTTAACTGCTTCTTTTTTTGCGGAACTTAGGTTAATGTCTTGATATGTAATTTTATCCCTATTAAATAAAAACCAAGAATTCCAAAACCAGCTAAGTCCATTTTTTTTTTAAATTTTACCAGCTGGTCGATCAAGGTAAAGGTCAGACTGAATAAGGAAGGTGCCACATTTTTGTTATGACTGTTTTCAATGTGGTTTAACTATTTTTTTAAGAAAACATTTCACCTAAAGACAGTTTAGTAGAAAAACTATTAAAAAAAAAGGACTGGAAATCGGACTAAAGTTTTTCAAATTCCATGCCTCATATATTTAACTCGATATTAAATAATGTAATGCTGCAGATAGTTATTGAGGCCCTAACTGAGAAGGAAAAAATAAAATAAAAATAATTAATAAAATTCCTTTTGAATCCTACAATTCATTGCTGTGTTAAAATGCTTCCAACACCTAATATTTTAAAAGATGTCCTTCGGGAGTCAATTACTGATTTTACACCATTCATTGTCAAAATCTTTTAAATACATTTCAGTAATAATATTTGGTGTGAACATTTTGTTGAGCTTAAAGTATAGTAAGTAAGGAAAAATAACTGTCAATTTCAACTTTATTGAACTATTCTTTCTACAATTATAGTATTAATATTGCTTAAAGGTGTCAATAGCTGTCTGGTTAACCCTATATACATGAGAGTTTTACGTTTTCTTATTATAATAAGAAATAAACAGAAAAGTCAAGATGACTTAGATAGTTTGATTTAATGTAATCTGAAGGTGTGAATAATGATTACCTTTATCGGCATGATTCAGTTGCCGGATCGAATAAACAAACAAACATAAACCTAAAGTAAATAACGGATGTTAATGAAAATCCATAATCCATAATCCCGTCAAGAAGGGTTGAAAGCAATTATTCATTGCGGAATAAATTTGAATATCGGTATGGCATTTACTGAGGAAGGGGTTGGAGCTAAGAAGAAATTAAACGTTGCAGGTAGAATATTGGTTCTGATTGAAAGGGTAGGGCTGCTAGGACGCCGATACGAGTACTATCTGGCCAGTAACTGCTAGCATAATAAGTATTTACGGTTATGATCCAGGGAGCAGTGGCGCGGCTATTGGCGGTTTGGCGGGGGCGGGAAATGAGCCCTCGGGCGAGAATTTACCCGGGAAATAAACGGGACGGGCTTCGCTTCCGTTTGCTCACCGTCTCGAGTAATTAAATTTGTTTTAAATTTTCTTCCCCACACTCTTCTTCCCCCTCTCTCTCCCCCACCCCCGCTACCGAACGTAGGGGGATTTCAAAGTTAATAGATTATAACCCTAAGAGGCCCTTCTGTTAGCGAGTATTCAATATCTTAACTATTTTCCCCTTTCAAAAGTTTAAATATGAACACAATATTCACACACCTTCATTACATGGTTTTATTCAAACATAGCTATAAATAGATAAACGAGTCATATATACCATGATCTAAGAAAAAATAATTACTTTTTATTTATTTTATTTTTTTTAATGCAATAAATCTGGCAGCTTTAGGTTTCTTTCAATTTCACTCATCCATTCGACAGTGTCTGTTGCGGCTTTACTCCTATTTTCACAAAATTCCAATATTCTCCTCGTAATACGATTCGCGTTCATTCTTTTGACGTGCCCTTAAAAACTCAGTCTGCGTTTACGAATTTCCCTGTAAATATCTGAATATTGTTTAATTTCCTGTTTACTTCTAAGCCTATATTGTTCATTTGAGAATTTCGGACCAAGAATTTTCATTATAATTTTACATTATTTTTTTCCTCATATTGTCAATACCTGTTTTTCTATCCAGAATAAGTGTTTCTGAGAAAAATAATAATAATATTTCACTATTTTTGGTACTAATCAAAACTTAAAATATTTTTAAAAATTTATTTATTGATATTTACAACTGTATGAAGTATATAAAAATTATAACAATAACTTATTGATAACTTGTACAGAAACTGTATTAATTTTAATAAAATTTCATATTATAAGGTCCATAGGCCATCTTCTTTTAAGATGTCTCTGAGGGTTATCAGTAATTTAATTGGAAGCAAGTTGGGAGACTGGTGGATTCGAGTAGTACTTAAAATAATAAACTTTTATATTTTTTAAAAGTTCTATTTCAGATTACCGAGATATATAAATGGGAAATGGAAGTGTTCGTAAATATATTTTTTCCTTTTAAAAATTTAAAATGAATTATCAATTTTCATAAATTCGCAAGACATTATTGCTACACGAAATTTTATCTAATTACAGTCAAGATTGATGAGTTATTTGCCTCTTCTATTGGAATCATTTTTACTTGAAAATTAATTTCTAATGTTAAACAAATATAATTAGTTCTGAAAGATACAAAAATTTCAAAACAACAGCACTACATAGAGTATATATATATATTGTATCATTAAGAACTGAAGGGTTTGGTGGATAGACGGTGGATAAATATTAAAAAAAAAAAATACAATCTAGTTTATTGCAAGAAGAATTGATGGGTAAAAGTGTTACGTAGCAACATATGAATATTTAGCTACTAGAAAAAGAAATATGAAAAACATAATTTTTTTCCTGCTAAAAGAAGTTAAACACAAATTACTCAAAATTGTGTCTCGTTACATAACCCCTTCATCCGAAAACTCTTTAACTAATGATTAATATTTAGCTTTCTTAACTAATTTTACAATAAAAAGAACTTCAATGGAAATGCACATAATTCACCAATCCTGATTGTATTCATCTTTCTAAATTATCCAGCGTACCTAAAGTGCCGTTTAAATATATTTTTTGTATTATTTTTTTTTTAATTTTTAAAAAAATGTTTTTGGATTCTATTTATGGTTAATAGATTTTGCTCAAAAATTTCAATAAGTAACTTCATAATAACAACATTTTTTTTACTGAAAACATAACAATTATTGATATTCTATAACTTATTAGTATTATTATGCACATGGTTTTTCATTAACACAGGTTTTCGTTTTGCAGTTTAGAATTGTATTAAAGTTTTGTGTTTTTTAAAAATTCTATTTCAGATTACTGAGATACACTCAACAGCAAAAAAAACCAGACACTCAGATTTGGTATCATAATTTTGTTAAATAAGTTAATCTTTATAATTTATGGTTAGAAATGGTAAAATTTATAAGTTATTTACACAAAATCTGCCACAAATGAATAATTTTATTAATTATGAACAAAAAATTATGAAATAAACAAAAAATGAGGAATTAACAGTTTTTAAAAAAAATCAAGGGATGTTCTTCTAATAGCGGGTTGTTCTCCCTCTTCTACGGCGAAGGGCCCTAATCATGTCAGGTATAGAAGAAATTAAAACAATCACATAAATAAAAAAAAGCAGTTGAATTTGTGAAATTTCAGTTTTAGGAATTTTTTTTTTAAATCTATTCCTCATTCCTTCAAGACTATTTATCAAAAAGTATCATCAAAGCATTTTTTTCTGTGACGTTTCACACCGTATTTAACAAAATGTTGAGGCCACAGACGAGTGTCCGGTTTTTTTTGCTGTTGAGTGTATAATAATAGGAAATAAAGGTGTTTTAGATTAGTGAGTAGGACACAGGACTGCTTACTACCGGGGAAAGTTTGAGATATTTATTTCGTTGTATTCGCTTTTTGGGTTAAAATTAGCCTCTACAGAGTTTCAAAAAATTACCCAGAGATCACGAGATGAACATTACACATGATTTTTATATCAATCGATTATAAATTAATAGTAATAATTTATTAATTTATAATCATGAGGATATAGGTTGTCTATCTGATTTACTCTGTAGTCCACTTATATGATTTTTGATTAATAACATCAACTGTATCAAATGGTATTTTACTATTAATCTGTTCATGATTAATTTGTTAATGAATTACATTATTCTCCCGTTTATTGTATATTTAGAACACGTAGATTGCGTAATAGGAGGAAATGTCCAAAACAAGAGCCATTATTTTGTCACATATAAAGTTGATGTAACCAATATGTATTAAGTAAAGCAGCACTTACTGAAATTGAATTCCCCCATTTGGCAAATTGTTTTATCCACACGAACACCATTCATTATTGGTTCATTATAGCCTCGTTCATAGTTTATTATTTTCCAACTTAATCCAAATTTTTCAATTTCAATTACATTAGTCTTGTATCATATTGTGAATGTATATAGGATATGAGAGAGGTCTTCCTCTCTTCCAACAATTCCATCCAAAGATTTACATTTATGTTAAAAATTAAATAAAGCTATTAAATACTCTATGAAAGTTAATAATTTGTTTGTTTTTTTGTTTTAGGTAATGACATCCTAGAAAGGTTACTGTATTAAACTAAGTAAGTACTTAAGTTGTATTTTCCTTATGTGCTAATCCGAAATAAAATACTTTCTAAATAATTCTAATAAAATGTTTTTTTTGTTGTTTTTTTTAAATCTTTTTAGGTGAGTTTGTTCTTTAAATTAATTTTTTTTATTTATTTTTTTTTTATAAATGTACGAAAGTTCGAAAGAATCCCAATTATCGTGATATATTTTTAAAATTTATACTTATCAAAAATTTAATGAACTAACTATAATTATTTTTCATTTTAGTCTTCATATAACGTAATAATTGTAGAGATCAAAGTAAATCCGTTGACTTGTTTTGCTGCTTTTTTCTTTTATGGTATTATTATTTTTATTGTTTAAAATGGTTTACCTTCAGGTTTTTATTATCTTTGAAAAGGCCTTGTGGATTTGAATGGTTCTCTAGGGAATTGTGTGAGGAATAGTCAAAGTTCAGAGAATAATCAAAATCAGTTTAAATCGATTTGGATACTCAATATTTAAATACTGTTAGATCAATAGTTTTTTTGCTTTTTTTTTTAAACATAATTATTTTTACTGAATTTTTTTTTTTATTTTTTACAATTTGTCGTGCTGAAGAGGAATGTCGAAGATACAAGATAAAGTAAGAAGTAAAGATAAAGATAGAAGTAAAGTTTATTTCTTATTTTAAAAAAAATAATAAATAAATAATAATAATAATAATGAATAACGAGGATATAAAGAAGGAAACTGTTGAAACAAAATAATATCAAGATATGAAAAAAAATAGAGTATTTTAATAAAAAAGAACGATGAGCACTGCTTAAGAAAAAAATGAGGACATACTGGAGGAGAAAGAAGGAAAATTTAAATAAATAAAACTATTATTAGATTTCTTTTTTTTTTTTAAATCTATAAATATAAAATAAAACATCATTTGCAATAATGTTGAAGGAAGTATAATTATTAATATTCAAATTTTATTATTCCGCTCCTTATCAATTGATGTATTTAACATCACACAAAAGGCTTCTGGAAAAAATTGTTTTGTAACTTCAGGGTAGAACTCTAAAACAATTTAACTCAACAATTAACCATTATTATATAAAATACAATACATTCGGACAATAATTGTTGATTGCGATTTAACAATTTTCAGTGTTTCCACATTATCAATGTTTTCGAAAAAATATCATATTCAAACATACCTTACACTTCGTAGCTTAAAACTTCGGTGACTTGACTACTGGGTCAAAAGTACTAATCACTGTTTACTGTGATAGGTTTACATATTTTATCAAATTGGACTATTTAAAGTTTTTTACTTCTGTTTTTTTTTTTCTTCTTTCCTTTCTTTCAATAATTATTATTTTAATTTTCATTATTTTACTGTACATAATGTGTGAATGTAATCATGATGTCATCTATATTACTTACTGCCCACATTTGTGGCAGATTGTAATAATTGAATGGGTCCGCCGAAAAACCTTCTAAGCTATAAAATTTCAGAAGCAGCGATTTCAAAGGTTTTAAAATGTATAATAGTACGCCATAGCATGATATAGTACTGCATTATGTTATTATACATGTAAATATTACAAATTAATATTTAAACATAAAATCTAACCAACAAAACTAACAAAAACTTTAGATTATGATTTTCTTTCACTTATTACCCAAAATTTTATGTTAGTCGCTTAGAACGTTTTTTGGCCCCATTCAATTACTCAATAAATGTTTTTTAACAAAATATTTTTGTCATTAAAAAGGAAGAATTTAAATATGTGCAACAAAAAGTTTTTTTTTCTTCTAAACTTACAATAGTCCAATTTGGTGAAATGTTTAAACCTATTATTGTAAAATGTGATTATTACATTTGATTTCAAAAGTCACTGTAGTTCTAAGCTTTCACATACTTTAGACATACATACAGTTATACATACATTGTTCTGATCGAAGTGAAAGTAAAAAATAAAAAAATGAATGAAATTCACACCTGTTATAAATATAAGAAATGGCAAGCATCGAATTTTAAGCAACACTTTTCGAAATTTTTTTTTGGATCCTTAAAAATGTAAATCGAATTTCCACCTGTTGTTAGCAGTTAATAATGTAATATTTTATTCTATTTACAATCAAGAAATGCTGTTTGGAATGAAATTCATATTGAACGGACTAATATACCGAAAAATGGTACCATGGATTGTCGCAATCCAATTAGGTTTTATCTAAGTAGGTTCCAATAATGGCCTGTAGTTTAACTGCTTGTAATAAAATGGAGGTTCATTTGGAAAATAATGGTACTCCATCATAGTCTCTTTTTGATAAAAATATAATAAAAGTTTACTATTGCTCTGATACATTTTCCAAAAGTGAAAATTAGTTCCTCAAAAAATATTTTTCTCACTCAGATGATAGGTTTTTACTGTAAGAATTTCCTGTACAATAATTAATTCTTAATTCCACAGTTATGAAAAAAACACATCATCGATCTGCTGATTATTGGTGAAAAAATAACGCTGTACTTTAGTTCTCATTTAATTTTAACAATGCATCATTTTATTTTATATCTGAGCCCCTTGTTCCCCCTTGTCCGTCAATGCTCATTTCTATTTTTTATTTTTTTTTTTCTTACCTGTGATTCAGCTTTATGTTGAAGATAAATTTTAAAATTTAATAGCTTAATCCTGTTGATCGTTTATTCCCTTATGTTTATTATTTTCTCCTCTTATCTGTATGATTTTATTGTTTCTTTCCAAAGGAGAGTAATTTTGAATACATAAAAAGCGATAACACGAAATAATTTTTTTTCATTGTTTTATATTAGAATACTGATTTAATTCTTCATTTTCTTTCAGTTGATGATAGCAATTTCATTTGATAGTTTCCCCTTTGTGTTATTCTGATACTTCATGCTAATTAAAATAATAATAGTTGTTAAAATAAAAAATAAAAAAATCTAAAAAAAAAACTAGTTTCTTGTATTTACAAATAAAAGAAACTCAATATCAAATTTTTTGAGACATTTATAGACCATATTATTCACATAAACTTTCTAAGGTCTATCAACTATTTTTCCGAGAAACCAACACTAGAAAGAGAGAGGTCGAGGAAGATCGGTCAAATCTAGGTTAAATTTCGTATTAGGAAAAACGAGAAAGTCAGACGGAGCTCACTAATTAGAAAGTGTCTCCAAGTGATAGTGTATATCATATCAGTATTTATTACATAACATAGTATATGTTACATATGTTTCATAAAAATTGTTAATTGTTGAGTTGAATTCTTATTTTTTGTTCTAGCCTGAAGACTGGAATTCCCCCCCCCCCCCCCCCCGAAATATGGTGTATGAAGTTGGATACATTAGTTGATTAGGATTTGAATGAGGAAATTTGATTATTATTAAAATATCATATTTTTCAAATAACTCAGGAGAAACTTGACTTTTGTTTGAGTTTTGGCATATTTGAGTACCGTTTTTAGTGTGCGCAGAAGTGAGTCCACCTACTCTTCAATCACTTTCAAAGATCTACAGCGACCGAAACTTCTTAAAACATCCAAACAGACGTTTTTACGAGTGGCATCTCGTTGCGGCTGTGACCCATCGTAGTCGCTAAACTGCATTTTGCTATCCATCTTATAATAATAGTCTTTAATTATTAATAATTAACATTAATTTAAATTAATTTGAGATTATTTTCCATTACTTTTTTTTATAATTTTAAGAATTAAAATATCTATTATTACATAATTATTTATTAGTAACTGAAATTACTTTTTTTTATAAAGATTTAGTTTTAGTTTTTTTACTGTCAATATTTTATGTAAGTTTTTATTTATTTTTTAATTTTCAATTTAATTAAATAAACGCCAATATTCGAAACCACAGTTTTATTTTTATTTCAATTTTAGAAATCAATCAATTTTGTATGTTCCGACAACCTATCCAAATATATAACAATGAATTTTAAGGATGATTCCTCAACTATGGGCACCTTTTGTATAGAAAAATTCTGAAATTTTTTGTTTATCTTCAGCTATTCCTGGTATCATTCAGATGTAAGCTATTCACGAGCTCTATTTGAGCTATTTAAACTATACAATTAAAATTAAAAATATTTTACGTCATGGAAATGACATCATTTTATTATCTTTATATTTGTCATGGGGTATTAATTATCAATTAGACAATTCTTAGTCAAAATTTAAGTGAGGGTTGAAGAATTAATTGCCACTTCTATTGGAATTATTTTATTAGAACATTATTTTGGAATAAAAAGTGTTCAACACATCAACACTATGTTACACGGATTATACAGGGTGAGTATCTCTTAGTGTAAAAAAAAAATTGGGTTAAACTAGATCAAAAATGTAGCTAAATGCCGCAAATCTCACCTTTCTATTCCAATCCGTTGCAGATATACGATAAATCAAAGACTTTTTTGAGGAAATCACGTTTTTTCCCATAAAAACTGTATATCCCATAAATCCTAAATAATAATAATAAATAAATGTAATAATATCATATCCTCTGATGTAGTGTCGCTTTATTGACAGTTTTCCTTTATTTTCAATTAAACAATAATTTTTTTCTTTGCTTTTTATTCCAATGAAGAGTTTATAATGTTTAATATGCACACTTCCATTAAGGGATTGTCATAATGTTTTATGTACCCAAGTAACTGATTTGTATACCAAATGAGAACACCATGTTTTTTCGGTTTCAAAAGTAAATATCTCCATGAAATTGAAACAAAATCATTACGTATAACATATCATTCGAAATCTGATTAAATTTGCAAGTTTTTGTGAGATTTGACGTTTTGTGGATAGTTTTTACGAAAAACGGTGAGCGTTGAAGTAAATAAGACATTGTGACTTCCCCAAATAAGGTGAAAATCAAGCTGTTCTTTAGATGCCAAGTTTGTAAAATTCAAGGTTACGTGTACTCTGTTCTTATAGGAAATTTAATGCTAAATCTGAAAATGTGGCCAAAATTTGAAAAATATTTAGACAAAATGGAGATATTACAGTTTTTATGGGAAAAACGTGATTTCCTCAAAAAAGTCTTTGATTTATTGTATATCTGCAACGGATTGGAATAGAAAGGTGAGATTTGCGGCATTTAGCTACATGTTTGATCTAGTTTAACCCAATTTTTTTTTTTTACACAAAGAGATACTCACTCTGTATATACTAACGTTTTCAAAAATGTAAGACCAAATATCTGAAGTATATCTATCGTGGAAGAGGTAAGGGTAGGTTAATTTTTTTATTTCTGCAAAAGCATGAAGATTTTATAATTATCATGTTTAGTTGTTGAGTCAAATTAGAAATTAGCGTCCAAAAATATTATTGATCTGAAACTCAAAGTCAAGGAAAACTTAAATTTGAAAAGTGAAAAATTTATGGTTTTATAACTAAATAGATTTCCTAAAATCAACTGTCTAATAATTGTAGTTTTAAAAATTTCAGAGATTGGATAAAATTTATAAATGGTTTAAGTTAACATTTGTTGGACCATTATTAAAATTTAACAAACAAAATCAGACAAACAGATAAAAATTCAGATAATTTTATTTTATTCAACAATATTTATTTGAACGACTATCCGATCCCTCAATTTTAATTCCATAAAGATATATAACATATTTCTATCTTCTTAAATTTTGAATTTTAAAAATAAGTGTTTTGTTTTTAATTTTTTACATATATTACTGTGTGTTTGTATGTATATATTTATATAGCACTAAACAGAATCTTAAACAATTTTATTAAAGAGGTGTATCTGGTGACAAGATTAATAAATCTTGTGGAATATTGAGAGGGATTAGTCAAAGGAGTAAAAAATACGAGTTTTTAAAAACATATTATTTAAAAAGGTAGGTTAAATTTTTGGGGTTTACCTTGGGATTTCCCCTATGTTGCATTGGGTTTTTCCGTTCCTATTGGAAACAAATTTAAATTTAACATAGTACTAATTTGTTGAAAATTTTGCATGTTTTAGAACTGAAGAATGTTCAACATTTGAAACTTTCTAAAAAAATAATTCCAATAGAAGTGGCAATTAATTCATCAATCCTAGTTGTATTGATCCTTCTTTACCATCATGCGTAGTGAATATTTAAGTTCATTTTACTTTCATTTACTTATTTTCAAATGAAGGATGTAATAAAATTAGCACATGAATGATTATGGAACGGAAACCATCGGAGAGGGATAATCTAAATCAATGTAATAATTATGATAAAGATGGAAAATAATGGTGAAAATGTACTCAAATATCATTGTCATGGCAGTTTGTCATCGTCATTTACAATGGTAAGTTAAATAAGCCATAACAAAGCCTCCGTCGATTTATTGAAAATTAGATTTAGAACGTCACTGTTTATTTATTTAAAAAAATTGGCCGTTGTTTAGGAATAAACCTCAAAATATAAATAAAAATATGCTACAATAAATACGTTTTTATTAAATAATTTCCAATGCCCAATATCAAAACTGTTTTACTTAGGATGACTGATACCTCCTTTTAGAACATCTTGATATGAAAGGGAATTAAAAAAAAAATTGTTGCCAAGTCGGGGAGTCGCTTGTATCAAGTGGTGTCAGGGACCAAGTTCTCTGGAAAGTCCCTCCATTTATATGCTTTGTGACTCTTTGGAGCTGTAACTGATCTGGCGTCGTTTGTGGTTACTGATATGCCTGTCCTTGCTACATTGGCACCTGTCATTCAAGGAAGCCTAGGAACAAAAGCTGCTCCATTCGTCTCTCTGTCTTGTTTCTCTCCATTTTACACCTTTTAGTCGTTGCAAAAACACGCCTATATTTATCTCAGCGTACAATAGATGAAATATATAGTTCGTTGGAAAAAGATTAGTGTTAGAACCGTGACATACATTCCCAAGTCTAACAGAAAAATTTCCAAGTTTATTTAGCAGAAAAAAAAAAATAATAAAACATACTTCAGAAACGTATTTTTTAATGTTCTAAAAGATATTATTAAGCTATATTTCTGTTTTTAACAATTTGAGGTGTATAAAAAGAAGCTTAGGGGTGATTCTCGAACTACGGCAAATTTCTATCTACGATAACTCCAAATTTAAATATTGATAAACCTTACTGCAAAAATTCGATTCTTCCTGGAGGCTACCTGTGATAATTTTAGGTGGTTCAGCTACACATGAATCACTTTACTTTTTTTTTATTTCAATTACAAATTTTAACCCATGACAATGTGAATGCCTCCACACGAATATAAATTTAGCCCCACATTTATGTTGGCGTTTGAATTTGTAAGATCGACAGTTTCATTATAGATTGCTACTGTATGAAATTTTTCTCTAGATTTCATAGTGAATCCCTCTTTAATACATCAAACATAAATCATTAAGTCTGTAACACAATTTTATTTATAATAATGTTAAGATTTGCATAGATTTTTACTATTTATTTTTTTCATTATCATTTTTTTGTCTCCAATATGCAAAAATTATACTCTTCTATCCTTTGTTATATGCCATATCAGAAATTATTTGTTATCCTGGATCCTGTATACAATATTTATTCATATAATGGCTACTTTTTGTTCTTTCTTTATTCTTTTTTCTACTCTGTTTCTATTTTTTTGTTATCTTATCATAATTATTTATATACACTTTTATTTATCTTCTCTTCTTTTGAAGTACTCTAGGGCAGATATGATATTATTTTCTTTTATGTAATGACAGAGTCCCAGAATAAAGTTCTTTTTCTTTTCTATTTTATTTCGTTATAAATAACTATAATTCATGGATCCAGACCAATTTATTCCTGTGCTGATTTCACTCATTGAACCGGCGCTTAAAAGAACTTCAGTTGTGAGTGTAGCAGAGAATAGACCTTAAAGAGACAGTTAATCGAGTTATGGTTGGTATGACCCAAGGCTAGAATTGTGTTGCTACGTGATACGGATTAATGTTTTCAAGTCGCCTTTGAAATTTTACATTTTTCCGCAAGTGATGAATATCTTTCAGACTATTCCAAATTATCAAACATATCCAAGTTCCGTCACGTCCACCCAGGAAAAAAAATTTTTTTTAAATATTATTTTGTGGCTTCTACTTGTGACTTTTGTAAATATTGTAAACTATTTAATTTTGAAACTGATATATATTTTATTTCTTTCAAGAAGCATGTAGTGTGTAGGAGCTGTTCGAACGATATTAAAAAAAAAAAAAAAAAAAAAAAAAAAAAAAAAAAAAAAAAAAAAAAAAAAAAAAAAAAAAAAAAAAAAACTGCAAGAGACTCCTTCAATTCTACGGAAACCTTGAGAGAATGAACGAGTCGAGATTGACCAGCATCATCCACAGAGCCAACTACTACAAGAAAACATCATTGTTGTCCAAGCAAGTCGATTATGGTATTCGAACATTCAACATCTCAGAGACAAGCTTTTCGGAAAATGTTGGAGGAAGTCCCACAAATAAAATTTAAGAAAGGGCAGAGACCAAAGAGATCAGAAGCAGCTAAACAACTTTAAAGTCAGAAAATGAAGGAAATATCGGCTAGGAAGAGGGCTCTCAAGAACTGATCTATCCCAACTCACTTAGCTGAAAACCATTTTGGCTAACCCTCATAGTCCATAGTTGGCTCATTCATAGAAAAAAAAAATACATGAGTAGAAAATAACCTTCTCAGGATATTTTCGAATATGCCAGTAGATTTGACTAGAAATTGATATTTGTAGATATATGTTTAGTGTATGTTATGATCCAAGGTGAATTTTTGTTTGAACTGATTATGTATACTATTATATAAAATGATAAGCCATTTTTCGTTTGTGATCCGCGATAACCACTGAACCAATCTTTACCAAATTTTGCCTAGATCATCTTCATAGTTCAATGTAGGTTTAGCAATAATAAAATTTACATATTTTCAATTAAATTTTTGTTAAAAACACGATAAATATGTGGTGCTCAGAGACGTTTTAAAATTGACCGATAGTTGGCGAGCTACATCAAGACAGGTTACAGAGATAAGGTGTTATATACACTTAGAAATTAATAATAAAATTTACTTGTGTTTAATTAAGTTTTTAAAAAAGGTTTAAATATGTGGTGCGGCATCTAGATCCCGGTGAAGTTTGAATATATATATTTGGTTAATATTCCACAATATAGTCCACAATAGAAAAATTGCTTTACCCATCCGTTCCAAATTGTAACTGTATCATATTCACAGTTCTAGGAAGGTTTAGAATTACTATAACCATCATTTAAATGCACCATATTAAATGCCAGAAACGTGATTTGCCCCACTGTTATATAATTTTATGGTTTTATCAGTAAAATTATTTCTGCCAAATAAAATTATAACCAATACAAAATGTCGATCCTTTGATATTGTGTGTAAAATATGATTTATGGGTCTTTAGTTGTAACCACTGATAGTCACTGTCTATCTAGATTATTAACTCTTACATTAAAATAAAAAATATTAAATTTAAGCAGATGTCAAATTGTGATTTTACGTTATATTGCGATTTTATTTATGCATTTAAATATCATTGAGGAAATTATGCTCAATTACACACTTCAATATTTTTTAACGATAAAAAAATAAAACTCCAATTTTTAGTTAAAATTATCTAGGTTCTTTAGTTATGAGAACGGGCAAAACCGCGATTGGGGATGCTAGCATTTTTTATTTCCTTCAGTTTCCATGATTTTGAATCTGAATGAGAGGGCAAGGAAACGATCGAGGGACTGGACAATGGGAGATAGAACTGGAGCAAGTTTCACAAAGCGGTGGAACTGAATAGGCCTAGATTTTAGGTCAGTTGCTATAGAAGTTTGACTTGACGATAGAGGCTGAGGACTCCGCGAAGCAGACCAATCCTCTGCGTCCTCGTGATTAACGGCCTTCCCCTTATTGCCTCTTCTTCTTTATCTCAATTAGACCAATCTCTTTTTATATCTTCCTCTCGGTCAGCCCCTCCCTGCTGTTCGCATATATCCACATCACAGTTAACCTTTTGCTGTCTTCTGTTCTACCTCTACCCGTATATTCGCAAACTAAAGCCCTGGAATTTAAATTAGAACTATGTGTGGTGTAAATTACATCAAAAGTTTTAATAAAATTATTGCATTTTCAATTTCTGTATAACTGTTTTTTTTTTATGTTTGCATGCTCCCTCTACGGAAGGCTATAGTTACCGATATATAAAAAAAAATACTATTTTTATTTGTCATTCCAATATTTTAATATCGATATTTTTTCTTTCTGTTATTTTTCGTTACGATACATCGTTTTTTCTCTATAATAGAAATATGACATACACCTATAAATGATTAATTTTTTTTTTTGCCCTTCAAATTTTTATTCACACTTGTTGGAGTGACAAATGAATTTCCTCGTAGTAATACATTAAAAAAAAATTTTTTTTGAGTAAGTCTCACATCCAGCTTCTTTTAAGCCTTTTAAGAGTATTTCCAGGTATGTTAGTGGTGGCCATGTCATTGATGAGTATGCTATTACGTCTATGAAGTCATAATAGACATTAGGAAATAAATAAAAATATCAAAACCTTTTAAAATTGGCTTAATAAGAGCAAGTTTTTAAAGTTAGTGGCAAGGTACTGCTGAAAAAAATTCATTGAATCTGCACGTGGTAAACATCTGACCTACTTATATGCACCTACTGTCTACTGTTTAGTTTATAAACTCCTTTTAAATTTTAAACATTTGAAATGGTTTCGTTACTATTTATGTTGTGAAATAATTATCTTAGGTGCCGAAGATATGTAAATTTTTCTATGCCAATAGAAAAATTCCATTAAATCTTGGTCTCAGTTTCGAGTCTGGTTAAGGAAGGTTTTTCCTGCGATATTTTTTTAATTCTTTTATTAGCGATTGTTTACTTAATTTTACGTGTAATTTTTTGAAAAAAAAAAACTCAATTTACCACAGACTGGAAAAAACAATATATCATAAATATGTCTATCTAAAATCTACTATTTTCCCAATTTACTTTTTTCGAATTTAAATAATCAAATTACTTAAATTAATAAATAATTTAATATAATAATCAATGATTATTCGAAATAAACATTGTAGTGTGAAAGAAGGGGTGTCATACGTTATTTTATTCATTCAAACCAATATAGCTCTTAAATGGTAGGTCATAGCGAAAAAAAGTTAAAGAACAAAAAATATCGATAAATGTTTGACTGTTAAGATGAATGGAGAAAGAAATTATCGGGGATGCAGTCAGACAGGTCATGTAGAAATACGTTGATTATGTCCCACCGTTTCATTTTCCTTATCATTCCTTTCTTGTCCTTATGCTAACCTTTCTACTGTCTATTATTACTGATTAGGTATCTGTTATTTTCTATAGCCTTTATTGTATATAATTTTTATCCATGTCATTCTGTATTATCCATATGTCATGTCTTTATCGGTTATTTTTGTCACATCTAGTATTTTGAAAATTATAGCCCTGAAGAAGACCTGCAAGGCAGGTCGAAAAGTTAGCACTCATTAAAGTATTTCTATTTGGCGTAGTGTTTCTGTTTGACTGCACCCCTGATTATCTTTTTCTCTAAACAATACATGTTCTTCATTAAATTTCTGATAGGAAAACCAATCAAATCTTCGATCTCAAATCGTTACATTTTTTAGGGTGATGAAATCGTTCCACTGCAAAAGTATAGTCACCCCATCGAAAAGACTTGTCCATGTTAAAATAATAATACTTTTTTTATGATTGTTTTTTCGAAACTATAAATTTTAAAATGACACCAATAGGTATGAAATTAATTTAGGTTATCCTGATTCGAGTGAGATTAAACCATGTAACAGTCCAAGCGATTAGTTCGTGAAAGGCTTAAAGGCTCAGAAAACCAACTTCGAACTCAGATTGATTTAAAGCTCTGTTTCCTAATTTCTCGTTATCTGTTATCCCCATTGAGGTCCGATACCGGGTTAAAAACAAAGTCATAATATTATGTTTAAATATTTTTTATTTTTCTGTTTCTTATATCGCTTCATATACGGAATTTTCGTTGTATATTATGTCTTGTATTATCAAGATATAATAAGTGTCCGTATTAAGTATGGAAGTGTCGATTTCATCTATTCATTATGAATGAATTGGTATCGAGAATCGATGATGCAAAGTCGATTCTTTAGAACGAATCAATGCCACTGACATTTTGTGACTAATTTAAATGATAAGTTATTTTTATTGATAAAGATTTGAAACCTCAATTGTTAGTGAAAATTATCTATACACATGAGTAGTTAAATATACTTATGAGAGCGAGCGAAGCTGCGACAGGGAATTACTGATAAAAGTAAAATTATTTAAAAAACTCACCCGCTGTATAAACAATGTTGTACGTTATAATCCAGGCACGTGGAAAAGAACAACCGTAATCTTATTTTTCTGAAACCCCCTTTTATATTTTCACTTTACTCATACGGAACTATTTTTTACACAATCTTCCCTAAGAAAAATACATAAGTAAATAAATACATACCATGAGTTTTAAGTAGTCAGATATAATTGAAATTTCAAGGTAGCAAAGAAATGTAATCTTTACGCGACTCTTCAATTATATTTGGGGGCAGTAGCTTTAGAATTAAGTTTGTTTTCATTTCATTTCAATTCAAATGATTCTTTATGAGGCAGAATGAAAAGTTTTATCTCGGTGTTTTTGAAATTTTGAATTTTCAATCTATCATACTTTGCATTTTTAAATTATCTGATGGATATCATTTTTGGGAGTAATTCTAGAATAAAGATTATTTTAATTTAATTTCAGTTTGAATGAATACTCATTGAATAAAAAAAATATATATACCTAATAGTAGTTTTTTATCTTTAAGTCTGGTTATTTGAATATTTGAGTAATGCTCACTTATTAATTTCAGTAACCACTTTTCATTATAATTGAAATCGTCCGATTGATACCAGGCCAGTGATGAGATACATCCCAATCAGTATTTGTATAATTAATCATAATCAGCTACCCCAAGTTTCAGCTCTGTCTGATTACTATTTCCAATTTCAATTAAAAATACATTAATTTGTTCTTTTCCGATACAGCCTTGGGCTCTCTATCCTGGCTCAAAATTAATCCAAACCCGTTTAATCAAAAGCCCAGTATATCCTCCTCCAGATCGATAGCAGTTAGGCGTTGCCTCCTAGCAACATAATTAAAATATAGGAGATAGAACTTAAAAACAAGTGAATATAATGTAATACGGGAGATAAACGCGAATACGCTAAGGAGAAGTAGATCTGGAAAGTAAAACTGGAAATTAAAAACCACCCGAGGATTCTAGATAGAACGGTCGGTTTTCCTCCAGTGACGCAGCAGAATAGGAGCGCTGGGAGTGTCTTGTTGGGGGGTGGACTTGTCCCTCCTAAAGTGGATGGACAGGTCTGGTTGGGGGATCCCTATAAAAGTGTATTGTGAATAATGTATTTTAACTTTGAAGTTAATCCTATAAACTAGATAATATTAATATATATATATATATATATATATAATATATATATATATATATATATAGATATAGTTATAGAAAAACCAATGGTATTAAGGAATACTAAATAAATGTATAACTCAGCCCCCGTGAACCTTTATTTAGCTGGCGCCCGAACCGGAGGGACATTGGGAAGCGTTTGAACGTAACTTCGCGGCCTTTATCTTATTTCAGGTACAGAACAGGCGAGTCGACTCTTTCCCCTGGCATTGGGAGCTGAGTAACTAATACATACAGCAGATCTTCAAGTCTTAAGGGAATGCGCTTTGGTATTCCACCATACCATTAACCAGAAAGGACCTTCAACCTCTTTGCTAAGGAACGCGACCGGGAGGAGCTAAAGGAGGAGTCATCGAGAAGACATCGAAGACAACGAAGACATCGTTGTATCAAGAAAAAGTATAATTAGTTTATTTTTATTTTTATTTTTAAGTAATTTTTGTAATTTAAATATAAGTTAGTAATAAGTATAATCATTTAAAATCTTGATTTATCTTTATGAATGTTTGGAAGGAAAAATCCTCCCAACTCAAAATAATCTATAAAAAAAGAAAAATTTCGAAAATCATTTTAAAAAACAAAGAGTACCGACCAAATTTTAACAACCACCATGATTATCAAATTACCGACCCCATCAGTACCACCGCGAGCAATATGCGTCTGTATAATAATGGCCCCAAAAAGTAACGCACAGCAACAGTATCAGTATGAGCAAGGTCCACCTCTAATCTTATAACAATAACAACCAACATAACTTCGGCCACAACAGGGGGCCAATAGAATATCAAACACTACAATTTAAACCAACCGTGGGACCCCCAGTCGCAACATAGATTTTTAATAAACCACCCTCTAGAAATATTAGGCAAAATTACAACAACCGCAAATAGATTCTAACACCGTTTTCGATGAGAACTGTTTCTAATAGGGTTCATACAATTGAAGAAGACAAAGATGAAAAAATTAATTATTGTTAGAGCGTATTGAATCTTTGGAAAAAAGACCAGGATCATTTTTTTTAGAATTAGGCCCGAGCACAAGCAGACCTCCGGACGGATATAAACAATTTAAATTCTTAAACTCGGATAAAGAAATAGATAACTCTGATAGTGAATAATTAATAACTCTTCATTATTGGCAGAGGCCAGTAGGGTAATAATAAATGGAAGTTGCAATAAGTGCTGTTGGGAGGAGAGGGGAGTTAGGGGGTGCAGTATCCATCAAGTGGGGCCCAACCCTTGCTCCACTGTTGACAGAAGGCCAACCCCCAGGGCCTCGGTAATTGATAGTGCGGCTACTGTGCGCTTTCTTTCTATGAATATCATTAGCTCCAGATCGATAGCAGTTAGGCGTTGTCTCCTAGAAAATAATTATAAATATAGGATATAGAACTTAAAAAAGTGAATTATAATTAATACGGGAGATAACGGAATAAGCCTAAGAGAAGTAGATCTGGAAAGTAAACTGGTAATTAAAACCACCCGAGATTCTAGATAGAACGGTCGAGTTTTCAGTGACGCAGCAGTAATAGGAGCGCTGGGATGTCTTTGGACTTGTCCCTCCTAAAGTGGATGGACAGGTCTGGTTGGGGGATTAAATTAATTATAAATATTATATATATCTATCATATATATATATATATATATATATGTATTATCAATTTGATAGAAACCCAAGGGTATAATATAAAATATATAATATATATATAGAAAGGGAACCCTTGGAAGTGATAATAAGGAAAAGCTCAGCAAAAGAAGGTGTTGGCACGATGAACTCCGTATTGTTGAGCCCAAATGTTTCGCTAGAAACCAAGAAAGGACTGGAAAATCTCCTTTCTTGAAGGTGTGACCATTTATGGATCGGAAGGGTGGATGGTTAGGATGAGGGACAGAAAGAGGCTACAAGCCGTAAAAATGGATTTTTAGAGAAGAAGTTGTCGCATTTCAAGGGTGCAGAGGATGACAAACTCGGTTATCAGAGACATTGTTGAAGTGGACAAAACCATAATGCACACTATTAGGAGAAAATAGTTACAGTAGTACGGCCATCTGAGGAGAATGGGATCAGAGAGTTAGACAAGAAAGGTATTACTACTACTATGTCCCTGAAGAGAGACGGAAGAAAAGTCGCCCAAGGAAAACATGGTTGCAGGGAGTGGAAGAGATGATGGCAGTAAGAGGATTGTCGGTGGAGGTTGGGACGACAAGGAATACTAGCGGTCAAACTGGTACGGTTTTGGTATATGACCGGGTTTCTAGTACGGTTTTCTTTTCCTCGGACTTTACAACCTCAAAGTCCGAGGAAAAGAAAACGAAAAAAAAATTAGTTTTGAATATTATTATTGCTATTATTCTATTTATTAATTTTTTCAGTTGAATCTATTATATTGTATTTTTTAAATCTATATATTCTTTATTTTTCTGTTTTTTTATGTATTTCTTATTGTATATATTGTGCGAATGGATCAATAAATCCACCCATATTACTTACTGTCCTCTTTAAGAAAGATTTTAACACTTTTTTAATAGAAATTTTTTAAAAAGTCAGTTGTGTTTATGTTATTGTCTGCCCTTGCCCCTCGAGAAGTTTGGGGACAAGGCTGATTCAGAATTCCCCAGGCTGATGTTATTATTATTTTCATTTATAATAATCATGTAGATTATTGTTATAATAAGCATTATTTATTAGTTGTCATATATTTAATTTTTTTTTTCGTGTCTATTTTTTTTATTTAACAATCTATTTAAATACTATTTTGATAATATTTTAAGGTGTGTCGGAATCTCTATCCCATCGAGGAAAAAATATTAGTACTAATAATTAAATAGTTGTTATTGTTTTTCAATAAGTAACATCATATGTGCTATTTTAAAAATACGATAATTGTTGTAGATAAAAAATATATTTATGCAGTTTAAACATTTGTAAATATAATGTACTCTTACTAGCCAAAGTTAAAAGCAACTTGTAATATATTCCAATTTATTTCCCTGATAAAACGCAAGAAGCTATCGATAAGTTAGAGAATCGAGTTCGACCATTGGCTTGGGGCTTATTTTTTAGTCCATGAAACCCTCTTTCGGTTCCATCTCATTACTTACACATCCGTTGGTTATCCCTACCGCATTCCCAAAATAACCTTTACCACTAATTTTTTATAAGATGCAGTAAGCTTAAAACACCTTAATATACTTTTCTTTTCCTCTCCTTCTCAGCGCATTTATTTCTTATAAGCGCTCTGGATTTTACTTTCTGAACAACCTAAAGTGCAAGATAAAGGTGGCATTCAGTTAAAATAATCATTAAATGGTCTTTCTGAATTTACTTCTTTTCCGGTTTGCAGTGTAGAAAAAAAACTGAGCTGAAAACATTTTATCGTTACTTCCGTTTTCTAAAGGCATCTATTTTTTTTCAGATGTATAATATAGCCTTTGATATTTTTTTAAAATTATATCAGAAGGTTGTTTGGCAAGAAGGATAACGATAACCATATTTCTGAAAACATTAACAATGTAAATTAAGAATTCTGTATTTTTTATCATTAGGTACGGGATCTTAAACTCCAAAACATTCCACCTTCTGGCCTTCTTCATACATACCTCGTAGTCTTAAGCAACGAATATAGTTCTGAGGAAAAATCTTACAAGTAGTGTAGAATCCCTCTTATCCGGTGTTGGCGTGGTCGATGCCATGTTGGATAAGTTCAACACTGCGTAACAAAAATCATCAAGTGTAGCCAGTAAATTTTATCAATTTGCAAATATTAAACATCATATTTCATTTTCACATTTCAAGTATCAAATATAAAGTTAGAAATATTATTTTATAATGATTGAAAACAAAACTGTATGTTAAAAAAAAACAATAATTTTATTTAGTTCCACGGAAATTATACTGTTCTTTGCAACTTAGACACCTCATCTGTTGTGTTATGATGTTTGCAAATAAATATATATGTATATCAATTAAAGTAATATGTATATAGTTTTCTTTTGAATGCCTAATAAGAGATAGTTCACTATTTGTGGCTTCCACATCTTTGAAAGTTATTTTATCTAGATTGTCGATAAAGTCACAAATGTATATTTCTAGTTCTTGGTGTATATCTTATAAAAATATTTACTTAACGATGATCTTAAATCTTGTATATTATTTTAAAGAGATTATTAGAAAAATATAAAATACTATTTAAATTTTAAAAATCCTTTTTTCTTTTTCTTTTTTTATTTCTCTGACTAACCTCTTTAAATAAATCTAAATGATTAATCAAGTCAACAAATACACAGATCCAAACAATTAAAAATGATTTTAATTTAACTTTTGCTTCAGTTGTGATCTATATTTTGATTTATCTTGTAGATATTTGATTTGGTTTGAAAAAAAAAAAAATTCACGTTCTTATGTTAGTTATTTATTTTTTTATTTTATTAGAAAAAAATATTACCGTTGTCTATTACATTAATTAATTTATATTGCAAAATGGTGTTGATAATACTGTGGAATTGAATATTGAATATCTAATAACATTGACACTGGTTTTCAAACAGGACATAAGTTGCTATCCTTTATACCACTATGAATACACCAACTAAATTGCGAATACACAATTAAACACCTATACAAAATAAATAATATTTAAGTATTTAATTATAAGTTTTTTAGCCACCCAGTTATTTTCCATCCAATTTCTAAAATCCTCCGGGATATCTAAGAAACTTCTGATGTAGAATTTTTATTTGAATCCTATCAATAGGCAGTTTCACTACTAGTGTTTGTCATTTCAGTTTATTTGAAATGCAGCATGTGTGTTGTTGTTTTTTCTGCTGTATCACATAGACCAAATCCTTACCCTCTACACCATGGTAATAATAGATAAATTTAATATTATTACCAACATAGTTCCTCTCAGAATTTATGTTAAGATTAAAAAATCCTCACCACTTACGCTGATGACACATGTGTGTTATCTGTAAACAATGATCCCTTTATTGCCTCCCAAACACTCCAATCCCATATCCTAAACCTTCGAGAATGGTGTCAAAAATGGAGAATCAAAATAAATCCAAAAAAATCTCACCAAATAACTTTTACCCTTCGTCGTAAACCCACGACTTCCTGTCCTACAGTATCCTTTAATGATATTCCACTAATCCCTGTTGAACAGATCCGCTACCTAGGACTCCACTTGGACAAACGTCTAACTTGGAATCCACATACTTTTTTTTAATTTATTTATTTCCCTTCCTTGCCTCTCGTCTGCACGGGTTTTGCAGGGATGGCTTGTAGCCATCACTGCTGGTTTTAACAGTTTAACATAACATTTCAATATTATTTTTAACATTGCAAGAATAAATTTTCTTAAACATTTAACAGTACATTTCAATATTACATTTAACATTTCAAGATTACACTACACGTTTAAAATAACATTTAATATTTAAAATACATTAAACGCTTTACATAACTACATACTTGTGTTTAATACAATATACTTTATATCTAATACAACATACTATATTAAAATTAACTACATACTAACTATAACATACTATAATACATAATAATAATAACTACATAATAACTATAACCTACCAATTTAAAAACAACAACATACCTATATCAATTTTTTTTTTTTTTTTTAATTTTAGCTTTACATTTACGTTTATATAGGCTTTAATCGGTGATGGGGTTGTCATCAGCATCATTCCTGTCCAGGGTTCTTTCTGGGGCGTGGCCCCTTCTTCCTAGGTTGAAGTGCTCTACCCACACTTCAGTTTTCCAACCATACACAAAACTTTTGTAATACGGGTCGTTGTCAGTGATAATAGTTGAGGGAAATCACTCTCCGTTAGAACATACAGCCCTGTTTCTCTCTGTAGCTTGGCTCTCAATGCCTCAAAGGCAGTGCATGAAATTACCACATGTTCAGTGGTCTCCGGTACACCACAGCTGGGACAAAGCGGGTCAATATTTTTACCATTTTCTGGAGCTTGGCTCGAAAGCCCCCGTGCCCTGTGAGAAACTGTGAGATCCAGTAATCGGGAGTACCCAAGTTGCTTGAAGACGTGACCTAACAGTGGGGAAATATTTTCTAAGAGTAGCCCCATTCGGGGTTGTTACCCACCGCCTGTTCCATTCTTCTATCGTGTACTCTCGGATTATCTCCAACCAATCGTCGATCAGAGACCGGAGATTATTTGGTAGTCCCACCGAGCCTTCCCTTTTCATTTTAAATTTAAAACCATCTTCTTGCAGTACAAGATCAAGAGGTACCCCTCCTGCTAAGACCCCCTCATGAGACACTGATCGGTACGCCCTGGTAACTCGCAGCAGAGAATTACGCTGAATTGTTGCCAGCCTACTCATCTGTCTGCGTGACAGATCTTGGTACCAGGCGGGAGATGCATACCGTAGGATACCAAGTATCACTCCTTTATATATCGCCATCGTAGCTGGGTATCTGAGGCCCCCTAGGCAAAGCGCCCCCTAACCTACTGAGACAGTTCAATGATAAGGCCGTCCTATTGGCAAGGTATTCCAAATGAGGCGTTACATCAAAATTTCTTCTTATTTTCACACCCAGGTAGGTGACAGTCTCAGTTGGACGTATTCTTTCTCCTTCAATTCTAATAATAGGGTTAGGCCTACACTTATTTCCTTTCAGAAGAATGGCGGCTGTGTTTTTGCAGCCGCCATTTTCATCTTCTGTTTACTACACCATCTACTAACTAGGCCAGCACATCTTTCAGCTTCTTGCTTCAATTGGACTATACTGTTGGCAGACACCACGACAGCCAGATCGTCGACATAGGCAATCGCGGGGAACCGTTCTTCCTCAAGTATAGCCAACATATCATTGAAGACTAACTTCCACATGGCCGGACCAAGGACAGAGCCCTGAGGACAGCCCCTCTCGACTACATCTTCATACTCATAAAAGTTTCCGCTTATTTTAACACGTCGGTCCTGGAGGTAGCTCATTACCAGCGCATACAAATTGCTAGGAGTATCGTATCTCTGGAGCTGGTAAACTACGCTTGGCCACCACACACTATCAAAGACAGAGGATATGTCAAAGAGGAGTAACATGACGTAACGATCTGCTCTCTCAGCTACGTCATGACGTACCCTCAACAAAGCATCAGCGGTTCCCCTGCCTTTAGTGGATCCGTATTGCCGTGGATGGCTTGCTCTTGTCAGAACTGGCTTTAAGCTCTTAAGCAGCAAGTTTTCCAGCACTTTACGCATAACAGGGAGGAGGAAAATAGGTCTATATGACTTCGCTAGTCGCTTGTCTTTGCCTACTCCCTTATAGAGAAGTCTAATATCAGCAGTTTTCCATAGTTTCGGGAAGTATCCCTTATCTAAGCAATCATTGAAAACCGCTAATAGCCTATCTTCTATGTAAGGAATACTGTTCTTGTGTATAGCCGTGTCTATACAATCCAATCCTGGTGCTCTTCCCACTTTCTGTCTGTCCACGCTATTCCGAAGATCCCATATGTCCCATGATGGGCACATATCAGTGCCAGATGGATACGTAGTAGTACGTCTCATAAATGCTTCTTCTTCATTGTCTTCGGATGGGTTGTCTCTGGGGTATGTCGCCTGGATGAATATCCTTGCCGATTCTTCTGGTGTTACTGCCTGTTCGTCTCCTTGCTTCAATGATGCAATCACCTGTAGTGGAGTAAGCTTACCAAAGGCAGTCCTATAAGGAATACCCCAGGGATTCTTAGCCGACTCTTCCTCAATAAAATTGTCCCAAGACTTTCGCTTTTGTGAGCGCACCTGGTTTCGATACACTCGGGCCTTAGACCTGTACTCTTCACGGAAGACAGTACGCCTCTCGTCGCAACTACATCTCTGTTACAACCGCCGAGCCTTATACACCTCTCTCTTTAAGGTGGTTAATCCCGGTGTCCACCATGGGACTGTTCGAGCTCTCGCCTTCCGGTGCTGGAGAGAGTCCTCTGCAGCATCGAGGATGACATTTGTGAGCCTAGACACTCTATAGTCCAGGTGATCTGTATCATCCGTCTCTGCTGGATCCCATTCTTCATCAATCAATTTTCCCTCCAACGTAGCACGAAAGGTACTCCATTCTCCTTTTCGAGTAACTTAACCTTTATGGAAGACGTGGTAACATCCTGCATACAGCACTAAGTCAAAAGCAATTGCATTGTGGTCGGAGCTCGTCTCAGATCTAATATTCTAATCGACAATATTTTTTATCAGTGTCGGTGAGGCAAGAGTTACGTCGATCCAGCTCTGACCCCTTGGCCCAGAGAATGTAGGGGTAGTAGAGGGGTCATTAACAACCACTAACTGGTTCCTAGCAATAAACTCTATGACTCTAGCACCTCTCCTATTTGTTCGATTGGATCCCCAAACAGTGCTCCAGGAATTAGTGTCTGAGCAAACAATTACATTTCTTGAGTTTTCTGTGATCGCTTCCATAGCAGATATACCATCTTCAAGATTATTATTTCCATCGGGAAGGTACACTGATGCTAGGGTGAAAGCAATGTTACCCCACCTGATATAACAAGCCACACTATCTGCTCTGGTATACTGCTCAAGACCCATTACATCAAGATTCGGGTTGATAATGACTATGGCAGCTCTAGGCCTCTTCTCTCTACTGCTCAGGGCTATTATTCTCAACGTAAGGCCAAATCCAACAACCTTGTTCCCATGGCAGCTCGGTTCCTGGATCGCCATAATGTCATAGTGTAGGGTGAGAGATCGCAACTCATCCGCGACAAGACGCCGACGACCCATATTAAGCTGAAGGATGGTAATTTTATTCATAGAAGGTTCTTTTCGCTACCTCATTAGACCACTTTAGATGCACAGGGCATTCCCGACTGCCTGCCTTGTGCTTCCTTTGACCAACAGGATTATTTGCTCGCTCACAATTTATGCAGGAAGGGCTTTTCTGCTCATTCTTTTTCAAGCAATCCTTTATTATGTGACCGCTACATGCACACCAGATGCAGACTGGTACATCAGCTGTACAAGTGGCTTTTGTGTGACCGTAACCTTGACACTTAGTGCACCGAGGGGCGTCGAGGTAGTCCTTAAAGGTTATCGTCCACCATCCTCCATCCATCTTGCTCATTTCCGAAAGCAAGAAACGGACCATTGGATGGACTTCCAACACCCAATTTTTGGTGAAGCCATTTCTAGCTACTGAGGAGAAAAGTGGACGGAGATCATTCTTGATAAGAGGAGTGGAGCCCGGCTTCTCGGGTATTCTTCCCCATAAAAACGTCACTAAATCATCTGAAGTCCAGGAGTGAGGCACACCATGCACTTCCATTCTGGGTTTCTTCCTGAGGGCAAATTTGGCTTGCAGGCCTTTTTCTCGCAGTCCTTGACATCCAATAACTTTGGTAGCGTCGCTAATATCATCCATTCGCACTAGCACTGAGCCGGCTTTGGTCGCTCGGACTATAGCAGCTTTTACTCCTATTTCCTCCGGTGATGGCAACCCGTTGATTATATCTACTGGACTTTTACCCAAGCCGCTGATAGTGACATACGTCGATTTTTGGATCTTGGCCGGCTTAGCTGGTAGGGACGTAGCAATTTCAGCCATAGATCTTGGTTTCGCCTGGTTCGAACCATGGAAGATGTCTTGATTTGCGCTATTTTGGTTACTTTGTACCTTGTTTGTCGCAGTTTTTGCTTTTTTTTTCCTTCTTTTACTTTGAACAAGCTCGAAGGTCTCGGTAGGCAAGGAGGTTCCGTTTGAGTCCACGATTTGAGGTTCCGTTGCCCCTTCTGCTTCAGGCTGTGTGCATTGGGGTGCCGCACTCGATGCTGAAAGCGCTTGTATGACTTTTGGTACTGCGGTCTCAATTATGATTTTCGTAACCAATTCATATACTTTCTGCGACGAGAGTGTTTCATTTACCGCCCTCTCAACAATAGAACTGATTTCACTAGGACTGTTATCATTTTCTCTGTCCGCTAATCCTTCAACGATTTTAATAAGACTCTGTATTTTGTTGTTAATGTGTTCACGAACATTTATAACAGTTTTCTTATCGTTTCTGACCATATAACTTCGGAGATTTTCCTGAATCCGCCTAGCATCATGAATCAGTTTTTCTTTTCCTTCGGATGTTTCTACATCAGGGGAGCCTTTCCTGGCTCTTTTAGCCGTCGGTTTTTGTCCCTTATGTCCTTTATCTTGATCCATTCCCTCTGTGTTTCCACTATCAGGATCAATATTAGAGGAATTCATCCTCTTAACCCCTAAACTTTTCAAAAAATAAAACAGCTTAACCTACCAAGAACTTAAAATTTTATCTTACGAACTACTTAACGGTTATCACTGTGAATAATAGTTCTATATAGGATATTAAACACTTCTACCTTACAATGTTCATATGTCTTACCTTTAGATCCAAAAAAGATTGTATCAATGAGCTCATTCACTCAAAAGATAACCTAACCTACATTACAAACCATAAAAAAAACAAAACATAACTAATACATATAAACTAAGAGAATACCTAATTAGCAACGATTAAACAACAAATTAACATTAACTACGAACAAGAAGGAAACAGAAACCGTAAATTAAAAGAAAAGCTAATTAGCAACGATTTAACAACAAGGTAACATTAACTACAAACAAGAAGGAAAACAGAAGCCAAAAATAAAAAAAAAAAAAATCTAATAAGCAACGATTTAACAACACAAATCTTAAATTACTTACAAACGATAATAAAAACAGAACTAGTAAATATAAAACTTAAAGGCTAATAAACAATGATTTTAACTACAAAAATTAAAATTAACTTCCCAAACAAAACTGGCAATCCATAGCGGCACTGTAAAAACAAACTCTTCTTGGGATCGAGCTTGCTAGTAACCCAAAGGTGGCCGCCAATTCTTCAGAAAATCTTGTTGACAAAGGAAGCCGGCACTTCAAATAGATACGAATAACACCGCAATGTTAACGAAGGCTGGAACAAGACTGGAATCCACATACAAGACTAAAACGACAAGAAGCTGCCCGTCGTTACAGACTACTTCAACATTTAATAGACAAACAGTCAAAGCTCCCAATTAATTACAAAAGACTAATATACATGACTGTGATTAGACCTATCTGGGCGTACGGAGTTGAGCTTTGGAGCTCCACTAAACTATCCAATTCATCTCGTATCCAATCCTTACAATCCAAAATCCTTCGAAAAATCCTCAATGCACCTTACTTTGTCACCAATAAACTTATGCATAAAGATCTTAATGTTCCATTTGTTGCTGATTTAGCCCACACCAGATACTGATCCTTTCATAGATTCAGATACCAGATCCCACTTTATTCCTGATAATCCTACGAGGCGTCTGAAACGAAGATGGCCTAGAGATCTTCTAGTGTAGAATTTTTAATAAAGTGCTTCTAATGAGTAGTTCTTTTCAAGTTTTAACATGTTATTGTAAACATTGTCAATACATTTACTTGATGTATATATTTTGTACATTTGTAAATTTCAATAAATGTATATATATAAAAAAAAGATTAAAAAAAAGTACATAGTACGTGGTTTTTCTAATTTTAAACTTAAATTTTTTTTAATATAACTTTTTGAAATTTACAATAGTACAAATATGTACATCAAGTAAATGTGTTGATAACGATTACAATGTCAAAACTTGAAAACAACTACTCATCAGTAGCACTTCTATATAAATTCTAATCTAGAAGATCTCTAGGCCATCTTCTTTTCAGACGCCTCGGAGGATTATTGGGAATGGAGTGGAAAGCAATTTGATAAACTAGTGGATTTGAGTGGTTATGGAGCTTACTATGAAAGGATAGGTATCTGGTTAGGGCTAAATTAGCAACATGTGAAACATTAAGATCTTTATGGATAAGTTTATTGGTGACAAAGTAAGAAGAATGTAAGATTTTTCGAAGGATTTTGGATTGTAAAGATTGGATACGAGATGAATTAGATGTTTTAGTAGAGGTTCACAGTTCAATTCCGTAGTCCAAATAGGTCTAACCACAGTCATATATAAAAGTTTTTGTAATTAATTGGTAGTTTTGAACGTTTGTCTAGTAAATGTTGAAGTAGTCTCTAATGACGAGCTGCTTCTTGCCGTTTTGCTTTTAATTTAAATTTAAATCCCATTTCAACTTCGATATTAAAAATCCTTTAAAAGAGATGGCGTCCATGCTTGTGTGTGTATTCTGAAGGATCTGGAAGGAAGCAATTTGGATAATCACACGCTGGGAAACCCCCTTAGATATCGCAACATTTATTTGACTGCCAGTTGACACTGACAGCATGCCGTGTGGGCTTGGAGAAGCTTTTGGAGTTCCTAGTACTTGTTTTTACTTCTTGCAATAATATGAATGGAAAAGCAGAAATGATTTGATGGTTAAACCACGGAAATCACGTTCCTATTGTTTCCTAATTTGATTGATAATCAGATAACACATATAAGGGCTCTTTATGGGGGTGGGGGGGAGAAAAAAAAAGCAATTTACCCCCAATTTATATACTACATTTTATAAGGGTCATTTAGGATTGCTCTTCCATGCAAAACGGCTTAGATAACTTCTTGGCTTAGATAATTCATTCAACAGCAACCGTCACACCCATATTAGTTATATAATATGTCTAATTTTGTTCTTTTTAAATTTGTAGTTATACTAAATATTTTTTACATATGGTTTTTTTCAATTCTACATTAAAGATATGTTATTATAAGAACTATTTGGATATACGGAGTTGGGCATTGTGGCTCAACTAAACCATCCAATTCATCTTCTTATTTCTCCTTACAAATAAACTTATTCATAAATATTTTTCATAAGATATATTTCTTAAAATTAAAAAAAAAAAAATACCAATTCGGAAATAGTATTAAATAATTCTAAATAGGGAAATAATTAATATTATTTTAAGAATAAAAACTGAATAAAAAAAAAAAACATTTACAAAAAATATATAAATAAATTAGTGCAGTTTTAATAAATACTTTATCTCCACTAAACTGCCCAATTCATCTCGTATCCAATCTTTACAATCCAAAATCCTTCAAGAAATTCTCAATACCCCTTTCAATGTCACAAAAAAACTTATCCATAAATCTTAATGTTCCAAATGTTGCTGATTTGGCCCAAACCAGATACCAATCCTTTCATAGCAAACTTCATGCCCTCTCTAATCTACTAGTCTCCCAACTTGCCTCAAACTCCGTTCCTGATAACCCGGCGAGGCGTCTAGAAAGAAAACGGCCTTGAGACATTCCGATGTAGAACTATTGAAGTACTACTATCCAGTAGTAGGTTTGGGCGATAGTCGATAGTTACTATCGATATATCCATAGGTCATGCCTATCGATGGTCACTATCGATAGTGTCGACTATCGATGGATCTCTTTTACTACCTCAAGTTTGAAACTCTCGTAATTATGCTGATCTATCTCTGTCCAGTGTCGAGTTCTTTCGAAATTGAATTGGGAATTCCTAGAGCTCGAGGGTTCACTCAAAGCCAAAGGGAAGCAGAAATGCTAGTTTTTCTTTCGGGAAATATGTGGCTCAAGGAGCACACTGGACTCTTGAAATTAACTATTTTGCTATTTTTCTTCTCTGAAGATTTGTTTTGTTCATTATTATTGTAACCATGAAAATTGTAAATACTTTTTAAAATTCAAATAAATTAGTTTCTTTTTCTCTCATCTTTATGATATAATCTTATAATTTATAATCCTGCAAATTTCAAAATAGTAAGTAGATAATTGATTTTAATTAAATTAGTTGAAATTTTTCATAGAATACCTTTGGAAAAAAAAGAAAAGCAACTATCGATAGCAATCGATAGTTCTAAACCGATAGTATCGGCCTATCGATAGTGCTAACTATCGACTATCGCCCAACCCTAGCTAGTAGTTCTTTACATGTTACGAGTAGTCATTATATTCATTTTTTTTTTTTCAAATTTACTCTTTGTGTATAATATATACAGCTATAAATATTAATAATATTATATGTTTATAATATAAAAAACAACGGAGCCCTACGAGAAATAGAAAAGGAGAGGTCGACGAGCAAGGAGATGGGAGGATGAAATAACGGAGGAAATTACAGGAAGAGGTCTGAGGGACGGTGATTGGTGAGACAGGGACCAGTTGGAAACCCGACGAAGGGAAACAATAAGCAATAAAGGGAAATTTTTATTTTTTATTTTCAGAGGCCTCGGAGAGATATTAGGAATGGATCGAGAAGCTAGTTGAGAGATTAGTGTATTCAGTTTACAATGTAATACAAGGTGATAGATCTTAGAATTTGTTTAATGCAATAACATAATTATTATATTATTTTACTTTTCCCATTGCAGATCTTCACCATAAATAGAAGCAGATTATTGAAAAATTAAAATAGAATGAATAATAAAATAATTGAAAAAGGTTGATTGCTATTGTGTCCCTCATTGATTTATAGCTGATTGACTTCCGACAGTTATTCACAATTTCACTTAAAAAGGCCGCAAGCCAAACCGTGACCCGTATCGTACTGCCGATGCACACCGCTCTCAATTCAACCTATTATATGTGAGAACAACAGAAGTTCTCACGAAAACAAAAGATCGTGATTGGTTTGATGGAGTGGCTGTCACCGTTGATCGATGCTGATAGGAGGTGACACCTGTACAGTGGTAATCGGTAATCAGTCATCTGTTTCCTCACTCCTGGCTTCTTAGACTTTTAGTATTACTTCGTTTTTTATATTTTTTAAATAATTATTTTAAATTATGATGTTTAATTTTCCCATTCAAATATAAAAATCTCTAAATCAGCTTGTTTTGTTTCAAACGATTCAAAAATCTCTGTAATCTTTTCGTAGGAAACAGTGGCGGTCCTGAGACCTTTTGAAAATATAATATTTAAAGTCCCTGGTAGCTCCTGGCTCTTCAATTTACGTCCTAAGCATCTGTAGCTTTTTGCGTTCTTATCAAGCCCCTTCTATTTCTTCTTTCCTCGTGCTTTCAATTTCAGTACTAAAGGTTAAGAGATAATTCCTACGGTCTCCTGGAATCGGCTTTATCTTCCACCTCGTTTATATTGATGTAGCTTTCTTAGTAGAAGAAGTTGTTTTCTTTTTACCAAAAGAATTTCAAATGCAAACATAACTAATTATCCTTTAAACGGACATTAGCGTTCCAATTTTATAAACTTTCTTGAATTGTCTATAATAATTAGACAGGCGGCGAGTATTGTCTATCAAGCCATTTGCTA